>CM075806.1:122469184-123069184 GCA_037975025.1 Excoecaria agallocha | reverse complement strand
TCTAAACTTGTCACTTTTCACAATAGTAATTGGTACAAGAAATACCAATTAATTAAATTTATCTTTTTCTCGTAAACCAATATACATTTTAAATCCCTTTTTATTATAAAAGCTTAACTTAATCTTTATTTATTATTTTATTTTTTTATAAAACCTTTTTTTTCTTATTAATTATACTTTTAGGGAGACTCTACAGATTATCTCAACTTTGCATTTTCTTCCAAACGAAACATTCTTCATTATAACTTTTTATATATTTAATTCATTTAAACAATACTAATTTATTTGTTACAATAAGCTCCTAGTACAATATAAAAGGATTCTCATAAAGGATACTCGGGACTGGACCCAAAGGTCCCATTGAACAGATAAAAAAATGATCTCGAAAGATCAAGTCTCATAGAGTAGAAAATAGATGCATTTTCACTTTCACTTTCATTTTACACTGAAGTTATGGAGATCAAAGATCCTACCCATAACAAAGTGAGTCGCCATGACTTGCACCGCGGTATAAAGGTGTCCCTATAACTAGCCAATTATATCCTAAACAAGAATAATATCACCTGCTTATCAATAAGGGCAAAATAATCAATTATATTTGCAATAATGTTTAAATATTTAAAAATCTTTAATTGCTTTCTTATATTTATTACTATATTTTATTTCTGATCGAACACACTCTTTCAATACTTTTGACTTTTCAATAACTTTTTGTCTTTTCTTTTACTTTATCTTTTCAAGTCACTTTTGTGAATTATTCTTCAATAATTCACTCAGACACTTGAACTTTTCAGTCTTTTATATAAATTATGAATTATGGCATTATAAGTCAAAATTCTCTTTTATTCTTTTTGTATAATTCTTTACAAATTATTAATAATTTAAGGATCGACTTTTTACGATTTTTCCTTTTCTTTTACTGTCCAAACTTTTCAATCATTCGCTATGCCAACTCCAAAAATAGATGAGT
Organism: Excoecaria agallocha; assembly: GCA_037975025.1. NCBI lineage: Eukaryota > Viridiplantae > Streptophyta > Magnoliopsida > Malpighiales > Euphorbiaceae > Excoecaria > Excoecaria agallocha. The sequence continues at coordinate 123,068,214 of CM075806.1, read as the reverse complement.
ATTAGTTAATTGATACTCAGAGTAAATAAAATTAATTAATAAAGTACTTATGTGATAAATTATTTAACTTACATATTTATATAGATATTAATAAAAAAAAATTAAATAGTAGTTGAGTGATATTAAAGATAAATTAAATTAAACATAAATTATTTTAGTTATATATTCATATTCATGTAAATATATTAATTATTATAATAATTAAATTTCTATTCTTAATTAAAATATTTAGTTTAATTTATTAACTAATTATTATCTTAATTTTGTGTATTAAAATATATAATGTAAATAATTATAAAGTTAAATTTATGCAGTACATATAGAATAAAAATTATAAGTAACATTTATATTTAAATTATTAGTATTATATATAATAATGAATAAATATCAGTTTTTTTGGTAAAATTCGGTACAAGATAATTCAATACAGTTCAATATAGTTCAATATAGTTCTTGATCCGATTCTAGATAAAATATCCCGATCTGTTTCAAATAAAGTCAATGGTATAATTTGGTTCGGTTTTAGTAACAAAGTTAACAATATAGTTCGGTTCTTGATCTTTTTTTCGATATTTCGGTTCAGTACAGAAATATCCAAATTCGTGTACACCCTTAAATCACATATATAATTATATATGTCAGTCCTATCTTTAAAACATACCAAAGAATCAATTAAACTGCTTATAATTATTTTATACAAACATATATATATATATATATATATATATATATATATATATATATATATATATATATATATATATATATATATATATATATACCAAGAGACCCCTGAGATCTGAAGGGGTGTTTATTAAAGATCTATTAAACTAAAATACAGATTCATGAATGCAAGGTACGTGGCGAAAGACCATGGCACCAAGTGCCTTTTGGATACTAGTAGCCTGCATGTATATATTGCAGCTGATATACCTTTATGCAACACAAATAGTATGCAAACAGTATTTCTGATGCACAAGATCAGTATAAGCCGCAAGTGTAGAGCATACTTATAAATGTAGCAACATTCAAACATAGAATATGGAAATATTATTTTTTATAATGAAAAATAAAATACATAAGAAAGTAAAGCTAAACACATGAGCATACTTATATTTTCTGAAAACAAAATAAAATAAAATTTACAAGTTTTGTTTTGGAGATACACACTCTAAACTCAAGATTACAGGTGTGTTCAATACTTGAGCTTCCTATTTATCTAAACTTGAGAGATTTTGATCCTTAAAGAAGAGTCTATCCTTGAATGAAAATGGAGAGTTCCTTTTATAGAAGAATTCTCCATCTATTTAGCCTCAATTAGAAGGAGCTTAGACCCACTATAGCTAGATGCATCTTCCTTTTATCAATTAGTAGGAGCTTGGACCCGTTATTGGTATCCGTAAGAAGCCTTTTGACCCACATTGGAGTTGGTGGAGACTTTATATGTGGGGAACAGATATTTGTTTGAAAAAAATTTAATCATTTTTTTAACAAACTTTTTACTTTTACTTTTACACTTTCACTTTTTTTATGGATCTGTTTCGGCTTTGGGCCAGACCTGTTTACAAAATACGGATTTTAAAAAGAGTCCATATTTAAAATAAAAGTCCACTAAGATGGAGAAAAAATACCAAAGCAGTCATCCTCATTATCGTCCACTATGTCGATAATAGGCTCGAAATCTGAAGATGAGGCTTTTGATGGAACTGAGAAAGCTTTCAAAGAAGAGGCCTCACTGTGTAGAAGCTGGGCCATAATTTGAAAGTATTCTTTCTTAATTTTTGCTGCTGCCAGTTGGATCTGAGCAAAGGACTTCTGGGCCAAGAACTAAAAGAGTTTTGGACCTGGTTTGGTGAGTTCTTATGCTTGGAGCCATTGCATGACACCAGATTTTTTAATGATGCTTGGTACTGCGAACTTAGTTCACCAGTGAATTTGGAACCTGCGGACTAGTACCATCTAGGCTTCCTTTTATTGGTATTCCAAATATCATGATGTTATCCATGGTAGATAGAATTGTGTACTGAAAAGCATTAAGGGATGAAATTGGTGTTCCCTATTTGATGGCTTATAAGTATTTTTGAAAAGTTGGTAACCTTCCTGAACTGAGGGTTTAAGAATTTCACGAGAAGCTCCGTATAACTTCTACTAATGGTTGAACCGGAATGAAATTTTTGAAGGGTCTATTTTTAAGAAGAAAAATAGCCAAGTGTGGCTAAATTTTTTATTTTGGAGTAGGAATGTATTATACCAAACTTGTTGGTAATTCCAGTAAGTAAAAGTCCTACAATGGTTTAAGGTAGTTTTGAAATCAACAGGAAAGTGTTTGGGCGTATGTAATGCCGATCCCCATTTAAATGGAGAAAGGATTTTATGGATTTTTAATGTGAAATAAATGATATTAGGGTTATTTTTCGGGTTGTGAGTAACCATTACAGAACATGTTGATTCCAATATTGTCAAATAATAAGGCTGGGATTTTGTTAAATCCCAAGGTTTAAAAAATAGCCATTTGGAAAAAATTAAGATATGGCCTGTTGAGGATTTTGAAAATGAAATCCTTTCTCAATAGTCCATATATATTGAAATTCAATTTTTTACAAAATATTATGCTTTTGGTAGTTTTGATTGGGATAAAACCAATTCAAAATCATTTTGGGATAAAACTATTTGTGAAAATTCTTTTTTCGAGGGTTTTGAAATAATTTCTTCACAATAATTTTTTGAAACAACAATTTTATTATAGGATGATTCATGCAATGTTTTTGAAGAATTTTGAGAAAGGATTTTTGGAGTAGAAAACTCTTCTTTCTTTGTTTTTGCAATGGAATTTAGATTTTTACTTATGAATGCCTCATTTTCTGCAATTTTTGCTTTTAAGGCCTCAATTTTGGAGAAAGCTTTAAGTGACTGGAGCCTTTTCTTTTCTGAAATTTTAGGGCTTCTTCATCGTCTAAGATTTTTTGGAACCAGTATTTTAGTTTTGGGTCCTTTTGTACAGTTTGGATCCAATTTTGGATCATTTGGGCCTGCTATTTGGCTTGTTCTTCATCCTCTTCAACCGCTTGGGTCCAAGATTTTATGGGAATAGCAGTAGAGACTTCTGATTTTGATTTTATTTCTTCTAGGTCCTCTAGGACCTCTTTTTCTTTTTCTTTTTTGGATTTTCTCGACATATTGAAAATTCACTCAAGACTTATTTTGAAGGAATTCTCTAGTCAGAAAATCTGGAATTGATTTTTTATTTCCTCGAATAAATTCAATTTCAAAATCAAATACGCTGAGAATAGCTTGCCATCTGGAAAAAAAAATTATTGATGTAATGTTTTGAACATCTTTTTGCAAAATTTCTTTAGCAAATTTACAATCAATGCGAAGTAAAAATTTTTTATTAATTAAATCACTTTGAAATTTTTGAATGCACATGAAAATTTAAAGAATTTCTTTTTTAATAGTTGGATAATTTTTTTGACAGTTATTCCAATGTACAGATGTATATTGAACAATGCATTTTTTGCCATTGACCTTTTGTTTTAATATTCCTCCATATCCTATGTCTGATATATCTATTTCTACAATCTTAAATGCTGAAGGGTCAATAAGATGCAAACATGGGATTTCTTTTACCTGTTTTTGATTTGTTAAACAACTCTAGTGTGTTCATCAGACCAAGGTACTGGGTTTTTCTTCAACCTATCGTGCAGTGATTTTGCAATAAGGTTTATGTTTGGACAGAAATCTAATACATAATTTAAACTTCCTAAAAATTTTTGGAGTTAAGTTTTATCCAAAATTTTATCAGAAAATTTTTCTGCAAAAATTAAAGATCTTTCGATTGGAGTAATTATTCCTTGGGTAATATAATGGCCTAAGAAACAAATTTTTGTTTGAAAAAGAGAGATTTTTTATTGAGAAACTACTAAACTGTTTCTTCTTGCTGCCATGAAGATAGTTTTTAAGTCTTTAAAATGCTTTTCCAAAGAGTTTGAAAAAATTAAAATATCATCTATATATACGATACAGAAATTCGAATAAGAAGCAAAAATGTCATTCATTATTCTTTAAAATTCAGATAGAGCATTTTTTAATCCAAAAGGCATTACTGTCCATTCATATTGATCGAAAGGAACAGTGACAGTTGCTTTATAACGATCTTTTGGTTCGATTTGAATTTGCCAAAATTCTAATTTTAAATCAAATTTCAAAAAAACTAAAGCGAAATGTAAACCTTGTAAAAGATCTTTTTTGTTAGGAATTGGATATCGAATCCATTTTAAAGCTTTGTTTAAAGACTTGTAATTTATCACAAGTCTAGGTATACCTCTTTTTATTTCTGAATTTTTGTTAACATAAAAAACTGCACAACTCCAAGGAGACCTAGATTTTACAATTAATTTTTTGGAAAGCAAATCTCGAATCTCTTTTTTTACAATGATTCCTGAGCTTGTGATTCATTTGTATTGGTCTAGCTTTTGTTGGAATTAATTTTTTTGAGAAATTATTTTCATATGGCAAATCTACCATGTGTTGTTTTCTCTGCCAAAAAGCATTTGGTAATTTCGAACAAATTTTCTTTTCAATTTGGTTTCTAAAATCCTGATTTTTTTGTTGAATAACTTTATTTTCCAAATTATTTTGGATTCTAGAAAATGAACCATCTTGTTTTAAGAATTGAAGATATTTTTATTTTCCTTGAATTAAAAGATTTAATTCATTTTTATAAACAAAACAAGCTTTTAAAAGATTTAAATTTCTTGTTCTGGGTTTCTCGATGAAAGGAAAAATAATTTGATTTCTTTTAGATTTAAAAGAAATACTATCATAATTTACAGAATAGGGAGTTATCATATTGATAAATGAAGTCCCTAAAATGATACTATGATTTATATTTTCTAATAATACGAAAGAAGTTTTAATTGAAACAATACCATTTTATATTGTAACTTCAGTTTTGCTTTTTATAATCATTTTTGAATTATTTGCTGCAGAAAGTTTTTCATTAGTTTCTTGAGCAAATCATTTTGGAATAATACTATATTTTAAGCAATTTAAATCTACACCCATATCAAAAAGAGCAACTATTTCAATTTGAAAATTATCTAAAAAAACAAGTGTTATTTTGATCAGATATTTTCTACTAGTCACGGTTCGCAAAACAAATGAGAAATCATATGGAACTGATTCCAAGTTTTCAATTTCATTCTTGTGTTTTCAAAATCGTCTTCTTCTTCCTCAAAATAATGTTCTTCTGTTTCACCATTTTTTGTGATTTTAAAAATCAATTGTTGAAGAAGGTCAGAATTTGATTTTTGTTTTTGTTTAAGAGTTTTTAATTCTTTTTTACTATTTCAATTTCTTCTTAAAGTGACTGGATAGTAATATGAGAATTTTTCTTTGTTTTTGCTCCTAATATTTTTGTTAATTAAATCATAGGGGTTTGTTTTAACTAAAGCTGAAGACGAAGGAGATTTAGCACTTTTTATTTTCAAAGGACTTTAAGAGTTTTTCTATAATTCCTTTTGAAGTTTTTTGTATTCTATTTATTTTATGATATCAAGCATTAATTATTGATCTTTTGTTAAAATATTTATAGATTTTTATGATTCTGAATCTTGTTCAGAATCTTTTTCGGATGAACTAGAGGTTGTTAATTCATCAAATTATATAGAATTATCTTCTTCAGATTAATCTATTTGAATTTCTTCTTCTGAAGTTTCAACTAAAAGTTATGAAAGTTTTTGTATTATTTCATCTTCTAATTGTAATTCGTGAAGTTTTTTATTTATTCTACAGTATCTTAAAATATGTCCAGGTTGATTGCATTTATACCAAACAACTTGTTTTTTATCATATTTTTTGAAAGATTTTTTAATTGGATTTTGTTTTCTATAGGTTTTTTTGGGTTTAGATTTCCTATAGATATTTTTTTTTTGGTTTTGGGAAAAACCATTTGCGAGATTTTTTGTAAGTTTTATTGTGGGATTTTGAACAAGAACCTCCATAATCTCTTGTTTGGTTTCTTGTAGGAATTTCAAATTGTTTGCAAAATGATCCTAATTCCTGTTTTGTTTTCTTCATTTCCATTTTAAAATGTTTTTGAAGTTTTAAATCCTGACATATTTTTAAACCTTCTTTTTGTGTAAAACTAATTAATTCTCCATATGTTAAATGGTTATATGGAATTTGATTTATTTCGAAAACTTCTTTAATTCTATTTCTAACCTTTTCTCTTAAGAGAGTAGGTAATCCTGCTAAGAATCTTTCTTTCCAAAAGGATTGATTGAAATCTTCTCTAAGCATGATTTTAGTTAGAAATGTGTTTTTATAGTTTTGAAATTCAGACAACCTGTTACATCTAAGGTTTGAAAGCAATTATGCATTTTTATCTTTTAAGTGAGATGGATCTCCTATGAAATGCAAACTAATTGTATGGATTAGTGTTGCTACTGCATCTAGAATAGGGTTTCCTATCTCATCGAGGATGAGAATTTCTTCCTCTGTAGTTTGAATAGCTCTTAGTATTTCTAACTGTTGTTGCTGGGTAAGATGGAAATCCCACTAGCCTTTTAACTTATCTGAAAAATCTATTATTAAGAGTTCAGCTATGGCTATATCAAGGGTATTTGTTTGGATTTTATATGCATTGGATGCCATAGTCATCTGTTGTAAAAGACTAAGGATATTATACTTAAACATACCATCTATGTTCCATTCATAGACAGTAGAGGTATTGAATTTAGATTGGGATAAAATGTTTGGTATATTTTCTATACTTAAGTTTGGAGCAGTTGTAATGGCCAAAGGTGAAGGTGAACTTCGTGGCCAATGGAGTCTGGACAACTCCTGTTTTTGGTTTCCTTCAGAGTCAGATATTTGATCTAAGATGCTAACTATTTTACTTTTATCTAAGGTGTCTTGTGCAACCATGGGAGCAGAAGTAGAGGATGACTCTATCCTACTTAATTGATCTTTTAAGGCTTGAGTAAATTCTGATTTACCCTCCTTAAATAATTTTTGACTAGTCTTGGATACCTGAAAAGGTTTAAAGATATGATTTTTTAACTTTGATTCTGTGGTTTCAACAAGGAAAACTACAAAAGTTTTTTGGTGTTCCTCTATCCTAGTTAATTGTCTAGCAATTGTACTAAGATGAGTATTTGTGAAATTATTTTGTTGAATAATGTTTTTAATAGCCTTATCCGTATTTTTATTCAGAGTTTTATAAGGACTAGCTTCTACAATTTGGTTTAAGAGTGTTAATTTTATATGTCTTAGTGACGGATATGTTGACACTATTTTTCTACCATCAGACATTTCTCATTCTGTATCCTTACTTCTAGAAGTGATAGGATTAACAGTTTTTTTGTTGAAATGGATATGAAATTTTTTCTTGCAAGTAGTAAATTTTAAACCAGTCAAAGAAGAAAATTTGTATTTTATTTTCAAAAATAAATTCATAATATTTTTCTTGAATTTCTTTTCTTTTTTCTAAAATTTTTTTGAAGAACTGTGTTCTTTTTTCTAGATTTTCTTTTAAATAGAAATCATTGTGTAAATATGTTTTATCTAATTCAAATTTCTTTTCAATAGTAGTTAATTCATTAACAATATTTTCTATTACTGCTAAAAACTATGGTGAAGTAGGTGGTGAAACATGCAGTGGTTTCTTGTTTGAAACATATGGCCTAGTGTAGACTTGGTAAGGAACAGTTATTGAATAATCAACATTTTGAAAAGAAGCACTTGGAATGCTTGAACAAGAAAATCTTTGTTTTTGAAAACTTTCCTCCTTATCTGGAAGATGAAATACTGAAGGAAGATTTGAAGTTTTTCCCAAATCTATAGTACTCGTGGAGGAACCAGTGTCTAAATATCGACAACTGAAAGTTCTTGAGAAACTTAATTTTACCCTTCTGTCATTGTACTGAGTAATTTCTTTTAGATGAGTGTTTGGTTTAGACTTTTCTGGAGATTTTTGTTTTATAGTACCTTCTAAAATCCATTTTTCAGGAAGATCTATGTCCTTTCATTTTTGAAATTATTATATTTGCTCTAGATAAATCAATTTGTAAAAAATAAAGTTTCTCCTTTTTTAGTTATATTTTTTTACAAATGTAAAAGCATAAAATATTGCTTTGTAATGTATTCTAAAAATAATAGCTATTGGAATTGATCCTTCCAGTATCACTACAAAAAAACTGTCAATTAGCGACGGCATTGTTTTCATCGCAAATTTTGCGATGGATTCGCGACTGTTTTACAATTTCGTCGTAAGGAGTATATTTTCTATTTTTGCGATGAAGTAGCGATGGAATGAAAAAACAGTCGCTAACTATTGGCGGAAAGTATACGCGCCATATTTTGCGATGAAATTAGCGACAAATATATTTTGTCGCTAAATTTTATAATTTTTTATTCATGAAAATAGTCCAGAAAATTTATGGTTTTAAGAAAAGATGAAGAGTTACATGTATGCTGAGTATCTCCATGGGAAGATCTGATCTAAAATTGTTTTTTTTTAAATGTACGTCTTGGATTGTACATGTAACACAATAATTCTTTTCCATGTTCTTCTGCAAAGACTATTAAGAGTTTTAGTCATGTATAGACATATGATCTGCAAGTTTTGAAAGTATGTAAATGTACGTCTAATTTGATTGTTGACGCTAATTAGTACGATAATATTTACTATTTTATTGTTTCGTGAGAGATTGTTTGAGGATAATATTATGTAATATTTAAAATAATTCTTTATATATGTGTATTTTGGAACATATTCTGATTTGGAATATGTATGTGTGAGATCATTGTTATGTGCAGGTTGAAAATAAATAAATAAATAAATAAATAACGATCATTGTATACAAAATTAAAATTTTAAAATACAGCAAAAGAAAAAATTCAATTATGCAATACTTTCGAGACGGATTTGCGACAGAAAGTCTGTCGCTAATTTGCATAAGATATAATTTAAGAAATAATTAGCGACCATATTAGCAACAAATATTCGTCACTAAATTTTACAGTACATTCATAATTAGTGACAAAAAATGTAGTCGCTATATATTATTATTATAATTCCGCGACTAATTATGAATATAAATTAGCGACGAAAAAAAAATTAGCAACGAAATTTTTCGTCACTAAATTAGCAACTGAATTTGAATTCTGTCGCTAATATATTCGCGACTGGCCTTTTAGCCACTGTCCGTCGCTAATCAGCAGTTTTTTTGTAATTATGAGTTTTGATTTGTAAAACCAAATATTTCAAAATATTTTGGGGATAATGAAATATTTGGTGAGCATTCAAAAGAGATTGGTTCTTGAAAAAAACTCAACTCAACTGAGCTTATAATAGAATCATGAATCTAAAAACCTTGCATCTCTTAAAATACAGAGAATTAAGGTGTTTAATCCTTCTCTTGTTAAAGATTTTATTCCTACTTGAATAAGACCTATATGAATGTATTCATATTTTTTGTCTATGTGTTTTTGTAGAGTTTTTTGAGAGAGAAGATGAATAGTTTCAAATGATTTTGAGATTTGAACTCCCTGTTCTTCTGTTTTGATTATAAAATAAGTTTTTATGAGTTCCTAAAAAAGACTATTCTCATAAACTTGATCTCGTTTGATTTTTGAAATTTTCTAGTTATTTATAGATTTTTGAAAATCTTCAATAGTGATTTCTTCACTGTTTACAATATTTGATCTTTGTGATCTTAGATCTAAAGAATTCAAGGTAGAAGAACTAGATAAAGAAGTAGTTCTACAAAATAAATTATCCATAATTTAAAAATTAATTCTTTTTACCTTGATAACCTTACAATGGATTTACAGCCCTAAACGCCTATCCATCGGCTAACACGAGACTTACTGCCCAGCAACTATATATATATATATATATATATATATATATATATATATATATATATATATATATATATATATATATATATATAATTAAAAATCATCAAATCTATTTAAAAATTAAATTCAAATTAATTTTATCGGTTAACCAATCCAATTTAATGTATATATAGACTTTAACTTTTAAAATCATAGTTAATGTATTTGGATTTAAGTGTCTAATTAACCAGTTTATATATAATTTTATATACATATATGGATATGAAGATAATTTTCACATGTATCTATATTTCACCTAATATTAAAAATTGAATGACTGATAAATTAATATTTATTTAATTTACCTGTATTTTATGCTTTCAATTTAGAAAATGTATATTTCGATTTAATTGATAAATTAAAGTTTCATATATGAAATTTAAGTTTAATTTAATATTTAATTAATTTATGATTAACCGGTTATTAATAAACTGAATTTAAATTTTAATTTAAAAAAAATCAATATTAATTACTGAATTTAAAAAATAAATTATAAACTGATTAATAACTTCTTACACACCCCAGCAATGTCAAGACAAAGTTGCTTAAATTTGGGTTTCAACGATTAAAACAATTTCAAGTGAACTGTAAAGCAATTCAATCAATCATATAGCCTAATTGGACTTTTTGTTCTTTAAAATATGAATCCAACTAAGAATTAATTTATTAAGCAGGTGAAAAAAAAAGAAAAAAAGAAAAAGAAAAGAACACCTGTCTCGTACAGTGGAAATATTGATTTCATCATTAAGTAGGTAAGAAATCACAATAGTTGTTTTAAGTAATTAAATCAACCATTGATCTGTCAGTTTATGGTTAAATCGATCCAACCAAATCAATTTTAATAGCATTGTCCGACAGTACAATTTGTACGACTATGAATTCCCATGGTATCTCTATCAGCTTAGAAAGAAAGTAGTAGTACTACTATGGTTTGCAGTACATTTGGGAACAACTATGAATTCCCATTGTATCGCTGTCAGCTTAGAAAGAAAGTAGTAGTACTACTACGGTTTGCAGTACATTTGGGATAGGTACTACTATATCTATTTCATGTGGTTATATACAGAGCACAAATAATTGAGATCAATTGTCCAAATTGCAAGGGAAGAGAGAGAGAGAGAGAGAGCGCTTCAATGTGGAGGATTCCTACAGGAGCGACCTGAGATCACTGTGAAAACTCCCACATATAATCTTTTCTCCTCTTTCTTTGGGTTATATTTTTGTGCTTTATGTGTTCTCAGGTCGCCCCGCCGGGCTTTCTTCCAACACAGGACCTAATTTCATCATCAATGAACCGATTCTAGCCGTTGATTGTTTGACAAGCTGGTAAGTCAGCAAACGTTCTTTTTAACCTTTTGCCTCGTATTTTCCACGTACATTTTATTATTTTACATTGTGAGGAATTTTTTTTTAAAATAGAATTTGAAAAATGTAAAATTTGACACTTGTATTCTTTTCATAATGTTCAATTTGCTCCAAATTTGATCCTCAAACAAATTAGTGCTTAATTTTTTTTCCCATTTCAAAAGAAAAAAAGAAACTTATTTTTGCACCATTCATTTTCATCACTCAATATTAATTATAGTGGAAATTAAATATTCATCCGGTATATACACCTATACGTACTATTTGGGGTTATTTTTTGAAAATAGAGTTATTTTTAAAAAATTTTGAAATCTTGAGCTACAGTAAATAAAATTAGATTTATGGTGTGCTAGAAATCGACTATTCTCTGTGCCAAAATTCGACATGCGAAACCTACAGTGGTGATTAGACGGAATTGCTGAAAACCAACTCCAATAGCTATCGGTATCCGGACGTGTGGGCCCCACTCTCTGCTGAAAATCAGCTCCTTCTTGTGCCGGATTCTGGCCTTTCTGGCCTCCTGCTCCCACATTCCGTGAACAATCCCCAACTGCGATTATATATATATATATATATATATATATATATATGTGTGTGTGTGTGTGTGTGTGTGTTTGGAGGATAAATTTTATTCATTTTTTAAAATTGAAAAAGCAATCATTTTTTGATTTCTTAATAGTTAACCATTTTCATTCAATTCTTATATATCAATTTCCAATTAAAATTTAAATATATGATAAAATTCTATAGAGTTATTTCTCTTTCATTATATAATTATATCTTAAGTTGCACTTGCGGTTTCAGCAAAAGAAAAGTGGGACATAAATAGAACATAATAATAATGTTTGACGAATTAAAATGTAATAAAAAAAATCCAATAACTGTGGGGCAAATTTTAAAATAAAGGGATAAAATGGAGAATTTGACATTTGGATGAATATCATAGCTGGAAAAATAAGCAATACGACATTACGTATAGTGTCCTATATAAGAAAAAACAAACACTGGAATGATAATTGCATATAAAAGAACATTTCCTTTATTTTTTATGAAAGTCGTTTCGTTTTGATGCATTGCTTTGGTTTTTATTTAAATAAATTATTTCAAAATAGTATTTGATTTAATTAGTATATTTTTTTTGCTCTAAAGTTATTATGCGAATTACCGACAGATAATAAAAAAAAATTGATTGAAAGACTTATTGTTGATTTTGACTTGAAATTAGGCATGGCGTGAAGCAACCGAGAAATCCATGGTCTGATGGTCCTGAATATATAACACAATGTCCAATTCCAGCAGGAACAAATTTCACCCAGGAAATTATATTATCAGATGAAGAAGGAACTTTATGGTGGCATGCACATAGTGATTGGTCACGCGCCACCGTTCATGGTGCCTTTGTAATTTTACCTCCTGAAGGAAAGACATACCCATATCCCAAACCTGATTTTGAAGAGATTATTGTCCTTGGTATTTCTAATTATTATTATTATTATTATTATTATGGTGTCCGCAACCTAATTTTGGATATTTTGTTTATGTAAATTGGTAGTAAAAAATAATAATAATAATTCGCAACTATCATTTGCTTTCGTTATCTTTCAAGAATTACATATTACTGTTTATACAATTGACACAATTTTAATTTGTCAATATTAGCATAAAATTGATTTGACCGATTTTGATTATAATAATATCTCATATTCGTACACAGTATTTGGTATATGTAAATATCAGTACACGCACCGGATTGATACTTGTTATTATGTGCAGGAGAAATGTATGAACTGAACTGAACTTCACATATGGAAAGACATATCTGCTGAGGATAGTAAATACAGTAATGAACGAAGAGCAGTTCTTCGGAATAGCCCAACACGACACTCGTCGCAATGGATGCAGCATACATAGACCCACTCACCACTGATTATTTAATGATAACACCAGGCCAGACAATGGACATTTTGGTCAGCATTTGACTAGAAATGCTGTGATTTGGTCAACAAGAAGACGATAATCTCTTCAAAATCAGGTTTGGGTTATGGGTATGTCTTCCCTTCATGAGGTAAAATTACAAAGACACCATGAACGGTGGCGCGTGACCAATCACTATGTGCATGCCACCATAAAGTTCCTTTTTCATCTGATAATATAATTTCCTGAGTGAAATTTTCTCCTCCTGGAATTGGACATTGTGTTATATATTCAGGACCATCAGACCATGGATTTCTTGGTTGCTTAACGCCATGCCTAATTTCAAGTCAAAATCAACAATAAGTCTTTCAATCAATTTTTTTTTCCCCTCAAGTTGAGAAAGAAAAAGCAAATTGATTGACAAGTAATGAATATATGACATTTTTTTAATCTTTTTTCATTAGAAAATTCTTTCTCGTGAATCCAGGTAAAATAATTTTGTAGTCCAAGATTGACTTACCAATGAATAGTAAAACCATATTTTCCTTGATTATGGACATTAAAATAAACCAAATCTCCTCTCCGAACTGTTATTGCGGGTCCTGGAAAACTGCCATTTACAGTCAGTATACTCTTTGTGCTGCAAAGCTTTGTAAAGTTGGCCTCCAACAACTGCATCCATGATTAATACACATATTATTAGCTTAATTAACAGACACAACACAACACTACTTAAAATGAACACATGAAATTGAAAGTAAAAGTATCAACACCTTACAACAAAATCATTATGATGGACTTGGACTTGAGCAACGCAAAGCATGAGAATATCAAGAAAGAGAACATAGAGAAACCCTAGCACAAGATTCTTCTTCAAGAAACCCATTTTTATCAAGAATGAGAACGTCTAATTAGTTTACTGAGTTACGAGAGATTCAATAATATTTGAGACTTATTTATAGAGGCAGCTTCATTACTGTTACTGTTATTATTATTATTATTATTATTATTATTATTATTATTATTATTATTATTATTATTATTATTATTATTATTGTGGAATACATTTTTCAATTTTTAAGAGGCAACTTCCTTTAGCCACCAATCATTCTTAGGTTTTATTCTAATCTTTAAGAGGGCCTACAAGCTGATTCATGACATGAGAATAATGCGGGTTTATAATTAGAGTCATCCTAAATTACTTAAATTGAGTGATTTAAATAGGGACATTAATGTAAATGTGTATTTTATTAATTTTTTTAGGACAAAAATAACATTTACAAAAGTAGAGTATTTGAATTCATTTTAAGTCAACTTTAAGCTATCTTTATTTTAAGTCACATTGGGCTCATAAAAAGTTTATCAAAACATTAAAATACATTAAATTATAAATTTACTCATTATTTTATATACAAACTGTCACATCTAATAAAAAAAGTAATATCTCCATTACGAAATAAACAAGAATTTCGAAAATAATATTAGAATGTCAAATTGAAAATGAATATAATTTATTAAATTCGGAAAAGTTAATATTATAATGTACACAGTTTATTCAGTTCGGACAAAAGTGATATAGTATACCATATACACTTATTAATTAATAAATTGTATATTGTATACACTTATGTACTGTATACATGACACTAATTACTGTATACATTATTTTGTATTGTATACACGTAATAATTAATAAACATTCTTATTAATTAATATGTAGTACATTGTATACATTTATTAATTAATAAATCTTCATATATTTTTATTACACCTAAAATGATATTAAATTCAATAAAGTCATAAATAATTGATGTATTATTGTAATAAAAAAAATTAAAGAAATCTTAATAAATATTTAGAATATTTAAATTCAAAAAATATAAAAATGAATTCTTTTCTTGTTTGATTTCGAAAGAAAAATAAATCTTAAAATATTTGATTGAGTTGCCTTGTTATGACCAATTATTAGAAATAATTAATCAAATCTTATTTTGTATTCTCTATCTTTAGTATAAAAGCAAAGTAAATACTTTGCATTCAATTTCTTCAAGGTGAATACATTTTACTCAAACCAATAATAAATACACTCTATTCAATTTTATCCAAAGTAAATACTCTGCATTCAATTTCTTCAAAGTGTATACATTTACTTATTTTGACTAAAAATAAATATCTTATATTCAGATTTTCCTAACCCGAATAGTGAATATATTGTATTAACTTATTATTTTTTTTGCAAACCAAATATACTCTATTCACTTTGCTCAAACTCTAACCATTCCATGCTAAAAATAATCTTATTATTATTATTATTATTATTATTATTATTATTATTATTATTATTATTATTATTATTATTATTACTACATACAAAATTTGATTTATATAAATAAAAATTCTATAAATATATTAAATTAAAAAATATAATATCAAAGAAATAATTAAATTATATAATACTTAAAAAATACTTAGAAAAAAATCTTGCAACTAAAAAATGCTACTTAGAGTCACGAATAACAAACTTTTATACAATATGCTACCAAAAAAAAAATTGAACTTCATGGTCTTCAACATTTCTCTGAAGCTACAACCAAGCACTTGAAATTTGGAACCTAAAGAATGGAATTAAATTATGTATTTGAGATAATAATTTTTAATTGAAAATTTAAAATTCAAATGTAGTTATGCATTTTGTACATCAGGTTAAGGAAGAGAAAACATCAACATGCAATGTGATGAAAAACAAGAAGAAAATGGTAATAACAATTAATATATACTTGTTGTGATATATAAAGGGAAAAAGCAAGCAAATTGTAAAAAGATTAGAACACAATTATTTTGGATAGACCTAATATATTTTTATTAAAATAATAAATTAACCATTCTCGATATTGTAAAATAAAATTCAGCTCTAAAATACTTTTTTCTTTCAATCTTTTAGAAACTGAAATTCTTAATATCGACATAAGTTATATTTTGAATATTGAATAAACTGTATATCGTTATCGAAAAAAGGAGAAATTAAATTGACTAAATTCTGCTATCACTATATCCGCTTGCATCGGTGAAAAATATAACTGATAAATCGAAGTTTTAGAATTTTAGCCAACCGAACCAAACTTCCAAGATAACAGAATGCAAACCTAACGAAAATTTCAGGGAAATTCGGTTCGGTTTAGCATAAAACTGAAATTTAAAAATTATGAAAGCCTAAAATGACGTCATTAAAAAAGGTGTGTTTTGAACAAATATACAAAACAACGTAGCTGCTTTAGGTTTGTTTCGATTTTTATGCTTACCAAGATAACTTTCAGGATCGTGGGAACAGGAAAAAAAATAATACAAAACAATTTAAAAAAAAAAGAAATGAACTCTGAACAAAGTGAATATAGCGTATTCAATGTAATTAGTACATAATAATCAATTAGCTTAAATTGAATTCATTAAATTCGGTTTGAACAGAAATAATACACATTATTTTTTTTTTGGTTGAACAATACAATACACACTATTTTACCGTGCAATTGAGTTTAAAGGGATGGGTTATTTTATTGGAATTCTCAACTTATTTTTTGCATAGTCAAAAACTTTTTAGGCGCTACTGCCCTAGAGTCCTACTAATGCAACTAGTGTGAAGAACATAGGGTGGACAAAGTTAATCATACATTGTGCGCCATTAATAAATATGCAAATGCACATAAAATTGTAATTTATGATTTTTTCCTCCAATACTAACGTAAACCATTATTCTCCTCCTTTAACAAAAATCTAGAATCCATTGATCATTTTCATGGTCGAGCATTCTGCATCATCATCTGAAGAAAATCATAATTTATTTGGCGAGTTATTTGGAATTGATGAAGAATATAGTTTGTTAAACGATGATAGTGATTTAGATAGGGAAATTCGGCCAGCGGACAGTGGCACTAAAGTGAGAATCATTTTAAGTACTCCGTTGAGAGAGATCCTAATACGGAAATATATTTTTTAAATGTAGATAATTTATTTAAATTTTACAAAGAGTTTTTAAGAAATCAGCGACGAAGTGTAATGGAAAGTATCGTAAATATGTAACCCTCAGTTGTGATAAGGGAAGAAAATCTCAAGCTCGAGACACATCTAAAAAGCTTAATTGCCCTACAAAAGTGAATGCTATTTTAAGGGATAACAGAATGTAAGAGGTTTCATTGGTCATTTTAACACACAATCATGAATTATATATATATATATATATATATATATATATATATATTTTAAAATTTTTATTATTTATTTTTTTGAAAAAATTAGTATTTTAAATTATAAAGATATTATTTAATAATTTAATATATTTATTATCTATTTGGTTCATTGTAATCAAATATATATATATATATATAATGAACCAAATAGATAATAAGTATATTAAGTTATTGAGTAACATATTTAGAATTTAAAATATTAATTTTTTCAAATAAATAAATAATGAAAATATATATGTGTGTGTGTGAAAATATATAAAAAATTATGATTTTTTATATTTTTTAACCAAAAATTTGGTTTTATCCGATTTTTCGATTCTTTCCGATTTTTTCCTATTTAATCCAATTTTTTATCAATTTGATTTTAAGTAATTAAATTAATAGATTAATCTATCGATTCACAGTTCAACCATTCAATTCGGTCCGATTTTAATAGTACAATTTGTACAACAATGAATTTCCATTGAATGTAGTAGTACTACTATGGTGTGCAGTACATTTGGGATAGGTACTACTATATCTATTTCATGTGGTTATATACAGAGCACAAATAATTGAGATCAATTGTCCAAATTGCAAGGGAAGAGAGAGAGAGAGAGAGCTTCAATGTGGAGGATTCCTACAGGAGCGACCTGAGATCACATGTGAACACTCCCACATATAATATTTTCTCCTCTTTCTTTGGGTTATATTTTTGTGCTTTATATGTTCTCAGGTCGCCCCGGCCAGGCTTTCTTCCACCGCAGGATCTAATTTCATCATCAATGAACCGACTCTAGCCGTTGACTGTTTGACAATTAAACCTTTTGCCTTGTATTTTCCACGTACATTTTATTATTTTACATTGTGAGGAATATATATATATTTTTTAAATGGAATTTGAAAAATGTAAAATTTGGCACTTGTATTCTTTTCATAATGTTCAATTTGCTCCAAATTTGATCCTCAAACAAATTAGTGCTTTTTTTCCCATTTCAAAAGAAAAAAAAAACTTATATAATCTTTATGCTTTTTATTTTTGCACCATTCATTTTCATCACTCGGTATTAATTATAGTAGAAATTAAATATTCATCCGATATATACACCTATAGCTACTATTTGATTATGTAGGTAAGAAATCACAATAGTTGTAAAAAACTTAATCTAATCATATGAGAATTAATTAATGATGATAATTAGATCAACCTAATTAGCTGTAAATGATTTATAAATACAAACATCCAGCAATGCACATAATAAATTAGTCCTAGTAATCAATAAATCGTTAAATTTTCTACGAAAAAGTATAAACTGACTATTAGGCTGTGCTTAAGTTAAAACCGAGGAAATTAATTAACAATAGAACGAAAAAAAGTCAAGAGCGTGGGGTCTTACCTTAATTATAATATTTACGCTAAATTTCTATTCGGGATCCACAATACTCAGATTCTTTAATTATTTATAATATAACAAAACATATGGATATTTACCGGACAAAGCACATTCTTATATTTTTTAATTATTATTTTTTTTTACAAAAATACACCCTGATATCTCTGTGTTATTTTATATTTTAAAAAGTAAGAAATTAGATTTTTATATTTTTAAATTATTTATATTTAAATTAAATTTAAATAAAATTGATAAAATTAAAATACATAATTTATTAATTTCTCAATTTAAAAGTATACAAATATGATTCTAATTGATTACTTTTTCCTTAGTTGTGTTCAATGTCTATGATTAGGCCGAGCCATGGTTTTGATAACTAGGTCAAATAAAAAACCGGTAAAAATAAATATTAATGGATGGAGATTTAATTACAATATTATCGATCTTCAATTATTCAAAAATAAATTAATCAAAATATAAATTTTGACTTATTTCAAACTACCTCTATCTATACATGATGTATATATTAATATAGTTTTCATATTTAAAAGAAAAATAATTCAAATACTAAACACATAAATTAACATATAGAATATGCTGTATTTAAATGTTATCTAAACAAATTTTTTTCCGGCAGTATAAAATGTACTTAATATTAAAATTTCATATAAATTTTTTCACCATCTTTTTTCCATTATTGGTAGTTGTTTTTATAGCCAAAAAATAAAAATCTAGAAAAGAGTTATGCTACGATAATCATGGGCACCAATTAAGGTTGTAAATTGTAGTAATATTTTCTCTCAAATAGACTATTAATGAGATTAAAAGTTGTTTTTAAGCACTTAACTCCACAAATCGCGGTTATCATCATTTTAAGACCCACTTGACTTTGACTAATTACATAAGAAAAATCATTTTATGTATCCTTCATTTTCGCATTTGACAGATGATTAATCTTATTTGGTGAGATGATTTCTTCAACCCATTTGGATATATTTTTTACTTCTTTCCTTAATTATATTCACGCTAAAATTCTATTTGGGGGTCTCCAAACCTCAATACTCAAAGTCTTTAATTATTTATAATATGACAAAACATATGGATATTTATTGGACAAAGCACATTCCTACATTTTTTAATAATTATTTTTTAAAAAAATATCCCGATATCTCTGTGTATTTTACATTATATTTTTATATTTTAAAAGTCAGAAAATAGATTTTTATATTTTTTAAATTACTATACTGGATTCAATTTAAATAATATTAATGAAATTGAAACCTATACTTTGTTAATTTTACATAGGTCGCCATTTTTTATCAAACCAAAACTCATTCCCCACTAAAAAATCAATCCGCAAAATGGTGCCATTTTGACACCTGAAAATGGCAAAATAGATTGCTGTTTTTCTAACAAATTGCATCGTTTTTCGCTTGTATTTCGCTCTGACAGAAAACGACAATAATTTTACTGCTTTCTGACACATCAAAATTTTAATTATTTTTATCGTAACACAAAAAATCTAATAATTTAATAGATAACCCCAGATCTAAAAAAAACCCCATTAGAACATAAGTTCAATGATGTACATGCAATTAATCCTATAAATGGATGGAATAAGAATAATATGTAATTCATTCAGATGTATTTTTTTAACGAAAATTAAAGAAATAATTAAAATAACTTAATTCAATAAAAATTATAATATTTGATAAAAAAATTATTTTTTAAAATATTTTATTTAATTTTAATTAAAAAATAATAAGAAAAACTATTTAATAAAATATATAATAAATAAAAGAAGATATATAAAATTTTCTCTCAAATTAAAAAAAAAGGATAAAAGTAAAATAGGAAAAATGGATGGGATAAAGGTAAAATACGAGGATAGAAAAAAGTATGATGACCTTTTACTTTTTAGATAGAATTGAAAATTAAGCGAACACGGAATTTTTCAAAAAGCAGGCGACAAAAAAAAAAAAACAGCCTTGCTGTGAGAAAGATATAAAATAATACTCCTATTTTTTTATAAGTTATTTTTATTATTTTTACTAAAATTAAAAAATAATAAATAAATTTAAATTTAATATTAAATTACGTAATTAAAATTAAATTATTAAATTTGATTATTTTTTATTTTATTAAAAAAATAAATTGAAAAAATAAATTAAATTATATTAAAAATTTAAAAATAAAAAATAAATAAAATTTAAATTTTATTAAAAAGTGATAGATAAAAAAGAATCGAAAAAATAATAATATTATATTATTTATGATAAAGACAGAGATATCATAATTAAGACGTTTTGAGTCCCTCTCTTGAGGATGTATATTAATTCCACGTAAATGAATAATTCTTTTAGAGATACTCGAATGAAATTCCAACATGTGCTACTCAACGAAAGCCACTAAGCTAAGATAAATAAAAGCAGTAAATCATTTCATCTAGGAGGAGCAAATAATAATTCACAAAAATAAAGAAATGATTAGAATAAGTTAATTTCATAAAAAAATATAATAATTTACATAAATAATTTTTAAGTGATTAATGTAATTTTAGATAAAAAAAATATAAAAATGATAAAAAAATATTTAATAAAATATATAATAAATAAGAGTAGATATATAAATTTTCCTTTCAAATTTCGAAAAAAAATTATTTTAAAAATTGGGATAGAAAAATTACGATGACTTTGTGGACAGAATTGAAAATTAAGCCAACAAATATTGCACGGAACTTATCAAAAAGCAAGCAAAAAAAAAAAAAACAGCTCAGCTATGAGAAAGACGTAAAATAATAATAATGTTAAATTATTCATGATAAAGACAGAGATATCATAATATAATAACACGTTTTGTGTCCCTCTCTTGAAAATGTATATTAATTCTACGTAAATAAATATTTTTTTTATTTTTTTATTTATTATTTTTAAATAAAATTTATATTTTATTTATCTATTATTTTTAAATTTTCAATGTAATTTAATTTATTTTTTTTAATAAAATTAAAACTAATCAGATTTGATAATTTAGTATTAATCATGTAATTTAATATTAAATTTAAGTTTATTTATTATTTTTTAATTTTTATAAAAATAACAAAAATAACTAATAAAAAAACGGATAGAGTAGTAATTATTTAACACATAGTCCAATGAAATTCGAACATGCTATTCAAACGTAAGCTACCAACCTAAAAATTTATTAGTAATTAATAAACTGATTCTTAGTAAAACATATTGGCATTAATTTTGAAGGCAAATTAAAATTTTGGGAGATCAAATTAGGAGCCAGAGCATGGAGGCATGTAGGCCGGCGGAGGTCTAATTCTGCTGTCGGTGGTGTTCCCATCCTTCACTATCAATACTGTATCCATTCCCCACGTTGTATGTCGTTCCAAATGACAATGCATGAACCATACTCCTGAATTTGGCAAAATAAATAAATACAATTGGACCATTAGTTTGTTAAAAAGATACTATTAATTATATATTAATGTCAAATTCACAGTTTTATACTCCCTCCATTTTTTTTTATCTGTCACTTTTGAATAAAATTTAAATTTTATTTATATATCATTTTTAGACTTTCAATATAATTTAATTTGCTTTGTCAATTTATTTTTTTTTCAATAAAATCAGAACCAATCAGATTTGATAATTTAGTATTAATCACGTAATTTAATACTAAATTTAAGTATATTTATTATTTCTTAATCTTAATAAAAATAATAAAAGTGACTGATAAAAAAAACGGAGGGAGTATTAAAACAATTAAAATAGGTGCTAAAATCCTTTAAAAAAAAGATACATGTTAAAATTATCGGAGTTAATTTAATGGCCAGCACTTGACAGGAAGCGTAAAGAATTTTTGGTGAAATTTCTTCCTATTTAATTTTTCGTAATCTTATAGTTATACAAGTCATGAAAATAGTAATATTTGAAACATTCTATCGAATAATATAAAATTACTTACCAGGGTTATCAGCCAAGAACCTGATAGCAACCCATCCTTTTTGAGGGAGACCAATGGTGTTAACAAGGGGTGGATTATCCAAATTGTATTTCTGTGGATCAGAAACATTATCCCAATTCCCAGAACCCACACCCACCACGTAAAAGCTATACCCATGAAGATGCATCGGATGATTTTCCGCCGCCTGAATGGCCGTCCCTTGAAACACCAACTCAACTTCTTCACCGTAATTTATCATCAACGCCTTTGTCCCTTGAACTGTGTACTGTGATATATTCGTCACATCTCCAGTAAAATTAAATATCTGTGGACTATTAGGAAAATCTTTCGAAAAAACTCCATTAATACTTTTATTATAATATGCTTGGAGTATATCAATACTAGGCGAGGAGAAGCTAATGTTGTTCAAGCTAGCAGATATAATGGTTTGGTTGTCATTAACCGGCGGACCGGAGCAATTCCGGCCAGCCGGGCAAGGCAAAACATTCAAAGAAACAGCAATCATAATGTTTCTTGTGATGTTTTTGGGGACATTGATAGGTTTATCTGTGGTTCCCAAGCCTTTTAACGAGGCAGTGAAATTAAAGGCAGAACTTGCGTTACGCAACTCGGGTAGGGTTGGAGAAGGAATTGAAGATGGTGGAGTGTAATTGCCGTCATATTTTATGATTGCAGTGACACTAGAATTATCAAACTGAGCAAAACTATCAAAATATGGAGTAGAAACCATGTAATAGTAACTAGGGGTTTGATTCGCTGAGACCAAAATGTCCATTGTCTGGCCGGGTGCTATCATTAAATAATCAGTGGTGAGTGGGTCTATGTATGCTGCATCCATTCCGACGAGTGTCATGTTGTGTTGGGCTATTCCGAAGAACTGCTCTTCGTTCATTACTGCATTTACTATCCTCAGCAGATATGTCTTTCCATACGTGAAGTTCAGTTCATACATTTCTCCTGCACATAATAACAAGTATCAATCCGGTGCGTGTACTGATATTTACATATACCAAATACATACGCATACTGCATACGAATATGAGATATTATTATAATCAAAAATCGGTCAAATCAGTTTTATGCGAATATTGACAAATTAAAAACGTGTCAATTGCATGAACGGTAATATGTAATTCTTGAAAGATAATGAAAGCAAATGATAGTTGCGAATTATTATTTTTTTACTGCAATATATAGTTGGAAAAATGTCATTTTCTCGTTGATTTTAAAAATCATGCCTGCATCTTAAGCTACAAGACATTCCAGATTCTTTTTACCTTTTATTTAGTTTCTTAACAAATTAATAAGTTAAATTACCTGTGGGGCAATCGGTTGAATTTCCAGTGAAACCATTGATGGTGTGAGCATTTGATGTGTTAGGGTCGCCACCAGATGCCAAAGCTTCCTCATATATTGCCATCACATCTCCTTTGTACCATGATCCTACCAGTTTACATAAACAAAATATCCAAAATTAGGTTGCGGACACCATAATAATAATAATAATAATAATAATAATAATAATTAGAAATACCAAGGACAATAATCTCTTCAAAATCAGGTTTGGGATATGGGTATGTCTTCCCTTCAGGAGGTAAAATTACAAAGGCACCATGAACGGTGGCGCGTGACCAATCACTATGTGCATGCCACCATAAAGTTCCTTCTTCATCTGATAATATAATTTCCTGGGTGAAATTTGTTCCTGCTGGAATTGGACATTGTGTTATATATTCAGGACCATCAGACCATGGATTTCTCGGTTGCTTCACGCCATGCCTAATTTCAAGTCAAAATCAAGAATAAGTCTTTCAATCAGTTTTTTTTTTTTCTCAAATTGCGAAAGAAAAAGCAAATTGATTGACTTGGAGCATCAATTACTTCTAGACTTTCGCTTATGGGGTCGTTATTTTTATGTTTAGTGGTCACATCACATCCTAGTAGTAAAATTCAATTGGAATAATGATTCTTATTATCAGAAGAAAGCTTGATTCTTTTATGTTTCTTCCTGTACAATTCATGAACCCCATAAATATTATTTTTTATTGACCGTAAATATAATTTCGCATAAAAAATTAACCCATAATATTGTTTTAAATATTTGAAATTTAAACCTATGATCTCTCTTAGGAAAAAATGGACTTGCTCCATCCATCTCACCTTTAGGATTTAATTCTTTGAATTTGTAATTTTTAAAAAATTTTGCCATTAATTAAACCAATCATAAAATGACAAGTAATGAATCCAGGTAAAATTATTTTGTAGTCCAAGATTGACTTACCAATGAATAGTAACACCATATTTTCCTTGATTATGGACATTAAAATAAACCAAATCTCCTCTTCGAACTGTTATTGCGGGTCCTGGAAAACTACCATTTACAGTCAGTATACTCTTTGTGCTGCATAGCTTTGTAAAGTTGGCCTCCATCAACTGCATCCATGATTAATACACATATTATTAGCTTAATTAACAGACACAACACAACACTACTTAAAATGAACACATGAAATTGAAAGTAAAAGTATCAACAGCTTACAACAAAATCATAATGATGGACTTGGACTTGAGCAGCGCAAAGCATGAGAATATCAAGCAAGAGAACATAGAGAAACCCTAGCACAAGATTCTTCTTGAAGAAACCCATTTTTATCAAGAATGGGAACGTCTAATTAGTTTACTTAGTTATGACAGATTCAATAATATTTGAGACTTATTTATAGAGGCAGCTTCATTACTGTTACAGTCATTATTATTATTATTTATTGTGGAATACATTTTTCAATTTTTAAGAGGCAACTTCCTTTAGCTACCAATCATTCTTAGGTTTTATTCTAATCTTGAAGAGGGCCTACAAGCTGATTCATGACATGAGAATAATGCGGGTTTATATATATATATATATATATATATATATATATATATATATATATATATATATATAGTTCATATGGAGTTTATATATAATTATATAAATTGCTTGATGTTTCTTCCAAGCAAGAATTGTCTTTGTTATAACTTGAGTTGACATTTTCTTTTTTTTTTTTTCAATTGTAGTTGATACTTTTCTTATATTCTACGTGATTAATCGAATCTGGAAAGTTTTAGTTTCAAACTCTTATTTCCTTTTTTTTTTCTATAAAATAAATTAATTCATGAAATTTGCAGTTAATAACTATCTGTCGGTAGTTCGACTAATAACTTTGGAGGAAAAAAATATACTAATTAAATCAAATACTATTTTGAAATAATTTATTTAAATAAAAATCAAAGCAATGCATCAAAACGAAACGACTTTCATAAAAAATAAAGGAAATGTTGTTTTATATGCAATTATCATTCCAGTGTTAGTTTTTTCTTATATAGGACACTATACCTAATGTCCTCTTGCTTATCTTTCCAGCTATGATATTCATCCAAATGTCAAATTCTCCATTTTATCCCTTTATTTTAAAATATGCCCCACAATTATTGGATTTTTTTTATTACATTTTAATTCATCAAACATTATTATTATGTTCTATTTATGTCCCACCTCTTGCAATTTTAGGTCTAACAGAATCCCATTTTCAGGATCTTCCACGTGTGCAAGCCCACAACTTTGACATCAAAACACCCTTTTTTTTAAGTAATTTTCAATCGGCACCACCTTTTTGAATTTTTTAAAATTCACATTGTTTATTAAAAAAAAAAAACCCCAAATTGCCTATCATTCCCCTATTTACTTTTAATTCATTCGTTGCAATTTACATTTTTTATCCCATGCTATTAACCATAATTTTTTATGAATTTTGTGATAAACTTTCCAAAAGCAAAACTTGAAAAAATGACGAGAGGCACTCCGTTATTTAAATTAGTAAGATTTTTTGAGAAAATATATAAATATTAGAGATCATGTCATCCTACTTGAAATAAGTTGGCTCCTTTTTTGTCAATTTTTTTATATATTGGTGGATTCAGTTATTTTAAATTGATTTCATGCGAAATTGACAGAACGTGCATTTTAATTTTATCAATTCCGTATAAATTGGATGTAATATAATGATTTAAAAAATTTAAAAATTAAATATCAAATTTTGAAAGTACAAAAAGATAATATAGAAAATATTAAACTTTAAAAATTCCAATGTAGTTTTTTTCATTTTTAATTTAATATTGTACACGTGCTTGTGTATAGTGAGAGCATACTCCTAATAATCATCTCCAAAAAGAAGAAACTAAACTATAAATTTAATAAAATTGTTGAAGAATTTAATGTAAAAATGTTAAACTTTAAAGATTCTTTTTTCATTTTTATTTCTTCATTCTCCACGTGCTTGTGTGTGGTGAGGCCCGTAGAAAGCACACTCCTAATGAACATCTCCAAAAAGAAGGAAAAATTATTAATTTAATAAAAATACTGTGTTCTAATAAATTAGAGGTTTCTATCACATCTAATTTGGATTATTATTGTTTCCTTTTTTTTCAATTGGAAAATTAATTTTCTTTTAGTTTGCAGACTAAGTTTTTTTTTTTAAATTTAAAATTTCTATTGAAGCCTCTGCAATGAGATCAGTCCTTTGCTTTTACCTTCCAAATTGTTGGTGGCAATGAAATATATATATATATATAGAGAGAGAGAGAATATTTTAAAAATAACTTTTATCAAACTTATAATGTTAAATTTATTGCTTTCAATTTTATACGTGTGACAAATTTCATAGAAGTATATACCAATAGTAAATAATTACCTATGATTTGCTATACACCACATACTTGTGACTTAGTTACAGGGAATTAGGTAATAATTATGATAATTCATTTTTCTTTGAATAATTAGGTAATACTTAATTATGATAATTCATTTTTCTTTGGATAATTAGGTAATACTTAATTATTGATAACACCCAAAATAAAATTAGCTATAAGGTCAGCCCATTAAAGGCTCACGAAGAGGTTTAAGATCAGAAGCTCATAAAGCCCTACACTCAAGGGTATAAATGTGAAAGGTAAACACATAACATGGGGGGCTCTCTCTCTCTCTAACTCTTAATATTCTCTTTCTATTAAGCTTTCTCTCCACACTTCGATAGCTAATTTAGGCACCGGAGCTCAAAAGTCCGGCAAAATCGGGCTAGTTTTATTTTTTTGCAGGTCATTAAAGCTTCTTTCACCATAACCGGCAATCTCTCCTTCTACGGTAAAATTTTGTGTTTTATCAATTATGATAATTCATTTTTCCTTGAATAATTAGGTAATACATCATTATATTAATTCATTTTTCGTTGGATAATTAGGTAATACTTAATTATGATAATTCACTTTTCTTTGGATAATTAGGTAATACTTCATTATGATAATTCATTTTTCTTCAGATAATTTGGTAATACTTAATTTAGTATTAAAATTTGTATTTTTTTATCTTTACCACCATTTTAATTAAGACTTTAGTTTATTTTTTCATTAAAATATTGATTTTTTAAAATTCGAGTGTCATCGCCGCCGCCACGACTATTATTTTAATTCAATGATACTAAACTCTTACCAATCCAATATTAGCAATTGGTATAATATATATAATATATATTATTAAATATTGCAAACATTATAATATATAAGTATAATTAAAAAAATATACAAAATTATTTTTTTTAAATGTAATTATAAAAACTTAAAATATTTTTTAAATTAAAAATTAAAAATCTATAATTTAATTTATTGAATGCACCCTTAGCTTAACTGTTTTTTTTTCTAAAAGAGATTTGTTCGTAATTTAGGAATTTAGTAATATTTAACGAGAAGTCTAACTTAATTGATTTATATTAAAACTATTAGGGGTGTGTAAATGATCGGTTTTTAACCAAACCAAATAGGCTGAAAATCAAACTTTCTAAATTAAAAGAACCGAACCGAAAACCGAAATTTTTAAAACCGAAACCGAATAGATCGAATTAATTTCGGTCAGTTCGGTTCAGTCCAATCAGTTATGGATCAATATAGGCTTCTTTTTTATTGAACTTTTAACCTATATAAGTTCATAAATTAAATTAATTTATATTCAACAAAATAAAATTATTTAAAATAATTAAAATTAAAATAATATACATAAATTTATTATATTATGTCTATAATAGAACTTTTTGGGTCTACTTCAATCCCCGAGGTGGATATTAATATTAAAAACTTAATAAATTCTAAATTATATAACATGAGTATTTATTTTAAATGCAAGTATGCATATACATACATTTTAGGATTGAAAAAAAAATAAAAAAAAAATTAAATTGGTGGTTAAAATCAAATTCAAACTGATATATGTGGTTAACCAATTTAATTAAATGAGGATGCGAATTTTAATCTAATAGAAGATTCATCTTATCTAGATCTTACCTAAACAAACTTAATGAGTAATTAAATAGCACATAGATTACGTTGCTTATATGATATTATTAATTTATTATTATTGGCTTAATTTATATAGATTAAATATATGATATATAGAAAGGCTAGGCAAGTGTATGATTTATATGTATATTTCATATTAGCCAAATAGCTTCGAAAAATAATTAAAAAGAAAAAAAATTATCATGTTAACGTCTTTCTATATAAAAATATGTTATTAAATTCTTGCCTTGTATAAATTAATGTAATTTTTTCTGCTAAAAATATATTATAATAGACTTGTTTTGTGATGCTGACAATATTAAAAAAAAACTTATAAAAATAAAAACCTATTTCGCTTTATAAAAATTGGAAAAGGAAAAAAAAAGAAAGAAAATAAAATAAAATAAAATAAAAGAGATATGAGAGAATTTAAAAAAAAAAATTAACTCCATTGCTCGGTTGCACGAAAATTGCTAATTAAGTTATCTAAATAAAATTAAGGATTATTTTATGAGTGGATTTGGTAAATGTTGTTTCAAAAGGAACAATACTCTATTAATATTATTATTGTAAGCAGAAAAAACAAAAATTTAGGTAGTTTTTTGACTTATTGTGGAGCATCATTTTACACGTGTTGACTTAAATGAATCTGACTTACAGTTGTAATTTTTTTTTATATATTTTTTTTGGAGTTTAAATTAAGAATTTAAAATATTTTTAAATATTTAAAATTAAATTTTTTTTATAATTTTCATTTGATTCTAAATTAATCAGATTGATAAATTTAAAATATTAAAAATCATAAGATTATAAAAATAAGGAAAATTAATGTGGAGAAAAATAAAATGGATTGACATGCAAGTAATAAAAATATGCGTATTTAAACAGTATAAAATCAGATAATTTAAATGCATATACACACCGTCACACTATCACATCCTCTGTCTGCACATTTTTAAATCAATATCAATATAAGAAAATGAGAAAAAGAAGTGTAATAGTTGACATTGAAGAAGTTTAAGGCAATTAAAAATAACATAAATCTTGAAAATAAAAGATTATTCTTTTAGCCATTTTTCTAATATCCGTTCCTACGAAATTGGTTTGAATTTTACTAAATAGAACTTATTGCCGGCATTCAAATTGTGAATTTAAAAAGAGCCATAGCTACCTGGCCCATCTTGAAACCCATATATCCAACTACAACTAAAATCCAATCAATATTATTACTATAATTATTATAGGGATTTTCACAAAACTACCAGAAAATAGGAAGCCACTTTTAAAAATGCAACTTCTGTTTTTTCCCTTTCAAATTTACCTTTTTTTAAATTTGCACTTTTAAAAATATCCATTTCCCTATTTAACTAAAACTCTCTTTCATTCCAACTAATACATTGTCTTCTTCCCTTCTTCTCCGGTGTGTCTTCTCCGGCGGCGGCTTGTATATCCGAGCAACAAGTACGGATTTGGATTGAGGAGATTAAGAGTCCGAAAGTGGAGTCAATGGTGAAGATTTTGGAATCCTTGAAGTGCTCTGAAGAGAACAGGAGATTTTTGGTGAGTTTTGATGGATTTATGGAGGCGATTGTTGGCGTTTTGAGCAGAGAGGGCGTAGAAATTAAGGTTTTGGAATTGAATGTTGAAATTTTGGATTTGATTTTGCTTCAAAAAGGAGAAAAAGAGAAACTGCACAGATTAATCTTCAATGGGAATGAGAATTGTTTATCTTCGTTCCTTTCCATAATCAGGAACGAAGATTCAAATTCGAAAGTCGAAGCCATTAGAGTTTTGGAGTCAATTTCTCTCATTAACGAATCCAAGCGCATGATGGCCGAATGGCAAAATCTGATGCCGGTTGTTTTCCAGCTCATCGGAGCAGGGAATGATCCGGTCTTAAACGACGCCGTATTGTCCTTCTTTAGTCGTCTCGCAATAACTCGATCAATCAAGACTCAACTTGTTGAACAAGGGGCGGTTCAAGTGCTATCCAAAATCCTGTCTAGCCAAAACGCTACCGTTCCAGTCCTGGAGAAGTCCTTAAAGCTATTATCAGCTATAGCGGCATGCACGGATGGACGGTTAGCCATAAGTGAGGATCCAAATTGCGTGGGATTAGTGGTGGAAAGACTAATGAAAGTATCAAAAAGGGCGACAGAGGATGGAGTATTGGTGTTATGGAGTTTGTGCTGTTGGTTCAGGGACGGGAGGGTGCAGGACAAGGTGGCGAGGAGCAATGGACTGACAAAGGTACTGCTGGTGATGCAGAGCGAAGGAGAAGGGAATGTGAGAAAAATGTGTGCATGATTGGTTAAGGTCTTGAGAGGGGTGTTGAAAGACAGTGGAGTGGTGATGAGTTACGAGACCAAAACTACTTATATCATGCCTTGTTAGATTAGATTTGTGAATTTGCAAATAGTGATTATTGACATTAACATATACACAACAAGAAAAACTAAAGGAAAAGGAAATTCTTTCTCATGTTTTGGTCCTTTGTGTTAGTGTTAGAAATTGACTCTTCAGCTAATCAAGTTTACACAATTATTTGACTTATGCTTTTATTTCTTTTGCTCTTGCTTGCTTCTTTCCTGTGTTTCTTGCCCAAACTAGCGGTAAGTTTTTGCTAATATTAATCTGTGGAATAATGAGAGAAGTGAAACTAATCACAAGCTCTTTAATCATCAATTAATCATAATAATTGGTTTCTTAATTTGCCAATTGATGATAAAAAATGAATTTACATTAGATAAAAAATGAACAATGAATTATAAATCTGAAATCATCAATTAATCATTAATAATTGGTTTCTTAATTTGCAGTCTCCCCCTCTCTTAATTTTTTTCCCATCTCTGCATGCGTTGGCCTTTTCTGAACTTATTTAAATCAATCATCATGTTGTTCTTTGTTTCAGATGTTGCTCAATCCCTTGTTTTTTCTGTCTTTAGTTTTTTTCTTAAATGTCTAAAATTTATTTTTTGAAGATCCAATGACATAACGAGGGGATATAAGTTTTAAGATTTGGAATTAACAGGACGTTATCTCAATATATTTTTTTTAAATAATAATTAAACAATCCCTATTAATAATCAATTTAATATTTTTAAAATTTATAATTCATTATAAATTTTTTGAATTTGGTATACCAAGTGGTATACCGGTATACCGTCTGGTATACCAAATTCCAGAACTAAAATTTTATTCAATATTTTGGTATACCATACGGTATACCGGTATACCACCTGGTATACCGGAATTCCAGAACTAAAATTGTATTCTGGAATTTGGTATACCAGACGGTATACCGGTATACCACCTGGTATACCAAATTCCAAAACTAAAATTTTATTCAATATTTCGGTATACCATACGGTATACCGGTATACCACCTGGTATACCAAATTCCAGAACTAAAATTGTATTCTGGAATTTGGTATACCAGACGGTATACCGGTATACCACCTGGTATACCAAATTCCAGAACTAAAATTTTATTCAATATTTTGGTATACCAGACGGTATACCGGTATACCACCTGTTATACCAAATTCCAGAACTAAAATTGTATTCTGAAATTTGGTATATTAGAAGGTATACAGGTATACCACCTGACATACCAAATTCCAGAACTAAAATTTTATTCAATATTTTGGTATACCAGACGGTATACCGGTATACCACCTGGCATACCAAATTCCAGAACTAAAATTTTATTCAATATTTTGGTATACCAGACGGTATACCGGTATACCACCTGGTATACCAAATTCCAGAACTAAAATTTTATTCAACTAAAATTGTCTTCAATGATGCCATAATTAAACAATCCCTATTAATACGAGAACCATTAAAATATAAATTTATAATATTTTGAATGTCTGAAATAATTGTATATATAAAATTTTTTTAATATTTTGATAGGCTTTATAATTATTTTAATTATAATTTCATGCGAGATTAACAAACCGTGTGTTTTAATTTTGTTAATTCCATTTAAATTGAATTTATTCTCAGTGATATGAAAATACAAAAGTTCAATATTAACTTTTCTTACATAATGCGTTTTTCCAAAAAGTATTGTATTTGTTCATTTCAATCACTACATAAAGTAATGATTGAAAGAGAAATTGCTATGCAAAAGTGTTGCTACAATAATTCAATCCATAAGAGTTAATTCATTATCAAAAATGATGTGATTAAAGTGACGATAGTGGCCAGATGAGGACTAATTAGATAAAATTGTAAGAAAAAGGGGATATATATATAATTCTGTTATCACCCCAATTAGTTCCATACTCATGGTAGTATCTTTGCTCACCAGCAAAAATTTTCTGTAAAACCATTATAATATATCATCAAATCCTGTTAGGTGGGGAAACAAACTAAAATGGATAAAATTGTAAGAAAAAGAGGACTGATTAAGCTTGAATAATATATGTACATATACAAACTGATAAACGACATTAAAAAAATATATGGTCTCATTTACATATATTTTCAAACTACAACTACTTTTCCTTTTCGTTTATAACATTTCGAAACATTTTTCAATTTAGTTATTTTTGGAGGTGCTTCAGATTCACTATCAATCCTTTGCATCCTCTTTGTCAACCCATGGAAATATAAAGATACTGCTAGTCTAGCTCGATTAGCAATCCGAAGCAAGTTCCATATTCCAGCAATGGCTTCTATAGGAGCAGTTTGTGTAGAGGTTTGAGTATTTCCCAGCAAAATGTTAAGCCAATGATTAGCAATCCGAAGTAAGTTCCATATTCCAATTACTGATACCAGAAAGAAAACTAATTTGAAAATCCTGACTAGCCCTTGCCATAAGCCAAACAAAGGAAGAAAGTCAAGAATATAAAATAGTGCAGTAACTAGAAACCACATCCAAAGAACATTTGAAAAATAAGTCACCACAAAGAGCAACCAACCAATACGACCATAAGTCCATAACAACTTACCCTGGCAAAAAGCAAAAAATAGAGATCCAACCAAAACCAAACTCAAAAAAAAAAAAAAAGAAAAATCAATAAGCCAAAATTTACAGTTATTTTTTTTTATCTAAATGTTTGATGAATGCCCAGCATTTTATCAATAAACCAAAAGCTTAGTAATACCTAATTTATGTGCCCACTAAATAATACCTATACGATTATTATATATATTCCATCACCACCATTTTATCTTTTACCACTTACCTAGTTCACAACCTATGCCTAAAGGTCTACTTGCCATACCAACAGGGCTGCTTGTTTTCTCAGAAATTAACCTGAGGGATTAAAAGCTTTATAAGTATGTAAACCAAATTGAAACAAAATGATCAAGTGGCTATTCTATGCTTGAATGAATCTGCTCTTCGCTCCTTTTCGTTTTGCTGAAATTTCTCATCCTATTTTCCGAGAGACCAAACAGATTACTAGATGTTTGCGTTTCTATACACAGTCTACACATCACAAAAATCTTAGTTGAATCAAAAGCCTAATAAGCTTAACTCACTATGGATACTACTAACAAAATGACAAATCTGATGTTTGATACTACTAACAAATTGAATACAAAAAATAAACAACAAATTTAAAAAAAAAACTCATCAACTGTCTAAAATGACAGATCTGATGAATGGAATCATTTCTACCAAAATGAAAACAAAAAATAAACGGAAAATTAAAAAAACTCACCTTCTTTTTCTTCGAAGAATAAGAAACTGCAGATTTGTTCTTTCAATGGCGAGAGAAAAAAGGAAAATATGACTGCTACTGGATTGCCGATCCTCCACTAGCGACAGCTGCACCGATGGCAAGTGGCAACAATGATCAATTTTCAGAAGTCGAGAATCGAGCCACCGTCGAGAAACGAAAAAGAAAAGAAGAACAAAATAAGCTAAGAAGAAGACAATGTCGGCTATAAGTGAAAAGCAATGAAACCCTAAAATGGGTATTTAGGGTCAAACATAAAAAACAGTATTTTTAAAAACAAAAGATTAAAATAGGGTACTTTTAAACATCTTAAAAGTTTTGGCTGCATTTTTAAAACGGGGGTTAAAAAAGTTGTAAAACATGTAATTTCCTCATTATTATAATTACTTGTATTTATAGGTGGCAAAATTTGGCCCCATCCTAATCTAGCTAAAAAAAATTATCTAAATTCAATAAATATATTTGAAAACTGCAAAATTTTGAATAAATTTGAATTGATCTATATATTGATTTAAAATTGTCGGTTTATAATTTTTTACCTTTAAAAAATTAAAATAAAAATTTAATTTTTGCTAAAATATCATGATAAATTTATAATTATTGTGCACTTAAAGAGATCTATATTGGAGTTGTAGAATAAAATGGTTGAGAATGATATATTATTATTATTATTATTATTATTATTATTATTATATAGTTGCCGATTTAGTATCCAATAAAACCATATCTCAATTAATCTCCTGATACATGAAAAGTAGTATCGCATTGACAGTTGTTTGCTGCAGAAAGAAAGAGAAGTCAAGTTGTGGTCTTTTTGCTACTGTCTTTTGTTATATCTCACACTATAATCTATTTAGTATTACCAATGTAACTTACATGCAGTTATATTTGTTTTTCTTTTCTCTCATTTTGTCATTATCAATTATCATTATTATTATTATATCAAAAATAGTTGGAATTTTTAACATTCCTGTGAAAGAAACGGCCCAAATAGGTTGGTCCAAAATTTTCAACTATACCTGTCATTTTTACTCTAAATTATCTTTATTAATTAATAATTTTTGTAATTCTTCCTTATTATAATTTAGTTTAACTTCTAATAATATATTTTTTTCTTACATTGATACATTTTAAATAATGTATTTTATTTGTTATATGTTGCATATATATATATATATATATATATCTTTTTTTTCTTTTCAATTGTTTCTTGTATTTGTACCATATCCATTTATTCTTCATTTAATTTTAAACTAGCTTCATTTATTTTTTCTTTAATTTTTTTCTAAATCTTTTTCTAATTCGTCTTTTATAACCGTTAATTCTGCTTTTATTTCTTGTAGTCTTAGTATTTTATATTTTTCTACTATATTATTTGATTCCATTCATTTCATAAATATACATTTATTTTCCATGTCTCTCGTTTTATCTTTATAATATTCTATTTTATCTATTATTTCATCACATGTCTTTAATATTATATTACTAGTTTCTCTTATTATTACGCTTAACATTTTATCTTAAATATTCATAAAGTATATTTCATATTCTAATTTTCCTAAATCTGACATTATTTATATTTCTTCTAGATGCATATCATATAGAATTTCAATTTTATTTTCATCAAAATTAAAATTCCAATTAATTTATTCTTTATGTATTATTTGATTTTCACTCATTATTAATTTGAGAATTAAATTCTCTTATTATAATATAAACTTTCAATCAAGTCCTTCCTTCTTCACTAGCAATACACTTTTACCCCTGAATTAGAAATTAACAAAATTACCCTTCATATTTACATTAATTTCAATTGTATCCCAATCACATTTATAAATATTTATCAGTGTATACTTTGGGACTTTACAATTCTCACTCCTTTAAGTAATTTCATCCTCGAAATTCTTTCCATGTCACTTGTCAATTTTCATCACTTATATTTTTATAACTCTATCCCGATCAAACTCTAGTCAATACTATCTCTCCCTGCTTTTCTTATTCCTTACCTTAGCTAGGCTATCATATCATTACTGCACTCAATGTATATTATGTTAGTTTTCTTTCCAATTAGGGTCTATGCATGTAATTTGGATACTTTTCATGTCTTGTCAAATGATGCTGATGCAATGCTGTAAAAGAATGATAGGATGCAAATGTATACTTTCATGTATCACAAATATTTGCCCCGTTCCATGCTATAACGTATGTATTCAATTTCCCACACTATTAAGGAGTTACTGACAGTTACATAGAATGTCATATCCTATCTGAATCAACTTTCATATTAACTTTATATAGAGGTTAGGTAGTCTTAATCAAATTTACACAAATCCATTCTATACTCTACTATCTATTGAAAATAGGAACATCTACATTAACCCTTACACTAACACTGGATTTCACTTTCAACTATCTATACTTTCATTAGGATTCAATTCCATCTTTACTCTAGATGAGACAACATCTGCTTCAAGGTCATAACACTACATAGACGCACATATCTAATCTATTATCTAATACCTTATCAGCCATAATTGCCTAAACCTTTGCTTTGATATCACAATGTAATTCTCGCTCTCATCAACAAACTATCTATTAATTTACTATGCAAAAATCACACTTCTTACAACAACTAAATACAAATACAAGTAAATGCTTCAAATTCTTAATTTATACATATACATGAATATTTGTACTTACAAGAGATACAAAATTCTTTCACTATTTACATTACAAAAATCTGGATATATACCAAAATTCCCTTTAAGCTATACTCTTGTGGCTAGTAGATGTTGCCTAGACATGCAGCACTTTATTTACACCTATAAACCTACACGAAAAAATACCCATGTTAAGCAATGGCTTAGCGAAAAATAAACAGAACAATTGACTTCTTATCAAAGTCTCAAATGTAAATATCACAATAACATATCTTTTTATATTACGAAACACATACACATGTCATGGTAGTTCCATATATTAAACAACATTATATTGCAATTCTTTGATAGAAGAGGGATTTAGCCTAACTTTATTGTTGATGGTCAACTTGCAATGGCATCTGAAGTACTATAATCGGTACACCGTATACTTGTGGTATTTAAGCTTCTAGAAAAAGCATAACATCTTGCCTCTTAGAATTATCATAGGTACAGACAATCAAATTAGATTTACTTAGAATGTTTTCATTCAACCCAAAGGCCAAAATTGCCATCAAGGGGAACACATTAATTGATGAACCATCATCTGCCATTACATAGCCCTGTTCATACCATTGACCTGAGCCTTGATGTAAAGAGGACGGTTGTGATTCCTTCCTGCTATAGGCAAGTCAATATCAGAGTACACCACATTTTCATCAGTTTCTCCCCTAACAAAGTCTAGTAACTCCAAAGGTGATATAGTAGTAGTAACAGTAGACTTGCTTAAAGCCTCCACCAACTTCTATCTATATGAGGGAGACTGCCTCAACAAGTCTTAAATACCTATCTGAGCCTACATCTTCTATCAACTGCTTAATTATTTAATCATCCTTAATCTCCTTTAGGGGCAGAGCGAGTAATGGCCAGATACTCATTCCTATACAGATCCTTCATCACATACCACTCGGGTAAGCTTGACCCAATCATATACACCGAAAAGGGTACAATATTGTAACCTCCCTTCTTCTTCTTATCCATCTTTTTAGGATCTAAACTTTACTTGATATTTATCAAATCTTGAATCTTATTCATCAAAGTACGGTAATAATCAGTCAAGTGCCACATGTGCTAATGGTATGTACAATACTGGTCCTTCCTATGATAAAGTAACCCTTGGCTATTTAGAGGCCTTGACGGTAAGGGCTGAAGCTTCCTTTCTTTAACCAACCTATTCAAAACCCAAGATATAGATTTGCCCAGGTCAGAATAGTGTATTTGACTAACCTCTATAGCAAACACCTTTGCGATCTTTCCAGCTCTATTCCACCCACTATTATTTCCAACAACCTTATTATTACCATAATTCCTTCTCATGTTCTTAATAATTTCTCTTCTGGCCAAATATTCTCCCTCAGCCTCTATGACTATATCTTTTAAGGACTTCTACTCTTTTAAATCCTTCATCTTTAAACCATCCCTCAAGTATAAACTCATATTTTAGATAAGTAACCTAATTTGATCAGCTATATCAATTTTTCTTTTTATCTTCATCACCCTGTTCCTCCACCTAGTGAGGTATTCATGTAAAGACTCATCATGCTTCTATTGGAGTAACTCAAGGTCCTTTAAGGTGACCTTCATCCTTATGCTGCAGTCATACTACTTAAGGAATTTCTTAGTCAGCAGATCCTAATCCTCTTTAGTTCGCTTATCCAAGCCATGATACCAATCTATTACAGGCCTAGTCAAGCTCAAACAAAAGTATTCCATCTTTTATTTTTTAGACAAAGTAGTCTCGCTCATGATCAACGTGTATTGTTTGATATACACTGAGGGGTCTGAGGTACCATCAAACCTTGGTAGATTAGGCATCTTAAACCTTTAGGGAAATGGTTCATCTCCATATAAATCCCTATTTTTAGGGTTCATCCAATTACCAGCAAATAATAGCCTAGATATGGCTTCAATCTTTTCTTTTATTTTTTTAAAAGCTGGATCTTTAGCACTAGGACCTTTTATTTTCATATTCATCACTGGACGAACATATCATCATCTTCTTTTATAAAGTTATCCTCAAAATCATACCTTCTTTCCCTCCTAGGTGGGTCTTAAAATATCATAGCATCAGCTATGGCAGTATTCCCAACATACATTGGCTCCACTATCTTGCAAGTGGATGCTACAGGCTGAGTTCTAACATTATATATGATAGAAGCCACCATCTCATCGATCACAACCAACATCCTTTCCTTAAACTCTTGGAAACATCTATCTAATCGCTGA
Organism: Excoecaria agallocha; assembly: GCA_037975025.1. NCBI lineage: Eukaryota > Viridiplantae > Streptophyta > Magnoliopsida > Malpighiales > Euphorbiaceae > Excoecaria > Excoecaria agallocha. Next base: position 123,028,456 of record CM075806.1, on the reverse strand, counting down.
TTTAAGTCATCCCTCATAGTCAAAGGCCTAGTAGGAGTAGCATTCATCCTTTCCCTCATAAATAAAAATCGTACAATGGTGTCATCAGTCACTCTCCAGATCTCATTTCCTCTTCCAATCTTATTCAACCCCTCATTCTTCATGTCTAAACAAATTTCTTGATTATTTTTTGATAACTGGCTTGAACCCTATTCGAAACTAATCTTCAAACCCAAATTGAATGCGAGTCTTATCTTAGTAATATGGATATGGATCTGTAAACCAAGTGCCTATTTGACCCTCTGAATCGTCTAGATGAGTCTATGATGGCTGAAAAAGTCAAGTGCTAGGAATGATGTATGAGGAATGATATATGAATATGGTATATACATGATGCATGAATGCAATGTATAGTTTGATTAGGAATCAATCACAACCATATACAAGTACAACAATAGCCTTCCAACTTTATTACTTTTACACAGGACGTTATGCGATCTCTTTCCTAGGTAGGCTTAGCCCATGGGTCAACAGGGTATCCAATGGATATGTATGGTGCACGATGCGAAATTGATAGTATAACCTCTCTAATTAAAAGCAAATACGTATGAATTTTGACCATTATGTATTTTGACTAACTCATACAGATCATATCGGGCCTATCGGGGTATGGCAGCCTTTGATTGGTACCCTCATAATTTATTTAAATTTGATCAATATATAAAGGTTCACATAGCAAGCAAAGGATTATTATGATTATACAACCTAGGAAAAGTTGCTATTGTCATTATATAGACTTGAGTCGAAGGTGATGAAACTTTTAGGGCTATCCAAACATGGTCCCTGCTAATAGGTCCAGCTCATCATAAGTATAACGACCGATGGGTTACCATTTTATATACCATTTGATACTAGACTTGGGTTGATAGATCTCATTGATACCTCCCTATATTGAGTGAATGTAGAGCGTGTTTCAAGATAACATTAGTGCTAAAAAGGGACTCTTAAGTTAATTCTAAAGCTCTAAAATGAATGAAAAAAATGCAATTTAAAAAGAAAATAGAATTAATAACAAAATCCAATTATAAAAAATTTAACCAAGATACTTTTCGAAGCAAGGTCTCTTTAGTCCCCAGTGGAAAAGAAGGCTCACTTAACTCATAAATTGGTCATTTCATAATAAAAAAGGGATCCAACCCAATTTATTATTGGCGGTCAACCTATAAAGATATTTACTAATGGGGCTAAAAAAGGTAGGTGTCATAGGGTTATCATCCAACAAAACATTGGAAAAGAAATCTCGACCTTTTTAATGCCCAAATAGAGATTGATATTCAAGACATCACTATTATTAGGTATCTTGGTTAGGTGTTATTTTATAATCGAGTTTTAAAATTAATCCCCTCTCTTCTCTCACACGATGCAAGCAATAAGATTTAAGCAAAACATCCCAGTCAAATAAAAAGTAATAAATAAATACTTAAAATAAATTTCTACTTAAGAATTATTATAGAGGTTAATCATCCTAGATAATAATATACAAGAGAGAAAAATCAATGTCATATATAAAATGGATTATTGATTTGATTGAGAATGTTAATTCTCTCATGCATATTTACAAAAACCTTTTATTATATGGTGTGAATTTGGGCTAAAAAATTAGATATTGGTCCATATTTTGAAAAAAAAAAACAATTTATTTAATTGAAAACATTCGGAATGCCTTTCTCTCATAGCATGCTTGAATTTTTTTTTTACTAATTATTACATCCCCAAAGAAATACATCTAAAATAAAGGAAATCAAATACACAAAAAATAACAAAAAATAATAAAATTCAAAAATAAATAACCAAGAAAAATGATTAACCCAAAATAACCAGAACTGAAGGTGAATGCCGTAGGTGCATGACTTCTCATGCAAAGAAACCATATAATAAAAAAACCTCCGAAGTAACACATTAAACACTCAAAAATAATCATGAAAAGGTATAGGAATTAGTATAATCAAATGACATAGTAAAAATAATTATAGATTTACTTCACACAAATAGAATAAGTTTGAGTACATAATCATATCATACAGTATCAAAATTACATCAAATATTGCACAAATATAGTAGAAAACAAATAAATGATGTAAAAATACATAAAATACATCTAAAACACCTTAAAATGGACTCACAGATGCCCAAAACAAGCGAGGGACAGCCACAAGGGAAGCGAGGCATGGGACGAGAAGATGGACAGGTGACGTCCTATCCGTAGAGTGACAAATGACTATTCGCCGGTTCATTTTTTTATCTATCACCTCTCACAGAACCAGAATGCAGAATTTATGGCAAAAATGCAAAAAATCATACAAAATAGATTTCTAGCCCTACGCATGCAATATCTAAACACTAAATCATGCTAAAACATATTAAAACACCTAATCATACATCAACTACACCAAAATCATGAAAATACAAAATTAAAAAAATAAAGAAAAAAGCTTGGTATGTACAACAATAAAGGAATCTCAAAAAATCTATCATGCATCTAGCATATTACATAGCCCAAAAATACATTACATCTCTATAAAACATGCATATCATTCAAATATAATAATTAGAATTAATTGATTTGTATAAAACCTCTATGTGATCATGCAAAATAAATTGAAGAAAGGAAATAAGAGTGAGCCTAGAATATTACTCTTAGGAGATATTCTAACTCTATAATTTATATAGCCCAGATCTCCACTTTGATTCATGGTTATTACTTTTTAAAAGTATCCGATAAAATTTGTTTGTGTGTGTGTTTTAGTCAAGGATTGCTAGAGCAACAAGTTTAGAGAGATAAAGAAATTAAATTTTCCTCTTCTCTAAATGTGGCTCTATAAAACAAGTGATTCCCCCCTTCCCTTGAAACCTTAAATCTTTGGTTTTATACCTAAGGAAGAGTTTTAGTTCAAATCCCACTCAAAACTCCCCAAGTCTGGAGATAAAACCCCCCAAATCCGAAAGAAATCCTTTTAAATTAAAACTTCCTTTTTTTAAAATCCAGAAAGTGGAAAAATTTAGATTTCAAGCTAGGGATGGGCATCCCTCAATGAGAGGCGGCCATCCCTTATCACTAATCTAGGGATGGGAATCCCTCAATAAGGGGCGACCATCCCTTATCACTAATCTTTGCGTACCAAGCCTTATGATACGATACTTTAAAATTAAATTATTGCTTAACAGCCGTAATAATAACATCAATAGATAGGATTGGTTGTTTACTTACAATGCCTATAATGTAATTGCGAATAATTTAAGAGTCCAGTTATCGATAATCCATTGATACATTAGTAGCAAGGTATGAATGTGATCCCTGAAATCTTATGATAGTCCAAAAAGGATTAGTTTCTTTTTTGGTTACTTTTAACCTTTATCTGCAGCCATTATCAGCCTTAGCATACCACACAACCTAGTAATGTGGCAACTTTCAAATCTATATTCCTTAATATTGTATACTTTTTCAAGCAAGATTTTACTTCATCCTTACTGTGAAAAAACAAGCCAATCGATAACTTGGATGCACCGTCCCAAATCTTAAAATGAACATCTTTATAAATATCAACTTAGGATGCATCGAAATCAATTTATGAGTAATGCTTTGATGAAAACACAAAGTTAGTCTCGCTTGTCTTTTCAATTGGATGCATAGATGCTAATAGACTAGCATATTTAATATGATCAGAATTCTCACCATCATTATCTGCATTTATGTAGACAATTTCTACCTCTACATGATTATTGGGCAATACATAATCATTGTACATTGGAATATCTTTAAAATCATCATCGTCTCCCAAATTAATTGATGATTTATTTTCATAATTTGCAATAGTTGAATTATATCCTATCTCCTCATTTGATTCATATTTTGAGCGTTACCAAAAATGTTGTCACCTAGTAAGTCAGCATCTCTTTTATTAAAATACTACCAATGCTGACCAGAAGCTACATTTGTAACCTATTGAATAGAAAGCTATTGATTGATATCTGAATATAGAAAACAAAATGGAATTAACTATCAGCAGCAATATAAAAAATAGAACATCTTTGACTATCAGTAAGTACATTTGGGATATGGGAAATTGAATGATGTTAACTATCGGGTTGTGTAACATAACTTAGCTCTGCACCTATTCCTTCAACAAAATTCCTCTCAATATAACGACTTTCTGATCTATTTCTAAAAAGGGATTTACTAAAAAAATCACCAACCCTTCGACTAATTAACTGCCTAGGTTGACTCATCCTAGCAGTAGACACCTAGCTAACTGATCGGCATAATTAACCATGTCCTGAACTAACACTATATTGAGAGAACATTTCAATATCTTGACAACTAAAAGACAGTGTAGGCTAGCTAGGACCACTTTCCTTAAGCAATTGATGATGACCTTCCTCGATATTTTCTCTTTGCTATCCTTCACTTGTAAATTGATATTTGTATCCATATGTGGGTCAACTAGCTCTTGCACCTCCCTCACCAACTGCAACAATTAATTCGATCAAGTTGTAATCATCGTATATCCTCAAATTATCATAAATTGCATCTATGTTGTCGTCATCAGCCAAATCGATTGATGTCCAACATAACAATCCTCGATTGTACATTTAACTTTTATAAATAATTTTAAAATCACATCGTTGATACCTAAATTCAATTTCACGCGAATTTTATAGATCAATTTAGGAATAATTGGTTTATTTTTAACTCTCATTCTCCTTGTGTATGAGATGAAAAGGAAAAAAAAAAGAAAAAGGGAGCACGAGAAAAAAGGGGACTCTATTTTCAGATTTTCTACCATTTTATCCTCTTCATCTCCTCAACTTAATCACACTAAATTTGTATGTTAAGAGTTTGAGAAAATCCTATGGGGGTATGAGGGTGTCACAATATATGTCAACATCTTTCAATTACCTACATGTGAAAAAATATTAAAATATTTTATTAAATAAAAAATATTAAAATATTTTATTAAATAATAATAATAATAATAATAATAATTATTATTATTATTATTATTATTATTATTATTATTATTATTATTATTATTATAACAACAACAACAACAAGAATAATAATAATAATAATAATAATAATTGGCTATTTAAATTTATTAATAAATTAAAATATAATGTTAATTATTATATTTATTTATAATTATCTATGGCTCTACCGGTTCAGTTTTATACAATTTCAATAACATTTATAATTTTTATGTTATATAAATATAATGTTGGCCCAAGGCCATATCCAATTTTGATGATAATCAAACCTTATATAAACTCTATTAGAAAATCTGTTCTAAGCTATGTTTTGCAGGAAATTAAATTTAACTCCTGTAATATAAATTATCAAGAATGAAGATTAAGGAATGAATTCTTGAAGATCAAGTTGAAGTTTGTTTTAGTTTAAAGAAAGTTAGGGTATAAAAATGTAAGATCAATTTGAGGATCAAATTAACATTCATACATACATATTCTAAGTTTTAAAATTGCATAAAAATATTTTTAAGTCATAAATCTCGTTTTTAGTTAAAACTGGTTTCCTTTAGAAAATGCTTTAGAAATTGGTCCGTCAGAATTTACATTAGAAATTGGATTAGAAATCTGAACAAATTTCTGATCAAAAATCTGCTTAACGCTAAAAGACAAAATAACGGTAATAAAATGGCTAATTAGGGACAGAATTGTTTGTTCCGTTTTCTAACGGTCTTAAACGACTAAATTTGTGTTTTCTCACTTCAAACCATGATTTTGGGTATAAATATGTGTTGTTATATCATTTAAAAGGTTAGAGAAAATATTGGAAAGATTTTCTAACTCTTAAGAGAAAAGCTTACTTGTTCTAAAATCTCACTTTTCATCTTACACTTCATCTTTATAAATCATCCTCAATTGATTATAGTTTTTGTTGTAATTATTTGTGATGAATCTTTATTATTCAAGATTATGAGTTTGGGTTGACTAGAACCTAAGAGAAATTCAAGTAAGTGTTTTAATCTTTTACTTGGGAAAAAGATTGTGGGTAGAAATACATAGGTTTGTATATTGACTTTGACTTTTGCATTTAAAAGAGTTAAGAGTGGAGAGAATTATCAAGATAGACTCTTGAGGAGTGGATTTAGGCAGGTTGGCCGAACCACTATAATTTTTGAGTGTTCTCTACATTTCTGCTCTGTTGCTTATTCTTTATAATTCTGTTTTACATTCTGAAAACCTGTTTTAGTCAAAATTCTGTAAAATGAATTTCTGTGTCACTGCAAACAAATTGAATATAATTTTTCAGAAACATATTTGAGAATTAGAAGAAACTTATAACAGTCTTCAGTATTTTTATTTTGTGTACAAATTCTGTTCCTTTAGAAATTTGGCCAAAAAATTTCAAGACACCCAATTTACCCCCCTCTTGAGTGTCTTTCGGGACCTACATTTGGTATCAGAGCTGTTCTCAATTCCCTAAGGCTTAACATCCTTGAGTGATCCTAAAAATGACCGAATCAAGTAGTTCTTCTAATGCTACTCCATTCAAAGAAGGACATTCTGTTCATCGTCCTCCAATATTTAGTGGTGAAAACTATCCTTTTTGGAAAGTTGTCATGAGACACTTTATTCAATCACAAGATATGGATTGCTGGGATATTATTGAAGATGGATATGAGCATCCACGAAATATTTCTGATGAGGAAGGAGCTTCAGAAACTGCCACTATTCTAAAAACAAGAAAAGAATTCACAGAAGCAGAAAAAAGAAAAGTGCAGCTAAATTCTAAAGCTATGAGCATACTTTTCTACTCACTGCATACTAATGAATTCAACAGAGTTTCTGGATGTGATACAGCTAAAGAAATATGGGATAAACTTCAAGCAACATATGAAGGAACAAATCAAGTTAAAGACACTAGACTTCATGTTCTCATGGTAGACTATGAAGCATTTAAAATGAAACTAGAAGAGTCAATTTCTGAGGTAATAAACAGGTATATTAAATTAACTAATGAAATTAAAGCTCTTGGTAAAAAACTTGATGAACATAACAAAATTGCAAAGCTTGTTAGAGGTCTTACAACTAGATAGGAATCAAAAGCATCAATTTTGTTAGATAAAGATCTTAGTACCTTAAATTTTGATATTGTTTGTGGATCCCTTATTTCTCATGAACTTTATATCAAGTCTCAAGATGCAGAAAAAGAAAAAGATAGAAAATTAAAAGCAATTGCTCTCAAAGCAGAGTTTGGAAGTGATTACTCTACAGGTGATGATGAAATGACGTTGATTACAAAGAAATTCAAAAAGCTGTACAGAAAAGGAAGAAGATCATACAAAAAGCAACATCAAAAATTTCTCCATCACAAAGCAGAAAATTCATCAAAGTCTGGTGAAATAGTTTGTTATGAATGTAACAAACCTGGTCATATAAAATCTAAATGTTCAAATCTAAAAAGAAAAGAGAAGAGATTCAAAAAGAAAGCTATGAAGGCAACATGGAGTGATAGTGAAGAATCCAGCAACAGCGAATCAGAATCGGTGAATTCTGATGATGTTGGTCTAATGGCAACTTCTGATCATAAAGAGCAATTCTCCAATTCTGACAGTGAACGAAATGCTGATAACAGCTCACCTGAAAATGATTCAGAAAATTCTGAGGTAAGCAATTCTGATTCGAATTCTGATTCTAATGAAAATGGAAATGAGTATGAAAAAATGCTAGAATGTTTTGAAAATCTGCATGATAAATATCAAATGCTCAAAAAGACTCATATTGAAATAAAGAAAAAATATGATAAATTGTTCACAGACTATTAAAATGCAAAGGAAACTGAATTAAAAAATAAAAATGATTATTCAGTTCTGGAAAGAAAATTTATTAATTTACAAGAAAAATGCAATGTAAAAGGTAGACAGTTATGTGTATGTAACAAAAAATGTGTTGAAAACTTAACTACAAAATCTGCTCACACTTCTCATACAAATACATCAACGAAATATTATAGAAAAAGTAATCAGAAGAAATACAAGCAAAATATGTCAAATAAAATGATAAGTAATCCTTATGCTACATGTTTTTATTGTTGTAAAAATGGGCATATTTCAAAATTCTGTTACTATAAGAAAAATACAAATTCTGTTAAATGGATAATCAAAAATTTTGGAACTCCTATAACTAACCATGAAGGACCCAAGAAGAGTTGGGTACCTAAAAATACTTGATTATTTTGCAGATTCGCCTAAGGAGCACCAAAACAGAAAAGTGGTACATGAATAGCGGTTGCTCTAGGCATATGACATGGGACAGAACAAAATTTTCTAAGCTGAAAAATTCTGAAGGTGGTTCTGTCATTTTCGGTGATAATCGAAAAGGAAAAATTATTGGTATTGGTTCTATTGGAACTAATCCAGTAATTGATAATGTCTCTCTTGTTGAAGGTCTTAAGTATAATCTACTTAGCATAAGTCAACTCTGTGATAAAAAGAAAAGAGTAATATTTGAAGTTGATCATTGTAGAGTAGAAGATACTGAAACTGGAAAATCTGTTCTAAAAGGACAAAGGTCTGAAAATATCTACTTGGTTAGCCTGGAAGATATTCAAAATAGTACAGCTAAATGCTTGCTTACTAAAGAAGACTTAAGTATTCTATGGCATAGAAAACTTGGACATACAAGTTTTCATGCACTAGAAAAGCTGGTCAGAAAAGACTTGGTAAATGGAATGCCAAAGATAAAAATTGACACAAATCATATATGCAAGGCATGCCAGCTTGGGAAACAGATCAGAAGTTCACATAAGTCTAAAAATATGATTTCTACTGAAAAACCGTTAGAGCTTCTACATATGGATCTATTTGGACCAATAAATCCTTCAAGTATTAGTGGAAAATCCTACGTATTAAATGTGGTGGATGACTATACACGTTATACATGGGTTATGTTTCTTGCACACAAGGATGAAACTTTTGAAGCTTTCAAGAAGTTAAGTAAAAAAATTCAAAATGAAAAAGGATATAAAATAACAAGCATTAGAAGTGATCATGGAAGAGAATTTGAGAATCAGAAATTTGAGGAATTCTGTAATACTTCTGGAATAAATCATACCTTTTTTGCTCCTAGAACGCCTCAGCAAAACGGTATTGTAGAAAGGAAGAACAGGTCTCTTCAAGAAATGGCTAGAACAATGCTGAATGAAAATAACTTGCCAAAATATTTCTGGGCGGAAGCAATCAACATAGCATGCTACATTTTAAACAGAATTCTGATCAGAACAGTACTGGAGAAGACTCCGTATGAACTATGGAAAGGAAGAAAACCAAACATCAGCTACTTTCAACCTTTTGGCTGTAAGTGCTTTATTTTTAATGATAAGGTTAATTTAAATAAATTTGATGCTAAATCTGATGAAGGTATATTTTTAGGATATTCATTAAATTCTAAAGCATATAGAGTATACAATAAAAGATCTCATAAAGTTGAAGAATCCATAAATGTTAGATTTGATTGTACTAACGAAAATTTCAGAGATAGAAATTCTTCTGATGATGAGACAGGTCTTGAAGAAGAAAAAGAAAAAGCAAAAAAGATTGTGGACATAGAAGATGTACCAGATCAACAAGAAGATCCAAATGGCAAAATTCAAGGAACAGAAAATAATTCAGAAATTGAAAAGGAACCAGAAAGCTCATCAGAAAATGTACCAGAAGTTCAGGAAGAACAACAAACCGAATCTCATACTCTTAAACTACCTAAAGACTGGAGATTTCATCGATATCATCCTAAGGATGATCTATTGACTGATCCATCTGAAAGAATGATGACAAGAAGAGCATTAAGAGAATATTGTGATAATGTTGCATTTATTTCAAATATTGAACCTAAAAATTTTATTGATGCTAAAAATGATGAAAATTGGATAAATGCTATGCAAGAAGAATTAATTCAATTTGAAAGAAATAAAGTATGGAACTTGGTGCCTAGATCCTCAAATTGTTCCATTATTGGGACAAAATGGGTGTTTAGAAACAAACTAGATGAATAAGGTAATGTTGTTCGAAATAAGGCAAGATTGGTGACCCAAGGCTACAATCAAGAGGAAGGTATAGATTTTGACGAAACTTTTGCACCCATAGCTAGACTAGAAGCTATTAGAATTTTATGTGCATTTGCATGTTTTAAAAATTTTAAATTATATCAAATGGATGTAAAAAGTGCATTCTTAAATGGTCTTTTAAATGAAGAAGTGTATGTAGAACAACCTCCTGGTTTTGAAAATGTTAAGCATCCAGATTTTGTATTTAAACTTAAAAAGGCTTTATATGGTTTAAAGCAAGCTCCTAGAGCTTGGTATGAAAGACTCAGTTATTTTTTATTAAATCATGGTTTTAACAGAGGAAAAGTAGACAATACACTTTTCATCAAGCACAAACAGTCACACATGCTAATTGTTCAAATCTATGTCGATGATATTGTATTTGGTTCTACTAATGTTTCTTTATGTAAAGATTTTGAAGGTATTATGAAAAAAGAATTTGAAATGAGCATGATGGGAGAACTAACATTCTTTCTAGGACTCCAAATCAAGCAATGTTCAGAAGGCATCTTCATCAGTCAAATAAAATACACAAAAGAATTATTAAAGAAATATAATATGCTTAATGCAAAATCCGCCAGTACTCCTATGAGTGCATCTATCAAATTAGAAAAAGATGAGAAAGGAAAAATTGTTGAAGAAAAGTTGTACAGAGGGATGATTGGATCATTACTTTACCTTACTGCTAGCAGACCGGATATACACTTTAGTGTATGTTTATGTGCTCGCTTACAATCTGCTCCTAAAGAATCTCATTTGTCTGCTGTAAAAAGAATTATGAGATACTTAGCTGGAACTCAAAATTTGGGTTTATGGTATTCAAGAAAAACATCCTTCAACCTAATTGGTTATTCAGATGTTGACTATGCTGGATGTAAAATAGATAGAAAGAGCACTTCTGGAGCATGTCATTTCTTAGGAAATTCTCTAATTACCTGGTTCAGCAGAAAGCAAAATTTAGTAGCTTTATCTACTGTTGAAGCTAAATACATAGCAACTGGTAGTTGTGTTGCTCAAATTCTGTGGATTAGGTAACAATTAAAAGATTATGGTATAGAATTTGATAATATTCCTATTTTTTGTGATAATACAAGTGCCATAAATCTTACCAAAAATCCAATTATGCACTCAAGAACAAAGCACATAGAAATTCGCCATCACTTCATTAGAGATCATGTACAAAGAGGAGACATCTTGCTGGAATTTGTGTCTACAGAAAATCAGCTTGCCGACATTCTCACCAAGCCCTTGAAGGAAGATCGTTTTTGTGAGTTGAGAAGAAAACTGGGTATGGGTTTATCTGAATAACCCTTTCAACTTAATGTCTTTATTTGTCCGTGTAAGAAGAAGTAAGTTTTATTTCCTTTTTGTCTTAAATTCTTTTTAAATTTCAAATTTTCCTCTACACTTGTGTCTCTTATTAATTTGGAGATGATGGTTTGCGTGCTGTAAAAGAAAAGAAATGGTATTAAATCAAGTGTAAGTTAAATTGTCCTTATTATCCCTATGCTTACTTGTCTCAAAGATTTAAATCTTATAGGGACAGCCCTGGTATTTCACAATACGCCTGGGTTACCGTGTTTCTGCGGTTTCCCAACATTATTTTCATGATTATATTTTATCTCTTAGACAATTCAAGTCAAATCATTTTTTAAGTGTATGCAGGTTATATTTTTCCCTCTCAAATGCTAAGCCATCCGACTTCTCAAACACGTTTTCCCACTTCTTAAATATCACAAAAATCGTTCCTTGTTCAAATCCCTAAAATTAGCATTTTCTCTCATCTTCTTCACACCCCGCTCTACTTCTTCTTCTGTTCTTTGTGATTATGGGTCGATCAAAATCTCAAGGTAAATGAAATCCTCGCCGGAGTCCATCTCCTGTCTCACCAGTCTACATTTCCCCCACTGAAACTCAACCATCCTCTAAACCGACGCCATCGAAATCTGATGCTGCTTCCCATAAAAAACAACCTTCCAAACAAATTTTGCTTCCATCTAAGATTATTGACTGGGAGGATCTCATCAACAGTGCTCCTGATGTGGCTCGTTACATAGAAAAACAAGGAGGAAAACATTTTTCACCTATCGCCACAAGCATGTATATTCGGACCTGGTTAGTGCTTTCTATTCTTCTCATTTCAACATTGAATCTGAAAGTTTTAAAGTATGGATTCATGATCGCGATTTTACTGTGAGTCCTTCTCTGCTTGCAAAGCTTTTCTCTATGCCTTTGAAGGGCTCAAAATGCACTCGTGGTGTCAGCAATATTTTAGAGTTTGGGGATCTTGATAAAGAAAAATTTTTAAGTCAAATTTCTTCTGATGGAAGTGCTTCTTCAAAAAGCCCTTTTGCTTCAAATCTATTGGTTCAGTTTCGCATTTTAACAAAATGTGTGTGCCTATATGTCACCCCCCTTTTTGGAAGTACATCTTATCTGTCTGATTTTGATATTGTTTTCTTATGGCATTTTCATACTTCCAAAAATTTCAACTTGCCCTTTCTTATCTTTAACTATATGGCCACTCGAACTGCTGATGAAAAGAAACCATATAGTCTGATTTTGAATCGTTTATTTAACCACTAGAAATTAACCTCTGCTGACGTTGTTTTTGTGCCTTTTAAAGTTGAAAAAATTAGCTTTGTTTTCTATAAAGAAGCAGGGGAGAAGACGGTAACAGGCAAACGCAAGTTAATTGAGGCTCCTGCACCGCCTCCCAAAGTATCTCCTGTGGCAAAATCAACTAAGGGCAAAGAAATTATCAAATTTGAAACTGTTGAGAAATCTGCAGGTTTAGAGGCCCAACTTGCTTAAATATTAGCTTTGATCAAATCATCACAAGGAGTGCACATTGGAAAACCGGTGTCTGCAGTTCAGATTTCTGAAAATAAATCTAGTCAGAAATCTGATTCAACCTCTGATGTTCCATCTGAAGAAAAATCTGATGCCAACTCAAAAGCAAAATCTGATGGCAACTCTACAACCAATTCTGAACATCATTCTGAGCCCATCTCTGGTGAACCATCTGCTGAAAAATCTGAACCGGTCTCTGCACATTAGCCTCGTAGTTCTTCTGCTACTCAATCCGATCATTCCCGTGCTGCTCCCTCATCTACTCCACATTCTCCACCAGCACCTCCAGTTGCTTCTGCAGTTCATTTTATGGTGGACCCAACTAAATTGATGGAGTTGCACTTTTTGCTGGGTAAACTCGGTCTTCTTTTTGCTAACGTTGCTCAAATTCTTCCTACAATTGTTAGCAGCCCTTCTTCCGTGGCCCCATCTGCTCCTAGTCCAGATGTCACTATTCCTAGTGACAAGCCTACGCCATTTCCTCCCCGAAGGTGCTCTGGCCACACAATTCTTCGTGACAAACATCCACCTAAGCCAGGCCAGCCAGGGAGTAGTTCACGGCCTATGAATGTTGATCCCTAGGAATTTTTTTTTTGCTGATGTCAAAAAGGGGGAGAATAGGGTAAAACATTTTGTGTTGGTTTATTTATGTTTTGAAAATGTTGGTTTGTTTATGTTTTGTTAGACAGTATGCGTTGTGAAAAGTCACTTCTGGACGAACACTTTATTATGCTATAATTTTAGTACTATAACTTATTATTGTGGTGAATGACTTCTTTAAAAATATTTAAGAATCAAGTTAAATTCTTATAGAATTTATTGGCATGCTTATAAAATCTGAAGTTTTATTGGAATTTATATTTACTTTACAGATTTTATTCTTTATGTAAATACCCCATGCATATATTCAAGGGGAGTTTTTTACACTAACCTAGATAGACTTCTAAGTGGAGTTTATTAAGGTTATGTCATCATCAAAAAGGGGGAGATTGTTGGCCCAAGGCCATATCCAATTTTGATGATAATCAAACCTTATATAAACTCTATTAGGAAATTTGTTCTAAGCTATGTTTTGCAGGAAATTAAATTTAACTATTGTAATATAAATTGTCAAGAATGAAGATTAAGGAATGGATTCTTGAAGATCAAGTTGAAGTTTGTTTTAGTTTAAAGAAAGTTAGGGTATAAAAATGTAAGATCAATTTGAGGATCAAATTGACATTCATACATACATATTCTAAGTTTTAAAATTGCATAAAAATATTTTTAAGTCATAAATCTTGTTTTTAGTTAAAATCGGTTTCCTTCAAAAAATGCTTTAGAAATTGGTTCGTCAGAATTTACATTAGAAATTGGATTAGAAATCTGAACAAATTTCTGATCAAAAATCTGTTTAACGCTAAAAGACAAAATAACGGTAATAAAACGGCTAATTAGGGACAGAATTGTCTGTTCCGTTTTCTAACGGTCTTAAACGACTAAATTTGTGTTTTCTCACTTCAAACCATGATTTTGGGTATAAATATGTGTTGTTATATCATTTAGAAGGTTAGAGAAAATATTGGAAAGATTTTCTAACTCTTAAGAGAAAAGCTTACTTGTTCTAAAATCTCACTTTCCATCTTGCACTTCATCTTTATAAATCATCCTCAATTGATTATAGTTTTTTTTGTAATTATTTGTGAGGAATCTTTATTATTCAAGATTGTGAGTTTGGGTTGGCTAGAACCTAAGAGAAATTCTAGTAAGTGTTTTAATCTTTTACTTGGGAAAAAGATTGTGGGTAGAAATACATAGGTTTGTATATTGGCTTTGACTCTTGCCCTTAAAAGAGTTAAGAGTGGAGAGAATTCTCAAGATGGACTCTTGAGGATCGGATGTAGGCAGGTTGGCCGAACCACTATAATTTCTGAATGTTCTCTACATTTCTGCTCTGTTGCTTATTCTTTATAATTCTGTTTTACATTTTGAAAACCTGTTTTAGTCAAAATTCTGTAAAACGAATTTCTGTGTCACTGCAAACAAATTGAATATAATTTTTCAGAAACATATTTGAGAATTAGAAGAAACTTATAACAGTCTTCTGTATTTTTATTTTGTGTACAAATTCTGTTCCTTTAGAAATTTGGCCAGAAAATTTCAAGACACCCAATTCACCCTCCCTCTTGAGTGTCTTTCGGGACCTACATATAATAACGTAATCACACTATTTAGATATAATAATAATAATAATAACAACAACAACAACAACACATATTCTTTTACAATTTCTAATGGTTTTCTACATATATATTACAAAAATAAATATATAAAAATTAATAAAATACCTTATTCCAATAGGTACACAATTGCGATTTTCTAAGCTCGTTGGCTAAGAATTTCGATTTACTTATGCATTTTAATAAATAAAATTAATATTATTATACAAGCAACCTAAAATTGAATATATAAAATTACAAATAAAAATTTATAAAATTTTACCAACTTTGCACAATAATATTGAAAAAATATTATTGATATGTGAAAAATATATTATCTACTTAAATTACAAAATTTATGAAAATTTCACAGATAACAATTGAGAGCAAATGAAAACAATTGGACAGGAGTAAATGAAAACGACTGAAGTAGGATTTAAATAGGCAGAGGCAGAAAATTATTTCAACGATGCTATAATTGGGGTTGCTTTTTGCACGAAAATCGTTAAAAAAGATAGTGATTTTAGATTCTGAAACCGCTGAAAGATCCAAAATCGATGTCATTTTCAATGGTTTATGTGCAAAAGTTACCCTTGCTGTCGACAAATTTCTGACAATATTGTTATACGTGGCAGCGATTTCGTGCTAACATCCCATTTTCATAAATATTGTTTGACATGCATCAATTCTGTAAAATAATTTTTAAAAATGCATTATTAAAAAAATGTCTCTTCATATATATATATATATATATATATATATATATATATATATATATATATATATATATATATATATATATTCAATTTATCATTTTTTCTCCCAAGTAAATCTTCACATTATATTTATTTACTACATAAAATGAATAAATTAACCAAATATTTTATTTTATTATGATATAATTAATGCTTCTAGGTTGATATTTGATGATCAATATGATTTTTGAATGAATACTTATTTTTTCTATGTAATGAATAAAAAAACAATAATTGTTATATTAATGTGAATATTATTACCATAAATATTAGTATTTAAAATATTTTATTTTAAAAATTATAATTTAAAATATTGTTAAAAAATTAATATATTAATTATTTTTTAACCTTAAATTGTTAATCCTTAATTTCCTGTTTTTTCGAATATAATATCCGGTACGGATTTGACAACTTTGACTATTACAAATTTACAATTAATTAAAAGTAAAATTTACCTGAAAACCGTTTTCCATGCTTGAATCAACCCAAAATTTTGGTCCAGGTCCCCTGCCGAAGAATTTCCCTTCCATTTTTGCATTACAATAGATCCTTACCAACGGTTACTTAACAATATCAATTTCTACTTTTCAAATTTTCTATCAAAATGATGGTCGAAGATCTCGGCATCGAGGCCAAGGAAGCCTCCGTGCGGGAGGCGGCGAAGCTCTTACCAGTACCTGAACTCTTGCAATCTATTGCCTCCATCAAAGCCGATTACATTACGCGCCAACAGGTTATCATTTCAATTTTCCTTCTAGATTACATAATTTGGATCCTGGTGCTATTTTCCTAAACATTTATCTGACAGGAGTCTACATTATTTTTATTTAGTAATGAAGATGTTATTATCGAATTCTGAGTGAAATAGTAGATAATTCTCGATCTCCGATTTTAATTACAAGTAATTTACCGATAGTATGATAATGAAAATTTTGAGGAATTTCTAATTTTCTTTTGAATTTCGTAGTCAAGCAAGCAATTTTATCTTATCTTGGTATTGTACTCTGTTTGCAGGCGAATGATGCGCAACTCAGTACAATGGTGGCGGAGCAGGTAAATAAACTGGGCCAGTGTGCTAGCTAGGTTTGATGATTTGTTTTTGATGTTTTCATTTGTGGCACTGTGAATTGCAGGTTGAACAAGCACAAACTGGGTTGGAAGCAATTAGCTCGTCACAGAAGACAATAACCCAACTTCGTGAGAACTTTGTAGCCATTGAAAGGTGTGTTGTTTGTGAGAAACATGAAGCATTGTTTTTCTTGAGGGTTAGAATTGTTATGATTTGTATGAGAAGGGAGGTTCTTTCATTCAGCTCTTTCATCTCATTATTATTGGCATTGTGGTTCAGGTTTTGCCAGGAGTGTCAAAACTTGATTGAAAATCACGATCAGATAAAGCTTCTTAGCAATGCGAGGAATAACCTAAATACAACACTGAAGGTGCGCAAAATGTTCAGTGTTTAATGTTTGTATCTAAGTTGTCAGCCCACATTTATGTATTGAAAAAATATGATATGTGTAAATGAGCGAATGCAGTTATTACATAGTGTATTTGTGCGGCTTTGCATTTCTTAATCTGCTCCACAAAAATGACGTCTACAAGAGATGGTCACCACTCAAGTGCAGTTTAATAGCCTGACAAGAAGTTAACAGACCTTGCAATTTTTAAGAGGAATTTGACATTGTTGGACTAGAAGGTCATTGGTCATATTATGTGATCGATATTGTTCTGAAATAAAGTAATACATGCTTGGAAGTCGCTTTTTATTTTTTATTAATTTTTTTTTTTATTTTTTGCCTTGAGCTTCTGCTTCTGTCCAATTGCAATATACATAGATACATACATGTATGTGTGTGTGTGTTTTTTTTTGTGTCATTGTTGGGATATTTCTTCTTCTCTGTAGGATGTTGAGGGTATGATGTCAATCTCTGTTGAAGCAGCTGAAGCACAGAATTCTTTGAGTGATGATAAAGAGATTGTTAATACTTATGAGGTAAAGCTCGTAAATGTTTATCATGTTAAGTATTAGGTCAAATAAATCTTGCATATTGAGAAGTTTATTTATATCTTGTTCTACGTCTGTGTAAACTCAATTTGTCATAGAGGTTAACTGCCCTTGATGGGAAGCGAAGGTTTGCATTAGCAACTACATCATCTCACAAGGAAGAGGACAGAAGATTAAGGTCTGATTCTTCTTTGATAGCATATTTTTTTTGCATAAAAAGTATTCATCACTGCTGAAGGAAAAAAAAGTACTCTGATTAGCTGTAAGCTTCAGTCCTTTTATGTCATAAGAAAGCAGCTGTACTTTTGTAGCTTATTGATGTCATTCAAAGTGAAGCATGATCAACCACTATCCTGATGAAAGTGGGTCAACTGATACCTAAAGATGGGACCATTAAAATTGTAGATGTGGTGCTTTTGAATTAATATATTTTTTTTTTACTTCCTGTTGTTTGTGGTGCATTATTTTGTAGCTTGAGGTTTAAATACTTTTCTATGTGATGCTCAGAGAATATTTTGAAGATGTAGACCAAACCTGGGAAACTTTTGAGAAGACATTATGGGGCCATATTTCCAACTTTTACAAACTTTCAAAAGAAAGGTAGGTTGATTATTATCTGTTGAAATGTCAACATCCATCCTTTTTTTTTCCTTGCCTTCAGAAGTGTTCTTTAACTCTCCAGGCCATATTTAGGGATAGCATGTTTTTCTGAGTCAGTCTACCTATCTTACTTGGATGTTTCATATGAAGGCAAAGTCCCTGCACTGATGTCAGGGGAGGGATCATGTTGTTTTCTTGTAGGATTTTTCTTTCACTAACAAAATGATACTTGGTAACTATAGTTTATTCAACTGGGGAAAGATGCAAATTTCTTGCTGTTAAGTAACAAATACTGCACATTGCTGCAATATATTTAAAATGCTCATTGGCAAGACATAAGTGAGGATAATATGTTGCTTGGGTCTGGTTTTGAAGGATTTTTATACAAATCGGTTAAGTTTATTTCTGCAAAACAACTTATGTGATCTATTTATAAAATTTGTCAGCTTCATTTTTCTTTCAGTAATTAATATTAGCTTGTACATAAATCAATATATATACACATACTTGTTTAGGTGTTTGGTAGATCCAAGATTGATGTATGCTTCCCTTTGGATTTGTATCATGCTGATCTGTAATAAATGTTGCTTATTGTACTTTTGCAGCCCACAAACCCTGGTTCGTGCTTTAAGGTATGTTCAGGCAAACTATTTCATCCTTGGTTTGTTATATTTACGAGAGGCAGCTAAACACAAGAAACTTTCATTTTTTTAGGAGAAAGTTAAAGGTTCACTGAGTTCACTATTTAATACTTAAAAGGCAATCTTTTGCATCATTTATTGTCATTTTTTCTAGTACCACTGGAATCATAATTGTTTGATGCTAATATAAAATATGATTAGAATTGCTCATGCATCCATATAATAATTCCATCAGCGGCCATATGCATTAGTTAATATTAGGGTCATATTTCAAATAATATTTTTGTACCTTTATAAAATTTTTATTGTAATGAAAAAGGAAAAAAAAAAACACAAAGGATGGAGTTTGTTCCTTTATGCGTAAAAAAGTATACTAATGAAGCATTTGGCTTCTCGTTATAAATTATTTGGTATATGCTGTACTATTAAACCCTATATTTGATGATTAAGTCAAAATGATGCTGAATGAGAAAGAATGTACTTTTGCCTCTTTGGTATTAAAGAGCTAAATTAAAGAGAATGTTTATGAACTTTTCTTTTCTTTTTTATTTTATTTTACTTTATTTTATTTTATTTTTTTTTAATTTATGATAGTTATTTATATATGGAATAGAATGGTACCTGTTAAATGTTTGGATCAGTGTAAACATATCGTGTATGATGGCAGAGAAGGATCCAACTCTGACCAGTTAGGGAAAGCAAGAATTGCTTTAGATGTTATCACTGAAAAGTAAGAAATAAATTTAATTTGGTTGCTAAAAGCTTTTTTGCATCTGCTATATTTTAGGAGATGTATTTTTTATTTTTAATATAATATTTGTAATGACCGACACACTTCACATTGTGCGTGATTTTTAATTCGTTAGATCTATTTTTAAATAAATAACTGGTTTCTTGATCATGGCTAACATAACTGATGTGTAAATTAAGTCTAGAAATTTATTAGATGCTCATTCCTCTTATTTCAGCATGAAACGAACAGGGAGCATTATATCTAATTTCTTTCTGTTTCTGTCTTAGGGTAGTTGAGACGCAAGAGATTCTTGATCAACAACTTGCTGAGGAGGCAGCTGAGGCTGCGGGAGGAGGTGCAATGGCAACAATAGCAAATCCTCGTAGATCTTCCAAGTAAGTGTTCTCCAACTGTTTCAGTATATTTTCACTTTGACTCTTCGAGTGCCTTTTCTCAGTAATGATTTTGTTTATTTATACTGAGATTTTCCATTTCCTAGTTGTATTTCAACTCTGTTTTATGAAGTAAACAGCTCTATATATTTTTTAATTGTTTCCTTGTGGACAGCAAAAAAGCAACATCTGTAGCGGCTTCTTCTAAAAACCTTACAGCACAGAAATTAAAGGTGCAAGGGAAGGGGTATAAAGATAAATGCTATGAGCAAATTAGGAAATCAGTAGAAGCACGGTTTAATAGTTTGCTGACAGAGGTACTTCTTTATGAACTATTCTCCTACATGATGAACTGCTTACTTTTTGTTCAATATATATATATTTTTTTTATTTCTAACCGTGATTTGTGGACCAGCTTGTTTATGAGGACCTCAAAGCTGCTTTAGAAGAGGCGCGTACGGTATGTATTACCAATTTCTATAATAATGTAATACAAATATTGCATTATCCTTGATGCTTGAGATTGATGATTTCTGGTGCATTTGATATGTATTATTTAATAAAGTCTGGATGTTCTTCCAAGATATTGGCTGATATTTGAGATTATTATTTTGCTCTAAGATTATTTTAACATTACTGCATAGTGAAAAACAAGTTGAATATGGAGGTGTTTCACAGAAGGGTCAACATTTAGCAGCCCCAACTCACTTTCTCATATGTGATTTCAATGATTTTAATTCTGAAAGAAATGTACATCGACTGTTTTCCAAAATGTTATATAATGGATATAAAGCTTGAGAAAATTTAAGTTCGAACACTCCTCGCAGACAAGAAGTTGATAATTAAGCTCATAATTGATGTGGAAAACTGCAAGATAGTGAAAATAACATGTTAGCATACTTCAAATGTGTATTTCATCTAGTTAATTTTGCATGTAGTCATATAATTATAGCTCTCATAACAATGTGGTCATAAATTGAAATTTGTACCAATAAAAAAAAGCTAACTATTATTTTCTGTTCAATAAAGTCATAATTGCTGGAATTAGTGAACTCCGATTACCAAATTGCTGACGTGGCTAATTATTTTAGAAGAATGCTGACATGGCAGCCACGTCATGAGATCCACATGTCAGCTACAATAACGGTAAAGAAAGTTAAATTTCATTCATGGTCATGTAACTATGGCCATTAGAATGTTGTGGTCACAATAATTGATTTTTGTATCAATCAAATGAGCGAGCTATTATTTTGTATCCATTAAAGCGAATATGGTTGAAATTATGAGATGTCAATTCTGGCTTTGTAGAAAAAATTTCCACAAAATCAAATCCCTAAATTCTTTCTCTCTCCACAAATCAAAACCCAAATCCAAATGTGCATAGTTTTTTTCTGCATACCCTAAATAACTCAAGAAGATATTAGCACCATACAGAAGAATTCTGATAAAAGAATAAAACTCGAAAAAAAGAGAGAACTAGAAATTTATTCTCTTCATTTACTTTTGAAATAATTCAACAAAAAAAATCAAATCTTGGAATTTATAAATCTTCAAAGTGATCAAGAAATCAAAGAGGAAGAAGGTGGAAGAGCGTGTTTGCTTTTGCTTCTACTTCTATTCTACCACGAATTTGGAAAAGAAAAGAACATGAATTAGTAATTGTCAATTTTTTCTTCTCTATTTCTTTACTTCTTTCTCCTATTTTACAATGTCCAATGTTTCTTAAATTTAAGTTTGCTTGAAGAACCCAATTGCACAAAAAAAAAACTGGCAAAATTTCGGGCATATTGACTTTATTGATGTAAATCATTTTTTTTGTGACAATATCATTATAATCGCCGTAGTTATATGACCACGTGCGAAATTTAACTTTCTTAGTTGCCAAGTGGATTTCATTTTGTGGTTGCTAGTCAGCATTGTTTTTAGAACAATATGCCATGTCAGCAATCCAGTGACCAGAGTTCACTAATTCCAGCCATTATGATTTATTGAATACAAAATAATAATTGGCGTATTTTATTAGTATAAATCTAAATTGTGACCACAACATTTTGAGGGCTTTAGCTATATAGCCATGGATGAAATTAACCTGTATTTCATCTGTAAAGTTGATAGAGGTTTTCAATGCTTTAGCAGATCCATGTCTCATATAATACCACATGCTAGAACTTTTATGAGTGCCAGGGCAGCCGATCAAAAATCATGATTTTGAAGTTTGGAGATATAATGATTGATATTTACACTCTAGATTTTATTTTCCTGCAAAGATCTTTCACGTTTGCAGTCAGCCTAAGCAATTATTGACAATTGAAAAGATTGAAGACACCAATTGTTTTCTCAAGTATATTACTATATTAACTATCAAGATATAGCAGTTTCCTTGAAATTTTATGAATAGTGTAACGTTTAATTTGTCCTAATCTTACGTTTTGAAATTTATATTTTTTTTAAAGTTACTTTTCACAGGCACTTATGTGTGGTACTGTTTCTCTTTTCACAGACATTGGCTGCCTTGTGTTTGTCCTTCCTCCTCGTATCCATGTGCTTGTTTGTACATGCTTTCAGTTGCATGCTCTGGTGTTGAGAAAGCAACCATTGCATGTGTACCATCAAATCTAATTGTTTTGCTTGCTTATAAATTTTGGTCCCTATTCTATGATTTAACTGCTTGCTTGTAAATGTAATCTGCCTTTTGGTTTGGGCTCTGGATTCTTTTGAATTTGTAAGGTCATTCAATACATTTTCTCCCCATGTGATGTTAGATTGGAGAAGAGCTTGGAGATATTTATGACTATGTGGCCCCATGTTTTCCCCCAAGGTTTGTCCCCCTTCCTGATCTGCTGCTACTCTTTTCTTTTTTCTTTTTTTTTTTTTTGGGTGTTTATGTGGACATGCTGATTTCAACTGCTGTTAATTTATTGTTATGCATAGTTCTGAATTTGCTTTATCCTAAACCCTTTTTTATTAAGCCAGATACATGTAGAAGCTCAACATTTTGAGGTGCCAATTATTTTATATTTTTCATTATGATGCACTAGGTTCAGATATGGTGCAAATACATCCAATCCAAGTTGAATGTGTCTAAAAATTAAGTCAAGGGATGATTACATAGCTAAAGGCAAATTTTTAGTACTTTATTATATTTATGAAATGTTCTGTTTTGTTGTTGCAAATTAATATTACAGTTAAAGGAGACAGAAAAAAAAAGCCTTTTTTTCACCACCCCACTCCATTTTCAGATCTGCAACAAACGCATCTCTGCTTCATATAACACAACATTTTCCCTCATCTTCTTTGCTTTCCCAGAAAATGTGAAAATAGAAGAGAGGTGAGGATGGAGTATATTTGGCCACTCCTCTTTCTCATTAATTTAACACCCTTTAGATGACCTCAACACAAAATAAATTTTACGTAATACATCCATGCAAATTGATAGAGAGCAAAAATCAAGATAACCAAATATTCAAGTAAAATAGAAATCAAACGAAGAAATGGAAGAAAGAAGGGAATGATTTCATTGATAAAATCTGGAAAATACAAAAGAAACAAATCCCAGGAAGAAATATCTTCCCTCTCCAAAAGGAGCCCTGCTCAACAGCAGCTGAAACAAGTGATTTCAAAAAGATCCCCTCTCCCCCTCTCTTCCTAGCTTATATAACCAAAACAAAAGAAATGTTGAAAATCGTTTTTCTCCCTGGGTGCCAAGCTGGACGCTAAGTGCACGCACTCTGCCCCTAATCGAATTATTCTAATCAAATTCCCCCACTGCCCTTGCTGTATTTCTGCCTTCTTGACTCCCAACTGCACCTTCTTCTTCTTATGAGCATAAATCTGCAGCTTCCTAGGCCCAAGTGAGTCCGGCCCAGCATGAGTAGCAGCTTCTCCATCAATGCCACCCTCTTCAAATAAAGTCTTGTCCTCAAGACTTAGGACAGAGACTAGAGAAAGAAAGGCAAATGCAATGGCATCACCACTCCAGAAGTGAAGCCCCAACTTGATTGTGCAAGTTTCAGTATGTTCATTCAACAAGATTACCTGTAACAAGTTGTTAGATGCAAAGTCAGATGCACCCACAACATAGAGTCGACTTGCCTTCCCATCAGCATAAAGCCATTTTAGTGATGCCATAGGGATTTTGTCCAACTTATATCCCAAATTGAGTTCATATGTAGGAACATTTTGGATGCCATTGTCTGCTCTTTCAGTTCTTATCATTGGAGTGGTAGGAATGCTCCAAATAAAAATCTCTCCATTGCTATAACCCACAGTAACTTTACTTCCAAACGAGCATGCCCAACATGCAGAAGTTACTTTCTTTCTCTCATTATTTTGTGACTGCAACAAGCTTCCACCAGATGTCATAACGGATCTGCTGTCTCGAATTTCCCACATTGTAATTAGTCCATCCCTAGATACTATAAGAAGCCTCTTGCTTTCAGCTGTTGGTTGGGGCGGTATGTGTGATACAGCATTATCAGCAGTTACTTCATGTTCATTCCCATGAGAAGCAGATAAAGGGATAGTATATTTCATCTGTTCTATATAGCAGGTTTCTCCATCCAGCTTCAAGACTGATACATTACTAACAGAATCTCCAACGTACATGTAAAGACAATGCTCAATGTGGTTATTGGAAGTCACATTTAGAAGGATACCTTTGTTATGAATGAACTGTAAGAACTTGTTTGGTACTGCCTCAGGGCATTCAGGCAAAAACTGAGTATTATCTTTACCAAATAATTTGATTCTTCCATCCCTGGTAGAAATAGCAAGAATCTCTTGAACAGAGTCATAAGCGAACATGTTAGCTCCCAATGGTATCCCATAATGGAACGTTAATTGCGGCTCTACATCACTGGACCTTAAACCATCTGAATTCCCTTCAGGCTGCCATCCACCACGCATGCTGGGGCCAACCTCATGTGGCTCATACTGCGCAACAATTGCTCTGCTATCACCCACATTCATTCCGTATACATCCTCATCTCTCATCAACGCCATCAATAAACATGAGCCCATCAACGCTAACTCCGGATGTGTATCAAGCACCTTATCAGTCATATCCAAGTACGCTAATTCCGTCACCTCTAGCGCCCTTGATAGTGCCCTCAAAACCAATTCATGGTCTATGGGCCCCTCTCTCCGCTTCCGCTTCAAAGCCCTCTCCTCCATTGTACTGCTCTTCACTTTCTCCTCCTTGCCTTCCAATCCAAATTTCCATGGAAACAAGTTCTTGTCCCTGTGTTTCGACAATCCTTGTTTCAGCTTTGACAACAGCAACCACCTTCTACTGGCGGCAGAACCTGCGTTGCCAACACTAATTGCATCATCAACTGAAAATGCAAACTTATCAGACCCCGAAAGATCAAGGCCATCCTCTGCTTTTTCTTCGGCGAGAAATTCCCATAACCGCCTTCTCTGTGTAATCTCTGTTCCCTCTGACCGAAACGTAACCTGCCTTTCAAGATAACGCAATTGATAAGATGAAAGATGTAGAATGTAGAATGGCCTCTGACTGAAACTATAGTCATATGTAGAATGGCCTCTAGAATCTAAGCTCTCTGTTCTTAAAGGTAGGCTCCTTATATTTTTACCGAACTCTTCGGCAAGGGCTACAGGCTCCAATAGTTGAACATCTACTCGAGTCATTCTAGTGTACAATCGTTTCAGCCGAGTTTCAGCAAGTGGTGCCATCTTCGTAAATCCCACAGCACCCCGTTCATTAAGTTTAACATCAGTGGCCCCATCTCTTTTTTGTTGCCCTGTATCCACATATAATTTGCTCTCCATGGCAGTGCATTCTCCTTCCGCCCCTTCTTCTTCTTCCTCTGGTGCGGCCACTTTCGTCTCTTCTCCTGTTGGTTGCCCTGTATCCACATATAATTTGTTCTCCAAGATGGAGATCCGAAGGTCTCCGATGTTGCAACATTGTTGGGGATTGAAGCAAAGTCTTAACGGACGGCGTTCGTCGATCTCCCGCAGCGACAAGTGACGCGGCCCCTTGTTTCGCTGAGCCAGCTGATTTCGTTTGGGAGAAGGGATCGTTCTTGGTGATGATGCAGTATCTGCTGGATTTAATGCTAATGGGCCTGGGCTTTTACCCTTGATCCTTGGGTTGGGCTGACCCATATCCTTTAGAATAAGGAAATGAGAGACCGGCGAGGAAATGATGGCACCAACATCGGCTTGGTGATGCATCCCTCTTAGATCTGCATCCACAGGAGCTGCGTCTGTGTTAACCCTGATGCACTGCTCTCCACAAGATGCAGTGTTGAGCAAAGCAACTTGGAAATCCATAGTCTGAGTCGTCAACATCTCTTCCTCCCTATTTTCTTTCTCTGGTTCTTCCACCATCGTCCCTTCATCGGTCTGTTTTTCGGTTTGTGTTTGGAGCAGGTTTGTATCATCGTTCAGCTCGGTTTTGTTGTTAGATTGCTGGTCTTCTTCTTCCACATAATTCTGGAGCTGGGCAATCTTGCGCTCAAATCTTTCCCTAGATTTCTGAAGTGCAGCAAGGGACGTTTGTATTGCTGCCATGGAATTTTGAATTGCCGCTAGTTTATCTTCCTGGGCATCGATTCTTTCCTCTAATTTATCCATGGTTTGTAATCGACTTTGAGAAGGTGATTCCATTTTGTTTGTTTTTGGTGAGGAGTTGTTGATCGGTTTCCCACAGACGGCGCCAAATGATAGAGAGCAAAAATCAAGATAACCAAATATTCAAGTAAAATAGAAATCAAACGAAGAAATGGAAGAAAGAAGGGAATGATTTCATTGATAAAATCTGGAAAATACAAAAGAAACAAATCCCAGGAAGAAATATCTTCCCTCTCCAAAAGGAGCCCTGCTCAACAGCAGCTGAAACAAGTGATTTCAAAAAGATCCCCTCTCCCCCTCTCTTCCTAGCTTATATAACCAAAACAAAAGAAATGTTGAAAATCGTTTTTCTCCCTGGGTGCCAAGCTGGACGCTAAGTGCACGCACTCTGCCCCTAATCGAATTATTCTAATCAAATTCCCCCACTGCCCTTGCTGTATTTCTGCCTTCTTGACTCCCAACTGCACCTTCTTCTTCTTATGAGCATAAATCTGCAGCTTCCTAGGCCCAAGTGAGTCCGGCCCAGCATGAGTAGCAGCTTCTCCATCACAAATCAGTGAAATCCCGTGTTGTATCTAAAGAAAAGAATGGGAGGTAGATATGGGACCACTGTTAGGGGTGAGCATTGTTCAGTTATAGTTGGATAACCATGTCCATGCTGAAGTGGCAAAATTTGGTACTGCTTTTCAAAATTTATTTGTTTTGTCTTTCTCTGTTTCTTCTAGTTCTCTGCAGTTAAATTTTCAATTTGCTAGCTTGCAGTAACAGATAGATGTAAAATTAAATACTCATGTGTAGGCTTTATTGCATTCAGACAGCACCGTCTTTTGAACTAGTGTTTGATCTGATGGAATAGCTTGATAAGATTTTATTCATATATCTGATAATCAATTTCTCAGTTGCTGATTAGGATTCTAAGTATTTGCAATAGGCACACTGACATGCTAAGATGAAGGAATACATACATATATGCACAGTTCAGTTTTTACTGCTGGTTGGGTCGTTTATCATACCAATAGTTGTCTTTTCTTTTGGTGTCAAAATCAAGGTATGAAAGTCATCTGTAAAATGTGGACATCATATTGTAAACTCTCCCACTGCTGCAGTAAAGCCAAAGAAGAGGCTTCAAAAGTCCTCCGTTAATTTTACTGGAACTTGTGCAAAAATATTTATGCAGACTAGTGTTGTAAATCTCTTGCATCAACTATGGGATTGATTCTCTTACATTTTTACGTTTCATCCACTTTTGATGTCCTTTTTTTTTTCTGGTTGATGAAGTTTTGATCTCAGGCTTCTTTATTTATCCCAGAAATTTCTTTTATTTCATGGCCTTTGGTATCTACTTGATTTTTTTTTTTTTCTGGCTGATAGTCTTTTGATCTCATACTATTAGTTAGTGCAGTGGGTATATCATCAAAATCCCATTCATTGTTGTGGTTGCTAGATAGTAGAAGTTCTTTTCGTCTATTGATTTTATCGCTGATGTTGGCAGATATGAAATATTTCAACTGATGGTGAATTTGTTCACTGAGAGGTTCATACAGATGCTTAGATTACTTAGTGACAGGGCAAACGAACTAACAAATATTGAGATTCTAAAGGTATCTTTGCTTCTTTATAATGTGTTTGTAAGGCCTCAGCTCATATCCTCAAGGCATGCTTGTCTAGAAGGAAAATGGCTATGTATTACAATATAAACTCATATACTAAGGCATATTTGGCTGCAGAAGAAAGTTGGCCATGTATTACTATGTTATACCATGTTGTGCAATCTAATCATAGATCAGGTTGAACTATTTCAATGTGCATTGCGACAACATTATCTCCTATGCAGTTTGATTCACAAGTCCTGCAGATACTCAAGAAACAATATAAGCATCATTTTCCAGAATGACTGAGATTTCATGTTCTGTCGTCTGTCTTGGCATGGATGAGCTATGTAACTTAACAAGCAGTTGTAGTTCAGTCACTAACAAATTCAGCATAAAATATGAATTTCACACAGCAAATGTTTGGTAGTTAGTTTTTGAGCTTAATAAACTCATTTTTATTGATATTTTTTCTGTCTTGGAATATTTTTCATTTATCACTTATGGAAAAAAGATCACCATTGGATCGAATTGATGAAATAATTTTTAATGATTATTATGTAAAGTTAATATTGTACAAATAATTTCGTTAGGTTTCTCTAGCACTTCTATAAACTTGAACATAGAACCAGAGGAGGATCTTCGAAGTCATTGATGATGAACTGATTTCCTTTTTTCACGTTCTTTTGCAAATATCATTTATAATATCTGCTGCAAAATTCCTAATATGATAACCTTTGTGGTCAACTTAAGGATACGTTCATCATCATGGAATGTTGATTGACTATGGAATGTTTTTTCTATAAGCAGAATACATTTAGATCTAAATTCTGCAACTCTACATGTGGTGATCTTACCGAATGATTCATCTATGATGTACACTGAGTAGTTTATAATTCTGATTGCATACAACTAGGTAACTGGGTGGGTGGTGGAATACCAAGATAATCTTGTCGGGCTTGGTGTTGATGAGTCCCTAGCTCAAGTCTGTTCAGAGAGTGGTGCCATGGATCCCCTTATGAACTCGTATGTTGAGAGAATGCAAGCTACAACAAAGGTAATGATGTTGTGACTTGTCCCCTCATCAGTTTGTGTAACATTGTTCAGCTTGGACTTGTATTTCTCACAATGTTCATTTTACATGCGCTAGAATGGTACTTGAATATTCTGGAAGCTGATAAGGTACAGCCACCAAAGAAAACAGAAGACGGGAAGCTGTATACTCCAGCTGCTGTTGATCTGTTCAGGATTCTGGGGGAGCAAGTTCAAATAGTTAGAGATAATAGCACTGATGTCATGCTATACAGGATATCATTGGCTATTATTCAGGTCAGTACTACTAGACTTTGTAGAAATAATATAAAGAATTTGTTCATATGTGAAACCATATTATGAGATTGTGGATATCGATCTTTTCTATATTTTAGGTAGTACCACCAGATCTCTGTTTTCTCCTTGCCTTTTTGGTACAAGGACTTTGACTAAAACTAGGAGTAGACTGTTTTTACGTAAAAAAGAGTCGAGAATTGCACCCACTTGAAAGAGAAAGAAGGCGCAAATTTAACCCTTATGCTCTGTACTAGAATTGCCAATTTCTGTCCCCAGCATCTTATTCTTTTTTCTTTTTCCAATTTTCTTCTCCTTTGTCTTCATTCCCTATTCTTTAGGTGATGATAGATTTTCAAGCAGCTGAAAGGAAGAGGCTCGACGAACCGGCTTCAGATATCGGTCTGGAGCCTTTGTGTGCAATGGTTTGTGAATTGTTTCTAGTTCTGTAAATAATTTGTGCAGTCAATTGTTTTCAATGCAGATTCAGTTATCATTTTTTCCATGAACAACATTTACAGATAAACAACAATCTTCGCTGCTATGACCTTGCAATGGAGCTAAGCAGCAGCACAATTGAAGCACTTCCCCAAAACTATGCCGAACAGGTTATAATGCCTTCCCCCCATGTTTTCTGTTTTTGTTCCTGTTCTGCTTAATATGCATTCAATTGCTCAAAACGTGGTGCGCAAATGAGTGCTTGTTTTATTTGTGAGGGCAAAGGAAACATGGAATAAAGGTAATACACACACACACACACACAAATAAAAACCACACACCTGCACAATCAAAGGGAAGGGAGCAGGCAGGAAGATTAAGCGAAGATAAGCCCTTCCTTCTGGTTGATGGGATGGCAGAATGAATTAGTGCAATTTTTATAGCCTACAAGTTCTACATATATTTGTTGTCAGTATGATTTAGGTGATCACAACATATGTGGCATTAACTATTAAAAGAAAATACAAATTTGTTACGGGAAATATGAAAGCATAAATATCTAAAAATAAAATGTAGAATTTGTTTCAGAAATATATATTATACACACACTCGCACACATATGTATAACTAAGAATCAGTTTGCTGAAATCAGTGAATTGATGTATAAGGTTCTAAGCCCAATTAGTGGGCTTAACGTTTTCTTGTGCAGGAATGGTCTGTCATTGAGAATCTCCAATGCTGAATTTTTGGTGCCAACCTGATGCCTAGCTTTTTCTTTTTGTGCTTCTACCATTCAATCGTCTTTTTCTTTTTTTTTTTCCTCTGATTTGCTACAAATTAAGCATCTTTCCCATTTTCTCTAGGAATGCACTTAGATTTGCAACGTCCATCGCAAACTAGAATTGACATCTACTATGACCCTGAATGCTATGTTACTCGGACTCGGGTACGTATGTCGGATACGGATACATATTCATGTGTCGTACTTGTAAATTTTCTAAATAGAAGATATGGATACGGATCCAAATTTAAGATACGGGTACGTGGATACTGTTAGAATTTAGAAATACCAGTAAGTATTTTTAATTTCAAAGTTAAAGCTGCCTATTCGTTTCCTTTGGCCATTAAGTATTTTCAACTTGAAAGTTGCTGCTGTTGGGCCTATTTAAGTTTTCAATTTCCAAGTCAAATTACATTGACTTGGGCTCATACCACTTAATTGGCTCTTTAAACTTTGGTAAACACATATCATTTTTATGGCTGCCATTTATTCTTGATCCCCTCTCTCTTCAAAAGTTGTCCTTATCTTCTCTGTGCTGCTGTTCTCCTCCTGCCGTCCTAGTCCTGCCGTTCGCCACCGTTTTCTGTTCTCCTGCCGTCGTTCGTTCGCCTTTCGCCATTTTCCTGCCGCTGTTCGTTTTGCGGTTCGACGATCTCCTACCGTTCTCCTCCTGCCGTTTGCCGATCTCCTGCCGTTTGTCGATCTTCTTGGGTTTGTGTCGGACACAGATCTCGTGTTGTGTCGTGTCGACCCTGGTACGGCAACGCAAAACGAGTCCGAGTAACAGAACCTGAATGTATCTTAACCGGTTCAGGGTCCATAATTCTTCTTGGGCCTAGGCATATTATATGCCAGTTTGCATGAAAATGATGGTCCCATTCTCCTGAAAAGTGTAATGGGAGCTTGATTTCCTTGGCTCTGAATGCTTATATGTTTTCTCCTATGAATTATATTCTAATGTCATTTCTTTTTTCTTTTTTCTTTCGATGAAATTTTTCTTTTTGTCCCAATGCTATTATTTGAATGTTCTGGTTTACTTTGCATATTATTATAGAAAAGAAGGAACCTAATATTATAACCTTCCATTTTTATTAGTGCTTAAAAAAGAAAAAAAAATCTGACGTTATGATACTAAATGCCAGTAACATAAATGTGTATGAGCAAAAAATATTATAATCCTGGAAAACATATCCTTTTTGTCTTCTCTTCAACTGATGTATGCATGTCCAGTTTATTGGATGAACATGGAGCTTATACTTTAGAAATGAAAATAGTTTCTTGCTTTGTGCTCTTTTTGTAAAGTACGATGATTTTGATTTTTCCAGGTTAATTTTGAGGATACCTGCAAAGGTTTCCTAGAGGTTGCAAAGGTACAAAGCTCAATACTGACCATTCCTTGATTGTCTTCTTTTCCTTTGCTTTCTTTTTCTTTTTTTTTTCCTCCTGATATCCAAATATCTTTGCATTGGTAATCTACTACATTTTTTTTTTTAATTTATTAACCCTGATTCATCATGATACAATTAGATTCCTCACCATTAAACATTCTGCATGCATTCTATTCAATAAATCAATGAAACCAAAGAATTTTCTTGAATGGTTCTGTTTTTGAATCTTGGAATTTTCTTTTGTTGCTCTTTGGGGGTTTTTGGGCTGTAGCCTAAATCTTTGACTTCTTGATGGGTGATTTATTATTGTTAGTATTTGGAAACAGTAGAATGTGCTGTTTAGTGATGGTGTTACCTTTCTGATTTCCCACACATTATCTACTGCTACTTGTTGCCACCCAATGATAATGTAAATTTATGAGTCTTTTTGTTAGTAGAGGAACAAATTTAATGATTCTATTTTATTAATCTAGGTTTGATTTTCTTTTGCTTGAGTTTATAGTTGGGCAAAATGACAGGAAGGCACTTAGGTTATATGCGCCTTTGTATTTGGTTTGCCTTTCATGCGCTTTAATGATTATTGATTTATTGTGCAATGGAATGACTAAAAAAGTGCAACTACAATTCCAACCTCAAAATTGCTGCATTAGATTTGGTCATTGCGATTATACTCCTAATGCCTATACTGTTATAGCTTGCCCATTTTTGGGCCCACATGATTTCCTTTATGGGCATCCTTTTCCGACAGCCAATCATCAAACTTGTTTCCTAATTGCTTATTGATGGCAGGAAGCTGTACATCTAACTGTTAGGGTTATCTTTGAAGATCCTGGAGTGCAGGATTTGCTTGTCAAGGTTTATCAGAAAGGTAAACTAAGTTTGACCTTGATTGATCTTCTTTAACTAGTTCTTGTGCTACTCTAAACTTGGTTCCACATTTGTGGATGCTTCATATGTGCTTACTGTTGTCTCCTCTGTGACTGCTGCCAATTCCTTCTCATTGGCATCTTTAATTTTTGTCTGATCTTTATATTCACTTATCTTCACAAGCTTTTGGTCTGCAGCCTGCTAGGTTCTTCGATTTTTCCTTGGTGGTAACATGTTCTTAATTGGATAATACTTTTGCCAATAAAAACTTGAGTAAAATTTTTTGCAGCATGGGAACCAAGTCGTATGCAACTTACTTGCAAGTTGAGTTGCCATTAAGGTGAATATTGAGCAGTATAAGAATTCATTACTAAAGGAAAACAGTTTTTAGTACATTTTGATTAGCATGGGGACTTCAGAAATTTTGATTAGAATTTACATGTTTAAGTAGATGGCATGGTAAAGATGCTTTCCTTACAAGGCCCATCAGAAACTTCCGTTTCATCCCAATGGAAGATGGAATCAAGCTATATTCAGATTTGAATCGTTATGCACATTCTCCAAATGCAAAAATTTCCTACAGATGTTTGAAGCACTTGTTGTTTTCATCCTAGCGTTTTGCACCTGATTGAGTTTTTCCTTGTATGTTTCAGAATGGTGTGAAGGACAGGTCACAGAATACCTAGTTGCGACATTCGGTGACTATTTTACGGATGTGAAGATGTAAGCTCAAAATCTTTCAATTTTGGGTCAGCCTTTCTGCCAGTAGGTTGTGTACAGGCTGTTTAACTAGTCCATACACCTCAAACCGTAAACCAAACTGTCTTGTTGGTTTGGCCACTATTCTAACTGCAATCAAACCAGTCAAACTCTTTAACTGAACTCTACATAAAATAAAGTATATTAAATATGTCACATATGTTACTGTTGCATATTAGTTACATGTAGCATTAAATATTACGTAGTTCAAAAATATGCATAGCATTGAATTGAACCATTATACACACATGTACATATTTGGCCATTTCATTCAAAACTAAATATTTGCATCGGTAAAGAAACAGGTAGACTGAAATCAATCGTTATCAGTTCGGTTAACGTTTCAAACTAGTTTTTTTGGTTCTTGGTTTCTGACCAGTGTTTCAGGTTTTTTTTTTTTTTCTTTTCTTTTCTTTTTTGCCTGGTCCTACCTGTCAGGAGGCCATCTAGTTGGTGGTAAATGTAGTATCAAACTTGAACATATTAAGCTATGAGTTATATGTCCATTGCCAAATTCAGGAGATGGGTTGCATCCTTAGAAAGCTGAATTGCTTGGTGAACCCACCAGCAGGTTGTCACCTAGTCATCATAGAGACGTAAAACAATTTTATCTATTTCTTCTATGGGTATCCACGCCATTTTTTTTTTTCATTAAGCCTGCCTTAGGCAAAAGGTGAAGGGAATAGGGCTTATAATTATCTCGCGTCGTCTGACCAGCATTGTTTTTTATTTTTCTGAGTACAAATTGCTGCTATCTCAATAAGGCCGCAGAATTGATCCATAAATAAGATGTACTTGAAGATTAAACGCTCAATATGGTGGAAGTTGTGAGGTTCTTAATGTAAGTATGTCCTCCAGCATTAGTTGGTTGACCAGTTAATTTTGGTTAAAATTACTCCATCCTCAACCTCACGATATAAGGTTACAGCCACACAATCCAGTCTTCCATTTAGTGCCTTCAAATCAGTTTGATTACCAGCACTTTCAGAATTTGTTACTGCATTTAGGTCAAAGTTGATTATATTGTGCAATGCATTTTCGTGCTAAATATAACTTGACTATCACAGTTGTTTATTGCAAGTTCTGATTTTAAATGTTTAGGTATGTCGAAGAAAGGTCGTTTAGGAGATTTGTGGAAGCTTGCCTGGAGGAGGCAGTTGTAGTTTACATTGATCACCTTCTGACACAGGTTCTTCCCTTTTAAATTGTGTTGGATCTTTCTCGCCAACATTTTTAATTTTGATGATAGATTATTCGTAATGTGATTCTGGTTAATGTAGAGAAACTACATCAAGGAAGAGACCATAGAGCGGATGAGACTCGATGAGGAGGTTATTATGGACTTCTTCAGGGAGTACATAAGTGTCTCTGTATGTGCTACTATTATATTTAGAACTTTTACTTGATTGCATATTTGCGCAATATTTACTATCGATTTCTCTTCTTATTCTTTTTTCTTTTTCTTTCTTTAGAAAGTGGAAAGTAGAGTTAGGATACTCAGCGATTTAAGAGAACTGGCATCAGCAGAGAGCTTGGACACCTTCACTCTCATCTATACAAATATTCTTGAACATCAACCTGATTGTCCGGTAAATACCAACTATTCTTTTTTGTTCTTTGGACTGAGAAATTATTCATTCTGCTTGAGTATACGGTTAGTTTATCAGATAGTAACAACTTATTATTAATAGGGAAAATATTATCACAAAAGGCAACTGTAATTGTCAGAACATTTTTTTTAATTCTTTTTCATTAAAATATGGCACTAGAAATCTGTGCATCTCAAAGATTTTGAAAGTTTCTATATAAGTAACCTTTTTCTTCCATATTTGTTTTCCCTAACGCAGCCTGAAGTGGTTGAAAAGCTCGTTGCACTGCGAGAAGGAATCCCACGCAAGGATGCAAAAGAGGTATATACAGCCCAATGATACAGTTCGTACAAATTCAAAACGCAAAGACGCCCGAAATAAAATAAAACCGAGCATTTCTGGAGTTACAAAATTGACAACCATTGAACTTAAATCTTATGCAGGAAAATCATAATTGAGATGAAATGTCTTGCAGTTTTTTAATATAAAATTGTCTAAAAAACAAATTTATGCTGTCCTTGTCACAGGTGGTACAAGAGTGCAAAGAGATTTACGAGAACTCACTTGTGGATGGAAACCCACCAAAGTCTGGGTTTGTTTTCCCAAGGGTGAAGGCATTATCTGCTCCCAAAGGGTCCATATGGCGAAAGCTTGCTTAGTTTACTACCTACTTTCTGTAAATTTTGGCCGTACGATTCCCATTTCATCATGATTTCTTTTTTTCTCCCCTTTTATGGTGATATTCCTGATAGTGTTTTCAATATTTTTTTAATCACCAAAAGTAATATTGTAATCATGCATGTATAATTAATTCAATTCTCTGAGAGCAAGTTCATATGCTGAGGACATTTCCTTTCAGTTGAGTGTGTGTGTATTAGATTTAATCTTTTTATTTATTTCTCTGTAAAATTTATACAATTTTTATACTAAATATATTTTATTTTATCTCTTGAAAAAATTATTTAGATAATATTTAAATATGACATATATAACTTTTATTTAATTTATATATTTTTTGGAGTATATATATATATATATATATATATATATATATATATATATATATATATATATCGTACTTTTGAGTTGTTTAGCTTAGTTAAAACGAGATTCGTAAAATTTTATTAATGTTTATATATTTAAAATTTTATTATTTGGTTATTTATGGTTGGTAATTTTTAAAAGTTGATTAATAGTCTGATTACTAAAATTACAACTATTCATACACATCCTACATGCATATACATACGGAAAACTCCAGTTCTTAGGATCATTGCCAAAAATGAGCTCTTAACTCATTTGATCACCCAACTACACTCTCAAATCGATTATGTGGAGAAGTGAAAGACTGAATCCTAATCAATTGAAAAATTTATTAGACTTTCAATCGTTTGCACTATAATTGATTTTCTACACAAATTTATTTAGTAGCCGGAGCCGAAAGAGATCACTAAAAGCCACCAGGCAGTCAACAGCTTATGAATTGCATTGGTTTATGCATTTTGCCCTCCCTTCCCTTGTCATTGACGAGGAATTTAAGGAACTATGTATTTTTAACAAACAAAAAGCCGCTAAGGTTGCAATAATATATACCAAATGCTTGGAAATTTTTTAAAAATGGTGTGTGTATAAAAGTATTTGGAAAAATGGGATGAGGATGTTTAATTCCGTAATAGGACGTTGCGGAAATAGAAGTGAGACCCGATCAATTGCGGTGAACGAGGAGGATAAAAAATGTGAAATAAATAGTAGGGCCCACTGTCTAATCCCGCAACCAATGGTTGCAGAATAGGATAATTTTTTATTGTTTTTTTCTTGTATAAATTTGGTTGGCTTGGCTTCAACAATATTACTGGTTCAAAATCATTTAAACCCGAATTATGACATACATAGCATAAATATACAGAACAAAGTTCAAAATTTTAATATAAAAATTTGTAAAAATTTAAAATCAACAGTGAATATATTTTATTCGTATAATGTATCATAATAATTCAAATATAAATATTAAAAAAATTAGGTATTATTTTGTATTAAAATATAAAAATTTAATAAAAAAATTTAAATAATAAATTCTTACCAATTGCTCGTAATAAGATAGTATAACGCGTCATTTAAAATTTTTTGACCCATAAATACACAGTAAATGCTTACCATTTTCAATAACTTAATAAATTTATCAAAAATATATTTAA
Organism: Excoecaria agallocha; assembly: GCA_037975025.1. Classification (NCBI taxonomy): domain Eukaryota; kingdom Viridiplantae; phylum Streptophyta; class Magnoliopsida; order Malpighiales; family Euphorbiaceae; genus Excoecaria; species Excoecaria agallocha. Next base: position 122,990,651 of record CM075806.1, on the reverse strand, counting down.
GGGACAAATACTGCATCATTTTTAAATAAGAATGTATTAAATAAGTAACACATAACTACGCTATAAATAAAGGCCCCTTAAATATAGCGTAATTATGTGTTACTTATTTAATACGTTCTTATTTAAAAAAAAAGATGCAGTATTTGCCCCTTAAATATATTTTTGATAAATTTATTATTAAGTTATTGAAAATGGTAAGCATTTACTATATATTTATGGGTCAAAAAATTTTAAATTGATGCGTTATACTATCTTATTACGGGCAATTGGTAAAATTTATTATTTAAATTTTTTTATTAAATTTTTATATTTTAATACAAAATAATACCTAATTTTTCAAAAAAAATATTAATATTTATATTTGAATTGTTATGACGCATTATACGAATAAAATATATTCACTGTTGATTTTATATTTTTACAAATTTTCATATTAAAAATTTGAACTTTGTTCTGTATATTTATGTTGTGTGTGTCATAATTCGAGTTTAAATGATTTTAAACCAGTAATATTGATGGAGCCAAGTCAACCAAATTTGTACAAGGAAAAAAACAATAAAAAATTATCTTATTCCTGCAACCAATGGTTGCGGCATTAGACAGTGAACCCCACTATTCATTCCACATTTTTTGTCCTCCTCGTTCACCGCAATTGATTGGATCCCATTTTTATTCCCGTAATATCCTGTTGCGGGATTAAACACCCTCACCCTATTTTCCTAAATACTTTTATAAACACCATTTCTTAAAATAAGTTTTTAAAAAATACCATTTTTAAAAAAGTCCCCAAATGCTTAGTCATCTTCCAATTTAAATGAATTCAATTACATTATTCTGTTTGTGAGCTAAGCACTTAATTTACCTGCCCTACTTCACTAATACCTTCTTTACTCCTTCAAATTATACTTTATTTTCTCTTTTAACATTATAACTAATTTATCAAATGTCTAATATATCTATTCAATGTGCGACTAATTAATGAAGTAAATTAGTATTCCTCTTTTTTTTATTTTTTTTAGAAGAAAAGAAGAAAAACCAATAGCTTAAACAGAAGAAACTCTAGCGAACTCTACTCCCTTGCATTTGCATCCAGAATACCGCTCATACCAGCCGGGGCCACATTGTGCCAAGTAAACCTCCTATCCTGCTCAAAAGTCCAGTTAGCTACAAAACCTGCTACTGCATTTGCTTCTCTATAAATATGAAAAATATGGACTCTCCACTCCCAATCCAGAAGCTCCCTTATACGTAACGGAAAAGGTTTATAGGTAGGCTGACCTTCTACATTATGCTTAGTAAATGGACTGCTCGAAATTATCAATACAATATGCTGGCAGATTGCGAAACCAGATCTGAGCTAAGTCTATCAGGTCTGTGGAAATATTTTGCATAAGACGGAGTCGTTCGCTATGAACACTAGCATTGTGTGCTGGAACTGGTCAATATGAGCTCGGGGATCAGTGTTACTACTGTAAGTTTTGAGGTGAGAAAGTCGAATGTTGGAAAATGGGACCAATGAGATTTTCCGAGAAAGGGGTGATCGAAAATTGTCTTGGTATTGCAATGTAGTCCAGTTTTGTTGCCTTTAGATTCTGTCATCCAAGAGACGGTTAAATTGCTTGATAGTTACGGTAATTGTGAAATTAGGATTTTGGGGTAGGGCTGGCGAAAAGGGTTCCCGAGCAAGAGGCTGCGAAGTTGGTGTTTTGTGTGGGCAGGTTATGAGGTTGCACCTAAGCGATGATGACTGATAGGGCAGTAATGAGGAATTGTGCAGTTTGAGGGGTAATGCTGGGAGTGATGTTTGGGATTACTATGGCTAGGGAAGCAAAGGTAGTATTGTTGGGTTGAGGGAGAAATTGTTGCGTTCCAGGCGGGGTAGGGTTGGTTGTTTGGTTTTCCTGTTGGGAAGTGTTTAGGTTGAGGTCTGAGAAAAGGTACATGTTTCACGCTCATCGCACTAAATGATGACAGGTCAAATAAGCAGCAAATTTCTTGCGATCACCTGCAAAAAAAAAAAGGACCGGTGGATTTCCGACTAGAGAGTTTCCAACGGTCAAGTCAGGATTTATGTGTAAAAGAGAATGAATTTTTGGTAAAAGACTGAGTAAAATTTCATACCTGTTTTTCCTCTTTTTATAAGAGGGGTTGGCACACTTGAAGGAGATAATGAAAGGAGATTCCCGTTCTTTTGGGCTACTAACCTATTTTTTGCGATTCTCGAGGGAAACGTGAATTAGTGATAATTGTTTGTTCATCGTGGTGAAAGTGTTTTCGAAACACGTTTTTAACCGAACTGTGGCCCAGTTTGTGAGCCCGAGTAATTCAGATCTTTGGTCGGTTTGCGGATGTCCGGGTTGAGCGATATGCTCGGCTACTGTGGACCGCTTAATCGAGCTTTGAATTTGATTGTTATCATATATATATATATATATATGAAAAGTTGAAAATTTTACATTTAACGTAAGGAAATGAGCAAATATTATTTAACAATTCATCATCCAATCCTCTGCATCCTCAACTCACATATCTCTCCTCCAAGGACACAGCTATTTAATTAGATTATGGTTTCATTTACATCTCACATTTTTGTTTTTTTCTTCTTGCAAATATATATGCTTTCAACAAATTAATTTACATACTAATTGTAATATATTTATATATAGCACCCAAATGCATTTTGTATGGAGTTGTAAACCCATTCCCTGTACATCCATATGCTAAGCATTGCATACCGCTTGATAGATATATTCACACGGATTGAATAATATACAGTGCTCGATTTATCGGTAGATGGAGTCGGCAGCCCAAAAGTTTCAAAGGAAAAAAAAATTTGACAAACATTAATGTTTTTAATATTTATAATCCCTAACCATATAATTTCTTATTTTTGTTTCTTTAAACAAAGAAGAAGAAGAAGAAGAAGAAGAAGAAGAAGAAGAAGAAGAAACAATACTTTGACCAGAAGGTCAGGCCTCAACCTAACAATAATTTTGATGGTCGGCTTGGGTTATTCATAGAAAGAAGTTCGTTATGAAGTATGAACAATGAAGGTCAGGCCTCAACCTAACAATAATTTTGATGGTCGGCTTGGGTTATTCATAGAAAGAAGTTCGTTATAAAGTATGAACAATGAACATCGATCGATCTCTTGTAATTTAATTTTTATATTGTTTCCAAATGGGAAAATGCTTAATTAGCATAACAATTATCTTTATAAGTTTAATTATCTCAAATTAAACATCAAAACATACTACTTTTCATTAACATATGGATCATTTACATGAAAAAAGAAAAATAAAAGTTTATAGTTCAGAATTTGACCTAATTAATTATGAGAGAAGGCAGAAAGAGAAAACCTAAACTAATTAAAATCAAACGCAAACAAAACATTAATGGAAGAAAGAAGTAATTAAGTCATCAACAATTACTATAGATGTGGTGGGTAGCTTGACGACAAACAAACGACTCAAGTGGAGCCACCGGAGTTAATCTGTGGAGGACCTCCACCGCTCAGCGGCGGCCTTGGTGGTGCACTTGTAAGCACAGGATCATCCTGCAAAATTAATTTATATCAAAACATAAAAAATCATACCTTCATTTTTCTTTTCCTTTTGCAAGTTAGAGTGAGATTTTTCATATATTTTATAAATTAATTTTTGTTTTATTATATTCTTAACATTAGTGTTCAGATATTAAAGAGATATTAAAGAAGAAGAAGAAGAAGAAGCAGCAGCAGCAGCAGCAGCAGCTTACAGTAGAGGTTGGTGGATCAGCATCTTGTTCCGTTGAAGAAGGAGAAGAAGAGGTTGTTTTGTTTTCCAAACCTAAACATTTCAGAACTGCTTGAACTAGAAAACCACCATAATACTTGCTCGTAACAGAATTAACGCTGTAAACTACTTCATCTTCTTCTTTATTTACGTCTTGCTTTGACGATTCTTTCATTTTCGATCTTTTAATTTCTGGAACTCCTTTCAAAGCCTTCCTTAAATAGCTGTCTTTAATGCATTTCCCGTGACCTTCTGCTTATTAATTATCAACCACAATTAATATCCACCCTAACCCTACTGATTTTATTTTATGTCTATCCTGATAATTATTTTTTTATTTTATATTGAACTATATATAACACTCCATTTTTAAATTATTTTCCGATTATTTTTTTATTTTTTATTATCTCACTTCACTAATGATAAGAGTAAAATTGGAAGGAAAAATATTTAATTATTTTTTAATTTTATAAGGTGACAATTTATTTTTCTTTTTCAAAAGTAACTCTTAGCGTGAGATACGGAAAATAGAATTTCGATAGGTAAAATAAATAACCATGAGGACGAAGATGACAACATTGTTTACTAAGTAAGAAATTTTTAAGAAAAAATAAAATTGATTTTCTAAGCTTGCAAGACAAACTTGAATCTCCACATTATTATAACATTGATTGAGCTCAACTAATTTCTTACAGTTAATTAATGTTACTTTTATTTTATACTAGTTATAATACTTCATCCGTTACGCTTTTGTTTTAAGTATGACACGGATCTTTTAAACACATATAAAAAAAATAATTTAAAAAATTAATATTCTAAAAATTATTAACAATTGACGGAATTATTTTTGCATTAATTAACATGAAAAATGACAAAGAAATCTATAAATGCATTTAGAACCGAAACAATGACAAAATAAAAAAGTGTATTAAATTTTTTCTTAAATTATGAAAAGTAGAGTAATATTTAAGTGAAAAAAAAATTAGATAAAATACTTAAAGTAGAACGGAACGAATACTATATTACTCTCTTCGTCCCACTTTAAAAGGTTATTTTGCCTTTTTGTACTTGTCCAACTCCAAATGTTTTTTCGAAATTTAAGAAAAAAATTTACTTGTTTATCCCTATTTTCTATATAATTTATTACATATATTTTTTATTATTTTTCTATTATTGTGATAGAATTAAATTTTTGTTTTTATCAAAAGATAATGGCAAACGTAAATGGATATATTGAAGAACGCATAAATATAAATGTACATAGTAAAATGAGATAATTGATGGTAAATGTGATATTTATTGTAGTTATTTATTATGATAATAAGTTTTTCTTTTATCAAGTTCTAATTAAATAAAACATTTAAAAAATAAAAAGAGTATTTTTGTCATTTCATATCATTCTTTTATGAAATTTACGTATTTCAATCATTTTTTAATTCCATTAAAAAATAAAAATAATATTTTAAAGTGAAACAGAGGGAGTACACAATATATATGGTTTAAACTTTATGCAATTAAATCAATAAAATTAATCAATGACTTCATTATCTTTTATGTGTTAATTTTGAATAAAATTTAAATTTTATTTATCTATCACTTTTAAACTTTTAATATAATTTAATTTACTTTTTTAATTTTTTTCTAATAAAGTTAAAAATAATTAAATTTAATAATTCAGTATTAATTACATAATTTAATACTAAATTTAAATTTATTTATTATTTTTTAATTTTAATGAAAATAATAAAAATAACAGATAAAAAAAGAGTGAATAATAACTTTATTTTTGGCTAAATTTTCAATAGATTGAAAGAAATATATTTATTTAATTTTTGAGCACTTAATCAGGAGTAGAAATAATGAGTGGAAAGTAAAAAATTTTAGAAATTAAGAAGATAATTAGTGAGAGTAAATTAAAAAACATAAAATTAATACTCACTTAAAATTTTTAAAGTGATATATTTTGAAATAAAAAAAATAAAATAAAACGGCAGATATTGTGAACGGACCGAAAGCACTCTTTTACTTTCTCACATGATTGATTTTTTTTTTAATTTTTTTAAAATATTTAGATGGATTAAAATATCATTTCTTATTTTATACAACCATAGTATTTGTTTTTTATTTTTTTGCAAGGAGATAACCATAATATTAAGTAATCATAGAATTGAAGTTGAATTCTTTTTTCAGGCCAGTATTAATTTTTCATTACTAGTAAAATGAAATATTCGTCATATTTCGTGTTTTAATACAATTGAATAGAAGAGTCAATTTTATTCATAGTCACTGAACTTATGTCTAATCGTTAAAAATTAACTGACTTATTTTTTACGACTTAAATATCACTTAACTTATTACATTTTTACAGAAAAGTTATCTTAACCGGTTTTCGATAATGATTTTTGCTGAAATGTTGATGTTGCATGTCACGTCATATGTCTGGACACACATGATACGTCAACAATCACGTCACCGAAAGAGATCAAATCACACGATACATTAATACGCTACGTCATATATCTGGACACATTTAATCTCTTTTAGTGATATGACTGCTGACGTGTTATGTTACGTATATTCAGACATATGACGTGAAGTGCCACATCAGTATTTCGGTAAAAATTATCACCGAAAATCGATTAAGATGATTTTTTTGTAAAAATATAATAAGTTTAGTGATATTTAAATTACAAAAAATAAATCAGTTATTTTTTAACGATTAAACGTAAATTCAATTATTATTGATAAAATTGACCCCTAAAAATAAAGACAATAACTTTCCTTCTGAAAAAAAAAAAACAACCACATGCGAATTATAATGATAATATGGAACAAATTATGTTCTTTTTGCATGAAAAGTGATTTTTTCGTTAAAAAGCTAAATTTTTTAGGATATATCATATTTTTGTCCAAAAATTCAGATAAATTTTTTAATAATTTAATGATATTATATTATGAAGGAGAAATAATTAAAATTAATACGAGAGGCACGTAGCATAGGAATAAGTGTAAAAAAAAAAAAAACATAAGGTAAGAGTGTAAGAAAGAAGCAATAAATATTAAAGAATCGTGGCAGGTATAAAGCTACCTTCTCTTCTCTACTCCTGGGAACAGATTACAGGTATTAACTATGCGGATCAATGGTCCTTTTCTCTGTCTTCTTAACACCTAATCTCACTTTATATTATCTAAATTAATTTAACTAAGATTTTCAATTAATTAATTATTTTAGTAACACAACATCAATGGTACAGTGAACGGAGATCAATCTCGAATCCATCCATCTAAAAATAAATGATTCAATTAGTCCAATTCGATTGTCAGGTCTATCGAGTATTCTCTTTATGTTTTTTTTATTAATTACTTTTGTTATTTTTATTAAAATTAAAAAATAATAAATAGACTTAAATTTAGTATTAAATTATGTAATTAAAATTAAATTATCAAATTTGATTGGTTTTAACTTTATTAGGAAAGAAAAATAAATTGAAAAAGCAAATTAAATTACATTGAAAATTTAAAAGTGACAAATAAATAGAATTTAAATTTTACTCAAAAGTGATAGAAAAAAAACGAAAAAAGTATTATATAAGTGAAAAAGAATGAAATATAGTTTTGTCAATTTCAATTAGAAATTTATTTATGCAATATTCAAAAATCATATGCTAATATTTATGCAATATATTACTATACGAATATTGTTTTTGCAATATCAAGATAAAATTTTCATAATTATGCGTATAATTAAAATTATTTGCAAACTGTTGGTTCCATTAGAAATCAAACACTAATTAAACCAACATGTCCTACTTTCTATTTAATGAGATATTTTTTTTCTATTTTAATTTGTCCTATTTTAAATATTCTTTTCAAAATTTAAGGAATATATTTACATATATACCATATTTATTATACAATTTATTAAATATTTTTCTTTTTTATTATTCTCTACTTTTAATTAAAATTAAATGAAATTCTTGAAAATATAAAAGATTATTTTTATTAATTACTATAATTTTTTTTATAAAATTGAGGTATTTTAATTATTTTTTTAATTTTTTTAAAAAATAAAAAAGTATCTTTTAAAATGAAACGGAAAGAGTAACCTACTAATTAACATGCCGAATTAACCCAATTAATCAGGATCTCATCACATGGCATTTTATTTAATTTACTTATTTTGGTAAATGGTTTTACTGGAAAAAAATAATTTAATAACAAACTCATTAATCATTTTCTTATTTCGTCCATAAATGGAAATTCTTTGCTATGCTCTCTCATGTGCAACATATTTATGGTTTTGGTTTTGATTGATACTCTTCGGGTTTTTTTTTTTTACTTTTGAATAAAATTTAAATTTTATTTATTTATCACTTTTAAACTTTCAATATAATTTAATTTTTTTTCAATAAAATTAAAATCAATTAAATTTAATATTTAAATATATTTATTTTTTTAATTATAATAAAAATAATAAAAATAACAGATAAAAAAATGGATGGAGTAGTATCCACTATACGGTTGGCGTTTACAATAATAGATGAGGAACATTTTTCCTTTTGTTTTTTCTCTTTTAGTCCAATTATACTTTCTCTTATAAATGTTGATTAGGATCACCCATTATCACCAATTATATTTCTATTATAGTATATACTCGGTTACGTTTCACTCTAACTTCATCATTTTTGCCTTTATGTATGCACTGAAAAAAAAATTAATAGAATGAAAACATATAATTGCGGATAATTGATAAAAAGATATTTTAATAAATTATAATAAAAATTTTATAAATTTGATGTTAATTATTATTATTTTTGTGTGCGGATAATTACCGTTATGAAGTATTATTCTTTCCATATCACGGAAAGAATTATTTTTGAAAAAACAATTTATTTCCTATAAAATGTTACTGCTTTATAAAATCAAATGAAAATTAATTATTTATTTTCAACTTTATTTTTATCATTATTTATCTTTAACGCTACTGTCATTACTACATTAATATCATCATTAAGCTCGATATTTTGCGGAGATTGTAATTCCCGTCCCGAAATTTAGAAATTAAATTTAATTATATTTATATAATTTAATTAAAAATTATATTTAATTTTAATTTTATCAATTGTTAAAATTTATATTAATTTGATTTGTAATTAAATTTATATTTTTTTAATTATTAAATGTTATATTTCAATTACCGTTAATTGTTAAATACTATATTTTAATTATAATTATATTTTTTAAAAAAATAAATATTTTTTATATTGGGATGAAAACGAAAAAATTTTTTTCTCTGAAATACTATCGGGGATGACTTCGCCCCTATCCTGCTTCTGCATAGGGCAGCAGGCGAGGAGCCATTCCCCATCCCCGTTCCTACTCAGCAACCTCAAGCCTCTCACCAGGCGGAGATTTCAAAGAGCCCAAGCACTGTCCAACTTCAAATCCATTGTCCACGTTCAAACGAGACTCAACAATAGCAATGCACTTGTCCTTTGAATTAGGGTTTGGAGAGACAGTGGAGGAGCGGAGGCGAGAAAGGGCTTTGGAACGGCGGTGCACCAAAGACTTGAATTCTTGGAGAGTGATTTTCCGGCTAGGCATTAGCCATTGGCGACGTATGCCTGGGACTCGGATATAAAATGTTACTACTTAATAAAATTAAATGAAAATTAATTATTTATTTTCAACTTATTTTTATCATTATTTATCTTGATCGCTACTGTCGTTACTACATTAATATCATCATTAAGCTCGATATTTTACAAGAAATCGAGGAGAATAACAAATGAAGAAAATCTTCTTTCAAGTTTAGTATAGATCAAAATTTCAACTCAATGTAACATGCATGTTAGACATTTAAAATAGGCTATTTATTTTGATTAAGCATTCGGTATCCGAATCCTATTGCACCGATTAAATTCGGATTTGAAATGTCGTTACAGGTTAAGATATGCTATTTATACCTTTAAAAACAACTCTAAATTTAGGATTTTTTTAATTTTTGGTGCAATTTTAATAAATATTTAGAATTTTGTTGTTACAGTTAAATTATTTAGTATTTTAGTATGTTGAAAAAAGATAATTCTTTTACCGTTTTATATCAGTACTAGCTGCACTGTCAGATATATCAATTTCAGCTTAAAAACAGCACACAGTGTTGCCATTTTCTATACTTGAAATCAACAAGATCCAAACTAATTGGATATTTTTGCAGGTAAATTTGGTTGAATCTAAATCCGCTCAAAAGCCTATTTACTAAATAGTATATTTAGACTTTAGTTATAAATCGTAGGCTTTATTCAGTTTGGTCTATAAAATATATATACTTAAGAATATTTCCCCTTTGAAACTTTTTTTTTGTAACTTTTGATAATTTGAATTTGCTATATATTTTCAATTTATGATTTAAAATCATTTTCTTTTTGAAACTATTTAAAATTGTAGTATGTTAAATTAATTAATTCAGGAATTATTTGTGTAATTTGCAAGCATTGTCGGGTCGAATTTGAGCAATACGGGTTTATCTAGATTTAGGCTTTACCATTTGAATAACAAGCCGGTTGTTAAACATGACTATCTACAGGCTAGATCCTGCAAATCTTGCTCGGGGCCCGCAATTTGCCTCTCACTTAATAGGCCCTATTGACATGTTATCTCTTCGAGCCCATCTATATTTTGGTCACAGAGATATTACACAAAAATTTGTATATTAATTAAATTAATTTTTGATTTTGGACTTTATTTTATCTTGTGAAATTGAAACCCACTATTGATTTATTTATTTTGGGAGTCTTACAAAACTACCCAAAAAAAAGAGATTTCACTCAAAAATATCCGTTTTTCCCTTTTAAAATTATATTTTTTAAATTTTCATTTTTAAAAATACAAATTTTTTAATTTAACTCAAACTTTCATTTCTTTTTACGCCGCCTCCTCCTCCTCCTTCTTCTTCTTCTTCTTTCCTTCTTATTCTTGCTAGACAATATTCAAGATTTTGTCTCCTCTTCTTCTTTTGTGTGTTTTTTTTTTTTTGGAGATTTTGAAGCTAATTTGTATCTTCATTATTGATGCCTTTCTCCTTCTCAAACGTCAATTATTTGAAATTCAATAGTATACAAGCCCGAAGTCAAAATCACCACTTTGATAGTTTCATTTTTTGTTCTTTCTCAAAGAGTTCGTATATTGACCCTTTTATCCTGTAAAACATTATATTCATTATGCCTGCCTCTCTCTCATTCAATTGAACTGAAAGCGGAAGATTTCTCAATCTCTTCCACCTGTTGTTTTTGCAGCTTTTCTTGCTAGTCTGGCTTGAGTTGTTATTTGTTAAAATCTTTTCTTTTTTATTTTTGTTAAAATCTGGTATTTTATTCATTGCATATAAAGTGTTTGTAAAAATGTCAACATGAACTTTTTGATATGAGAAAATATTTTACAAAATGGTTAATTTCTAATTAATTTTATTTATTTATTATCAACTATTCAATGCAAAATTTTTAGCAATTATCTTTGGTGAAATTGGATGGATAACATTTCAATTTATTAAATATATGACTTGTACATATTAATACAAAAATTCGGTTTAAAAAACAGAACATAATTTGCATTATAAAATTTGGTATACTGACTGATATACCAAATTTCAGAATATATTTACAATCTGAAATTTGGTATGCCGAACAGTATACCGGTTGGTATATCAAATTCTATAACATAATTAGCATTATGGAACTTGATATACCTAGTATATCGAATGATATACTAAATTTCAGAATATATTTGCATTCTGAAATTTGATATGCCGGACGGTATATCAACCGATATACCAGGCATATTAGCTTATCTACCAAATTTTAGAATATAATTAGTATTCTGAAATTTGATATACCGACTAGTATACACGGTATATCAAATTTCAGAATATGTTTGCATTCTGAAATTTAGTATACCAGACGATATACCAAATATATCAGTCGGTATACTAAATTTCAAAATATGTTTGCATTCAAAAATTTGGTATACTAGATCTACCAATCGGTATACCAAATTTCAAAACATGATTTTCATTCTAAAATTTAGTATACTTTCCTGTATATCAGATATACCAGTAGGTAGACCAAAGAATAAAAGAGAATTTAAAATCTGAAATTTGGATTTTGTTATATTTTTTTTATATTTAAACTCTAACAATAGCATACATATAGATCAATAATTGAAATCCAAATATCAACAACAAAATTTTTCATCATTACAAGATTAACTACTTTTAGAATTGCAAGGAAACACTTTTAGAATTGTGAGAAAGTGTTTCCAAAATGATTGATTATGTTAGTATATTAAATTTTGGGAATGGAGAAATATTAAATTAAATATTAAATATTGATTTTTTTATGATGATTTAAGCATTGATTTTTTTTTTCTATTATTTATAGATCACTTGCCATAAATTTAGAGAATTATTTTAATTAACCTTCTAAGCAATTTCTAATAATCTTCTATCGAATTCTTAGGTGCGTTTGGTAATGTTTTTATTTTGTTTTTGAAAATTCAAAAGCTATTTTTAGTTTTTTTATTTATTTTTCAGAAACTGTTTTGTAAAATTAAAAATGATGTCATAATTTTTAATGATAATGTTTCTAATACCAATAAATAGATATTACATATCATCTAATTATTAATATTGAATAATAAATATTTAATAAATTTTAAAATTTAAAATTTATTTCCATTAATAAACTCATCATAACAAAAAAAATCAATAATTCTTTAAGAAAAAAAATATAAATGTCAATTATTATAATTCAACCACAATTTCTACACTATTCCATCTCGAGTATTGTTCATTTGATGAAGTTAACTTGTATTAATGTCGACAGTTCTTTCTTTCTTCCGACATGGCCAAAAATATTTGTCTGCATAGTGAATCATCAATGGATAAGTTTAACAACTTTTGCAAAATACAATCCATCTATCCCGTCAAGGTTTTGCAATGCTTCAAAATATTTAAGAATTAATTCTTTATCATCACTTGATTGTGTTCTGAAATTAACACCTGAATTATCAACTGAAGTGAATGTTGTTCCTGAATTCATTTTCTTCTCCAAAAATTATACTTTTTTCTTTGAACTTTCTCCAAGATTGATAAATGCTTGAGCCATTGTATTTTGAAATAGTTCACTTTTCTTTTTATTATTAGATCATTTGTTTTCTTCAACCTTTTCTTTGATTTGTATTTTTACTCTCCTCATCAGAACTGTTGAATTCTTTATTATTGTTTTCATCTTCACTAATAGAAGGGCTTTTAGTAGAAGGATGGGAATGAACTCCGATAGCAGTTGTATCACCATAAATAATGCACAGCTTTCCGTATTCCTTACATCCATTTTTTCTATATTTTCTTGCCATCTTATTTACCTATAGGCCAAAAATATATGTATGTATATATATTATTCTAAAAATGAATCATAATATTAATTATACATTACGTATAATAATTAATAAATAAATCCATTAATATAGAAATATATCTTGTACAATTTTTGCCACACATCATCGCTTATAATAACTTGACCAGTCATTGAGTTGTATCCAATTTTTGTCTTTTTCAATAAATTATTGAAATGCTTCCATCGGCTTCTGAGACTATTAAACTTATTTTTGAATTGAATTAGACTATACTCTCAATTGATCTTCTTTTTTATAAGATTTTTGATTCGTGCCCATACATTTTTAGTGAGGATAGTTGTTTTTCGATTTCCATTGTTCACCTCTTCAACCATTAATATTATAAAATAATATTCAACTTGTAAAGATCAAATTGCTCCATCATGTTCAACCTCAATAGTGTTGCTATCATTTAAATTCACTTTTTAATTTAAGGTCTTTATCTAAACAAAACATCTCAATGTCATTAACAAATTAGTCTTTTATTTTATTTTTCATTTATATATTTATTATTTTATCTTTCAATTTATACTTAATTATTTACAGTAGATTATAAGTGGCTCGTAATCTAATTATTAATTTGCTAGCCACAACAATTGACACGCTACACGCAGTGCTATTAGAAGGAATTCTCAAACAAATTAATAAAGTTAATGAATATGCATCATAAAATAAAGCTGGATAACAACATTTTCAAATGCTTAAAATAGAAAAAATGGGAAACTCCTGTAGCTAAACAGACACCACTGCTCTAAATTATAAAGATCACTGATCATGCATTCATCTCCAAATCGTATAAGGTGATTTCACAAAGAAGCAAAAAGGTAACAATATTGTTATCGATTTTCAAAGCTAATTATGTAGTTTCAGAGCTAATTATGTAACTATATAGAAGCAGAGCCTACTCTTTATGTATTATATTGTATTAATGCCTATTTATTAGGCCTACTCTCTACGTATATTGAAAACACTAACCACCATTACCAAAGAGAGCTTATATGGTTCAAATATATCAATCATAATTTGGTAACATAGGTTCAGGAGTAATTATATTGTATTAATGCCTATTTATTAGGCCTACTTTCTAGTTCTTTATTCTTGTGAAATGGTTTCCTACTCTAGAGTTTAGGATCAAATCAGTTAATAGTGTGTTGAGATCACTATCTAATGCTTCTACTCCTAAATGACAATAGTTACTTCAGTAAGAGAAAGATTGGAATCATTCCCCAGTACTACTACTAGCACTATAAATAGATCTGGCATTAACAATCTAAGTATTATCAAAGAGACCGACAAAGTCTACAACACATGGAAACAATTTTTCATAAGAAATAGAATCATTTTTACAAGTAAAAAAACCAATAGTCGGCACATGATTGGTCATGGATGTATAAAAGGTAATTGTAGAATTACCTTGTCATTTGTTCTTATCTTATAAAACTTCTAAAAAGAGGTCATACATTTAGTAGCATACACAAAATGAGATAATCAGATTAAAAAAAAGTAACAGTCATATACAATTGCATGAACTGTTAACTATAGATATTTAAAACACACATATTTCGAAAGGCTTAACACAATTCAAACAGCACCTATGAACCTTAAAGACTAATTGACCTTCATATAATTTTCAATCCCAATTCTTTAACAAAAAAAGGTATAATTTTAAATGTACAGATAGATCAATAAATTTGATTTTTGGTTTGACAAGTTTAGACAAACACTTTTTTTCAAAAAAAAAGGAGTTTTATGGAGAAACCAAATAGTAATTATAAATCAAGTTAAAACAACATATAAAATAAATACTAATGTTCAATGAAGCAAATGAAGATATCCATATGTGGAAAAATAAACAGAGATTGTATTCTACTACAGAAATAACAAAGCCAAACAAGAATGAGCCAAAAAACTAAGCACCCACCCTATTTTCCTACTATAAACCAGCTGCAATTAACAGACTTATCAGTAAATAAAAGTAAAAATGAGCCAAATTGTCTCGAAATTATTAGCTTTTTGATAGGCTAATGAGTATTACTAAATAAGAACAAATACAATAAAGCCAAAAGCTTCCAGGGACAGTAAAGTCAAACAAACAAAAACAATAACATCTCCCTGCATAATCCTACCTACATTAGCAGCAACCCAGCAAAAACTACATAAAATAACAAGTGACAGTACCCTGAGCAGCAACACCCCATCAAAGTAACCTCATTTCTCTCTCTTTCATAAACTTTAATTCAGCTCTCAATGGAGCTTGATGAAAATATGGAAATGGCGAATTCAAGTGGAAATTCAAATCAAGCGAACTCTAAGCTTGCTAGAGAAGACGTACAAGCAAGGCATAAGAATATCAACCGCTGATCAAATTCAACAAATTACAACCAGACTCAACATTATTAGCTTATATTACAATTCCCAATAACTCAAAGCAATGAATTTTCAAATAATAGATGCATACATCATATAATTGGATTGGTCTGCTTTGGTTTAAGAAAACATAGCAAAATAAATCAAAATAGAAAGAAAAAAACAAGATGGACTGATGAAACATATGACATAACAACCTAAAAAAATTACCTTACAAATGCATCCAACACACCCAAAAAAATCCAGTATCAAGTAGTGAATAGAAAAAACACCAACCTTTCTTTCTTCTTAATTGTAGGTGGCGGTGGCGACAGTGGAGCTCAAGAATTGAGGCGGCGATGGCTGCTTGAGTGGTTGTGGTCGAGGCTCCAACAAAAGAAAAAGAAGAATAGAGTTTTGCCAAATTCTAAAATCCATTTTTTGAAAATTTCTAGATTTCGTTCTTGTTTAGGAAAACACTTCCTTACAATTTCACAGAAATAAAAATTCCAGTCCCTTTATCAAACACGTTTTTATTTTTTTATTTTTTAAAATAAAAACACGAAAACCAAAACAATTAGGGATGATCACGGGGTGGGGATTCCCCGACCCCGACAGGGACCCGCCCTGTTCGGGGCGGGGAATCCCCAAATTTTCCCCCTGCGGGGACGGGGACGGGGGGAAAAAATCTCCGTGGTAAATTCGGGGGCGAGGACGGGGAATGGGGTATCCTCCCCGCGGGAATTCCCGCCCCGCAAATAAAATTACTATATTAACCTTAGTTTTATAATTATTTACGTTCATGTCATTGGCTATAAATATTACACTCAAAACTCTAAAGTCCCTAATCTCATATCCTTTTTCTTTTCTGCCGTTTCCTTCTTCTGTAGACACAGCTCCTCTCCTTCATCGACTGAAATTGAAATCTGGTTAGTCTTCTTCTTCCTTTTCTCTGTTTTTTTTATTCTGAAATAAAATGTTTGATTTAATTTCTGGCAGTGGAGCTATTTGTTTTGGGGTGTACTGGAGTTGTGATGCTCCTCCATGGAGCTAATTTCTTCTTCCATATTCTTTCTCACCACCTAGCCTTTCGTTCTCTCAGGTACTGTTTTTTCATCTTCTGTTCATTTTGCGATCAAAGTTATTATCTTTTTTGTTTCTTGAGAATAAAGATCAAAACTTTTCTCCATTCTGTTGTTTGATTTTTTATGGGTTTGAATGATTTATCCTCGTTCTAATTGATAATTAACGATTTCTGCTGTTGTTCTGATATGAATTACGATAATTTTGGGTGCAGTTTTCTGGGTTTTGTTGGATGGTGAAGGGTGATTTAGAATTAATTGTTCAAGCAAAGTACTAATGATTGGAGATTTGATAGGATGGTAATATCTTTTTGGGAAAAATTATAGTGGTAGTTTAATTGTACGAGTAATTATGAGGTAATACAACTCAAATAATAGAAAACTCCTTATGAATTTATCTATAAACTCATTATTTCATTTCTTCAAGTGAAGCAAAAATGGCAGATGTCAATTTATCCGGAAACGTATGAATGTCTGATTCTGTTTCTATGTTTTTTGGTAGAAACTTGAAATTCAGAGTTGTGGTTTTACTCTTATAGTGTTTGCTGACTTTTTTGTTGTACAGTCCATTATAATATGGGGTAAGAAAAAAAATTGAAAAAAAAAAGAAAGAAACGGGGTTCCTGAGTGGGGATTGATGACTTAAATTCTTCAAGGTGTATGGAATAATTTATACAAGATGGCAGTTAAGAACTACAGAGAGCAATTATGTATCAAGACTAATGTTCCACCCACCATCACTAAGCAGAATATTCATAATTTTAGATTATTTATAGTTTTGGTTTTTTATATTTAATTTAGGATTATTAAGTTTTAAGTTATATTTAATTTTAGATTTTTTAATAGTTAAAATTTATGTTAATTTAAATTGTGATTGATTTTAGATTTTTTATTTATTAAATGTTATATTTTAATTTTATTTTTTTTTGTAAAATATTGTATTTTAAAATTAAAAAAATTATTTTTTTATGGGGGTCGGGGATCCCCGTAGGGGACGGGAATCCCCGCGGGGCGGGGACGGGGGAAATTCCCTCCCTGATATTGGGGGCGGGGGCGGGGAATTCCCGCCACTGGCGGGGCAGTGAGTGAGGGTGAATTCCCCGGCCCCGCCCTGCCCCGTAATCATCCCTAAAAACAATACCGAACGAAGCCTTATATTTTTGTTTTTACCAGCTCACTTTGTTTAAACTTTATCTTTATGTTGTAAGATTAACTCCATCATTTAAAGGATATTGGCCAACAAAATAGACCACATTTGCTCTGCTTATAACAAAAAAAAAAAAAGAAAAATAAAATGATTTACATCTCAATGGTACAAAAGAATTTGCTTTTGACCTATCTCAATGGTATAAAAGCATGAATGATTTACATCTTTGCTCTAGAAAGAATTTTTAACTCTAACAACCACCACCACTAGCATACAGTAATCAAACTTGGATTCTATAGTTTTTCAAATACGTTATAAGAATCCAATACATTTTTGCATTTTTCATAAATATCTAACATTGCAGTACTCCCACCCACTTTTAATTATATGTCCATTGATAGACTTTGCTAGCATCAAGGCACTTAAGCCTACAATGCCAATGAGAGCTCCAACTAGAGTAAAAGAATTTGGAACAAAACCAAATAATCACATTCGAGAAAATAGTTTCATTGATTTTTCGGAAAACCCATTAATAGCATATCCATAAATGGCAATAGACCATGAAATTCTATCTCTTTGCATCAATTTGTTGAACAACTTCTCTGCATCAGCAACTCGACCCAAATTGGAAAAAAAATACTGAGAAAGTTTGAGAGATTAGATGAGTCAATGCTAGAAAAAAGATGTTGAAATGAAGTAAAGCGACTAAAATTAAAATTAGAATTTTTTTTTCTTAATTTGCTTTAAAAACATAGAAATTGGTGGAGAATTTAACCATATGCGATGAATCACGATAGTCTAAAGTAAATTTCTGCTTCCATCATTCCCATCTTGAATTCAAGACTGAATAAAAATACAAATATATCCTACAATTTTCTATTGCTTAATTTCTAAGAAACCTAAATTCCATATTCTATTATGTCAATTCAAAGGGAAAAGGGTGAGAAACATTAGTCTTGGTCTCTATGTGAACATCAAGGGAACTGATTCTAGTGGACAGAACTGATTCTGGTGGACAAAATCCTGGCAAAAAATTTACCTATTAAAGGGTTGAAAAAGTGGAGGCCAGACTCAGCTTGTTTCTCAAAGCGGCACCATCTTCCAATAACGTTGATGGAGGAATGAAACAGAGATTGAAAGACAATTAAACCATTTAGTTAGGGCTTAATATAAAAAGTGTATTTTTAAAAAGTTAAAATTAAAAAAAATATATATTTTTAAAATTTTAAAATTGACCGATGTATTTTTAAAAAGTGAAGGTAAAAAGTGGATATTTGGTGTAAATTTCTCATTTATTTTCTTTTCGTTGCTTTTTCTTCCGGACCTTTTCTTTGTCGAGTATTATCTTCATCCCACGGGAAATCCATAAAATCTTCAAACAATTTGCTCTCAACTCTTTTTTTTTTTGAACTTTACTAAAACTACAAAAATGCTCTCATATTTTATTCTAGAATGTTAAAATATTTTTATAGTTTATTTTAGAGTGAAAATGTCTTTCATGTATTGAAAATTAGTAAAAAAAAAAAATTTATGCAATTTTTATTGATTTTAAATTAACAAAACTAACATGACGTTGATATAATATTGTCATCATGCTGCCGCATAGCAAAATATGCCACTTTTAAATAATTATTTAGTTTTACATATATAAAACTTACTTATTGATTGGATAAAATATAACACTTAAGTTGCATGTTTTGTCATATATCATTATTATTTCATTGTCAGAAGCATTTAACCCTAAACTAAATAATAAAGGCATTTTAGTACTTTAAAAAATATAAGGATATTTTTGTACTTTCTAGAATAATTTTTTTTTTTTTTATGCTTTTAGGCAACTTAATCCTTCAGTCTATCAAAGTACATAAATATATATACTTTTTTGTTATGGGAATCAAAATATATTATTGACAAAATACAGATATAGCCAATAAAAAAAACTGCAGATTTAAATAATAATGTTGAATTACAGCATAAAAACATTTGATCAATCACATTAAAGAATCACTTTTCACCTACTTTTTGTCACTTTATTCTCCAATTTTTTAAATTCACTAAAGTAAGATAATTGGGAATAATAATCAAAGGTGGATGGACCAACATGTAGCTTTAAACTTATATATATAAAATATAATATCTACAAAATAGTGGCAGCATACATAGGGTACAAGACCTTGAACTTCTAGTCCAACCGTAATCGAGTTGTAAGGTCTACAAGGAACAAGATTTTATTTTTATTTTGTTTGGTTTTCAATTTGTTAGTGGAAAGTCCAAAAACAAAGGGGAGGAACACGTGCAATCATAAGTAAGTGCACGTGCACAAGCCCATTTTCTTCCGCTTATAAAACAACAAACAAGCAAAAGGCTTCCCTACCAACTCTTCATAATCACTCTTTTCAATTAATTACAATTCTTTTGCCTTGTAATATATATATATATATATATATATATATATATATATATATATATATATATATATATATATATATATATATATATATATATATATATCTAATTAATTAAAAGAATCTTATAAATTTATATATTCACTTTTAATAATGTATTAATTAAAATATATCAATAGATAAAGTTATAAATTTTACTTGTATTTTTTTTATATATCTTTGAACTATTTTTTTCGTTCTTTTTTATCTGTCACTTTTGAGTAAAATTTAAATTATATTTATCTGTTATTTTTATATTTTTAATGTAATTTATTTCTTTTTTTTAATTCAATTCTTTTTTTTAATAAAATTAAAATCAATTAAATTTGATAATTTAGTTTTAATCATAAAATTTAATTAAATTTAAATTTAATTATTATTTCTTAATTTTAATAAAAATATTAAAAATGACAGATAAAAAAAGGAGAAAATAATAATAAAAATTTTCTGGAGATTAGATAATGCAATTTGTATTAATTTATTAACGACATGCATATTAGACACTCACGTTGAACAAAATAACATGTTTTTAGCCCTCCATGTGGCATTTTTTCCAGCGCGACACGTTTACACGTCACTTTTCAAAAGATTTCTATCTGAAATCTAGTTTTTTTTTTTTTTTTTGCTATAGCCAAAAAAGCACATAAATTTCTTTTTCATGACCGGTTGATTTTAACTGCTAAAATTTTATGACCAAGGATGTGAGTATTTTTCATTATTTATTCTTCTTAGTAGGAAGAATAAAATTTAGATTAGTAATTTAATGGATGCATATTTAAATTATCAAATTGTGTATTTTTATTTAACTAAACGGTTTAAATGTATATATATATATACACGTATGTTATATCTTATCTTAATACTTGTATTGTCAAAAACATATATTTATTATATGGTAAAAGCCAAACATGATCAAACAAAAGGTTGGCTAATACAATCAGAAAAAAAGTCCCAACGTTAGAAGGTATAATAGAATATATAAGAAGCTTTAGCTAACACATGCGCTTCTACATTAACATGCCTCCTAATCAAAATAATATATATGTTTCGACTTTAAGATGACACTTTCAGATTCAGAGAAGTCACTCTGCTCCAACTTCAAGTTTTGCATAACACCGAGATCGTCTGCTGAGAGAGAAGCACATGCACCTCATCAGCGCAAGAGCTTCAGCCATAATCACTTGTATAATACCATGAGACACACCACTCAAACTATGCATGCAAGACCCATGATTCTGCATGCACGAAGAGGACATCAACGCCCCACCAATTTTCAGCTTCAAAAATCGCAGCACCAGTAAAGCATTTCATGAAAATAATTACTGGTTTTGATACTCGGTACCATCTTCCTATCATTGACATTTTTTCAGTCTTCCAAAAACCTCTTACAACGTTTTATTAGCATCACAATTTCATTTTTTAAAGTATTTTTTATTTTTAAAACGAAAAATAACATGCATAGAGATATAACTAAGCTAAAAAAAATGACGTGACTAATTCCATTATAAAGATTTGGCTTAATACATATACAAGTATATTTTTATTATATATATTTTTATTACAATAGTTCAATATAACTGAGTATTGCGTTCTTCAACTTTTTAAAAATAATGTTAATATATATTTATTATTTATAAATTTGTCTAATATAAATGTTTAACAAGTACTCTCTATGTTCTCTTTATGTATTACTTTTGAATAAAATGTAAATTCTATTTATTTATCAATTTTAGTTTTTCAATGTCATGTAATTTATTTTTTCAATTTATTTTTATTTTTTAATAAAATTAGAACCAATTAAATTTAATAATTTAATTTTAATCATGCAATTTAATACTAAATTTAAACATATTTATTATTCATTAATCATAGTGAAAAAAACAAAACTGACATATAAAAAAACGGAAGGAGTAACTATTAAAATTTAATTTTCAAATAAATTATAGCGAAAAATTTAGACTATGCTTGAAATAAATGAATTTTATAAAATTTTATGGAATTTATTTGTAATTTCAAATTTTCATGCTTTGAATGTAAAAAAAAAAAAAGAAATTGAATTCTATAAATTAAATTCCATGAAATTCATTATGCATTCACCAAATCTCATCAAAACAGGTAAAATTTGTAAATGAATTCCTTGTTTTTAAGAAGTCAAATTTTGAAAGATTATAATACACTTATTATTATTATTATTATTATTATTATTATTATTATTAATGCTTTTCAAAGCATGAATATATATATATATATATATATATATATAATTAGAACCAATAAAATATTTTAACCTATCTAACAATAAGTTAAAATATTATAAAAAATTACTTTATTTAATGAATCTTTTTTATATACCGTATGTGAAACTAATACTGTTATTAATGAATATTTTTTACCGTCATTTTTTTACTATTAATTGTTTTAAATTTTATTTTTGAAAAAATTTTCACTTGAAATTTTTTATTTTTACCTCACATTATTTTTAAAAATATTTTTCATTTTTTTATAGAATTGTATAAATAATTAATTATAGAATTAAACGTAATATTTTAAAAAATATTAAGAGAGAGAAGGCTAGAGGGAGAGTGAGAGAGTGGGTGAGAGTGTATTGGAGAGAGAGAGAGAGGAGCCCAATGTCTAATCCCGCAATGAAGGGTTGCGAGAATAGAAAAATACCCTATTTTTTTAAATAATTTTACAAATATCCTATTTTTCTAAATGATTTTTTAAAACACACTATTTAAAAAAAAAAAAAAAGTCCCAGCAAAATAGAGGAGTAGCTTGAACTCTTGGAAAGAAGCAACCTTTGCAACATCACCAATTAATCAAGGCCAGCACAGCAAAGCGCTTCCGCTTTCAACATCTTGGGATTGAATACAATTACCTCCTTCTTACTCTCTTCCTTAAACAATGGTTTCTTCTTTTGTACGGCCACCATTTTCTGCTTTTGTAAACCTTCTATATCCTTAAGATAAAAAAAATTGAATTTAACATAATTTCATAAAAAATTTGCAACATTTAAGTTTTCCTATGTTATAAATAATTTTTTGTAAATATTATTCGGTGTATAACATGAGTTATAATTAAATGTGTTTACGTGGCAGATTTTTGACGAATTTTTAATAGGTTTACGTAACTTTTTAAAGATGGTTATATTATTTCCATTATAAAAATGGACCGAATCTGACGTGGCATTTTTTTAAATTCAAAAGGCAAATAAATGAGTAGCGGGGTAGACATTTTGACCCAAAAACGGTGTTATTACAGGTCACGTCACTTTCCACGACGTAGCGCGAATGAAGTTTTTTGACTGCGTTGGGGCAGCGGGCACCACTTTCTCCCCGTTCGGGCAGCCAAATACACATTTTCTCTCTCTTATTAAATTTAAAGATTTTAAAAATAAATGAACTTGAAAAAAAAAAAAAAAGATTACTTCACTCTCTGTCTCTCAGGTTTCAAGAGCTCTCACACACTCCACTTTTAAGTGAAGGTGAAAGAAAAGTTTTCATCTTTTTTTTCCTTGTATATTTTTCTTTTTTTTGAGCTCAAGCCAAAAGGGACGCAGTGAAAATGTTTTGAATCTGTTTCTATTTTGTGTTTTTCTTATTGCCTTTTTGGATCCACTTACTGAGAGAGAGAAAGAGGAGGGGGGGATCAAATCAAAGGCTTTTGGGATGTAATTTAAAGGAAGTATATTAGGAGATAATGGTGGGTTTATTCGAGTAAGCTGTAGAAAGTTTGGGTTTTTACAGGGTTTACTTTTTCTTTTTCTATTTTTTCTATCTCTTCTTTTTAGGTGATGTTGAGCTGGGTTTTGGTGTGTTGTTGTTTGGATCCGAGGAGATTGAGAGGTTAACGTTTAAAGGAGTTCGTGCGTGTGTTTTATAGTGAATGATGGGGGAAAAAGGCAGAGTCTTTATTTTTGAGCTGCTGATCTTGTTATTGCATCCATTATGGCTGGGCTTGGGTAACATGGAAGGTTTGTGTTCTATTTATTGTTATTAGTACTTGCTCTTTTTGTTTTTTTTTTTTCCTTTTACAAAATTTGATGAATATTATCCTGGTTTTTGCTTTGTTTCTCAATTTATGGATATAGGTTTTTGTTTTTTGTTTTCTTATTGATTGCATTTGGGTTGGGAATTATGGTTGTTTGTAGTTCAGTACAGGTACTCCTGTGATAATGCAATTGATGATATTAAATTCTCTCTTCTTGGCAAGCTTTTATTGCTTTTGTTTCTCAATTTGCCTGAGAAATATAACTTGGATTTGGTTTTCTTTGCTTGTAAATATTGATAGTTTACTACTTATGACATGGAATCTGGGCTTAAGTCAAAATTGCTTTTGCCTATTAACGGGAAATTCCGCCAATTTTTTCTTTTGGGTGTCTGCTAATGTCTTTGGTGAAATGATTCTTTTATTGACTATATTCTTTCTTATTTAGCATTCGGCATTTCTCCTGAGTAGATGCAATGGCTGTACTGTAAGACTTGTTCCTAAATTGTACATTGTGTTTTACTGTCCCAATTTGTTTTGCTCAATCTATATACTGGAAAAAGACTTAGACGTTATGTTTCTTTACTTAAAAGAATATTTTCTACTTTTGACTTCAATTTCTACAGATTGTTTTCCATGCAACATTAGATTATTTGAGAAATCCTTTTTTCACTATTTGAACATCAAAAGTATCGCTGAAAAATTGATCTGTCACGCAGTTATCATTTGTTGGCCAGTCTGAATTAAATGGTATTGTTCGTAATTAATTTATTGTTTGATGATGTATACCTTCAGTGGTATCAAGTTGGTTACTGTCATTTGGGTTCATCTTTACAGGTGATGCTCTGCACAGCCTGAGAAGCAACTTGGTTGATCCTAATAATGTCCTACAAAGTTGGGATCCTACCCTCGTAAATCCTTGCACATGGTTTCATGTTACATGCAACAATGATAATAGTGTCATACGCGTGTAATATTCTTGCTCTTGACATCTTCCAAGCACATACTTATTATGTAAATTACTTATTTCTTCCTATTTGTCCACATCAATAAATTTCTTCTGTCTTAGTGATCTTGGGAATGCTGCTTTGTCTGGTCAGCTTGTTCCACAACTTGGCCTGCTTAAAAATTTGCAGTACTTGTAAGTGCTAATATCTGATTCTAAAGTTCATTACATACTTTATTATGCAATGCTCTAATTTTCTTTTGTTGTTTTCCCCTTCAAGTGTTAGTGGCCCCTTCAACTGTTACTGGCCTTAATATTTCTTCTTGTTGATATGAATAAATGATAAGCAATTTGAGAAAAAAGGATCAATTTGTGGGAACATTAATCTTTTTATTTCACCACTCTTTTTTTCAGGTTAAATTATTAATCAGTTGGGTTTCACATATTGTAACTAGAGTTGACTTTGGCACCTCTTGGATAAAGAACATAAAAAGTTTTCCAGAATGCATTTCTCGATTAGGAGCACAATTATGCATTCTGAATTATGTTTTATCAAGTTCTATATCCAAAAGAAAAACCTAATGAACATGCTTGTTTACCCTTTTATTAATGTTAGGGAAGATATTTGAGAATGATTGCAACATTTTGGCCCAATGAAGTATCCCTTTACAGTTTTAGTTCGTTTGGAAGAATAGATTAGATTGATGCTGGTTCTTCTACAGATATAGCTTAATACGCACTTGAAGATTATATGGTAGTTCATATCTAAAATGAAGGCTGGTGATGGCCATTGTGATGGAATGGCCAATGCAAGAGGATGTTTGTGATTGTATACCACGAGGAGGGTAATAGACTAGAGGTTCATCATCTTAACAAATCTTCCCCCACTCAGAAAGTAGCTATATTATCTATAGTACCGCATATTCTTACGTACAAACATGCAGATAATGGTTCTCTTTGGCCAAAGTGTCATCAGCCAAAGCTTTTACACTAACACAAGTGGAGCCTATGTACAGACCAATGAACTGTGAAACAAATGCAAAATCTTCGATTCTGTTGGTGCATGCAACAATTTTAAATTTTGCAGGAAGATGTGATGTATCTCTCCTTTGTCAAAAAGTTCCATCTCTCCTTTAAAGTGCCCAAGTAATGAGCTTCATAATTTAAAAGTTCTGTAGTCTGTATATAGGAAAGTTGGTAGGCAATTGCTGGTGTTCATTGTAGGAGAGGCACTATTGTGCATCTCAGATTAAGATTGCTTAGGTGTATACAGAGATTCATCATTTCTTGTCTGTCCTTTGAGACTAGAACACAATGCATAAATCAGGTCATAGAGAAGCTTTTGATGAACTCTCATTTCGTCACTGCAAAGTTCCTCATAGTTTGCTGTCTTTGAATAGATGCAACAAATATGTTCTTTATCTGATACAGATGTCCTGAACTATATTTTCCCAGTTGTTAATGTTTTATCTTGAGCCTTTCTTGCATGAATCGTGAGCTAATTACTTGTGACAGGGAGCTGTACAGTAATAACATAACTGGACCAGTACCTAGTGATCTTGGGAACTTGACTAGCTTGGTGAGCTTGGATCTTTACCTGAATAGTTTTACTGGTCCCATTCCAGAAAGTTTGGGCAAGCTGTCAAAATTACGGTTTCTGTAAGTACGATTCTTGTGTAGCCCAAATAAGTAATGTTGATTTTAATGCACAGTTTCCAAATTGATATAGTATTGCTATTTACAAATTTGCATATAGAAAGACATTGCCTTATCAAAGAGGGAGCTTCCTTTATTTATTTATTTTTTTGTCATGCAGATTTCTTTTTAATTGTGGTCCAGCACTATGAAATTGTCTCTTAATGATGTTACTTCTCTTAATTGGTTAGGATATAATTTTTTATTTGTCTTGTCCATTTTGTGCAAGGATAGCCGGCTTAACAACAATACCTTGACCGGTCGCATTCCAATGTCATTGACTAATATTACAGCACTTCAAGTTTTGTGAGTCTCCAGCTTGTCCTGAATTCATGATATGTCCTTAAGAAATTTCCTTCCATGAGCATGTCCGCGCGTGCATACACACAATTATAATATTTGATGCTAGATTAACATGTTAACTAATTGTACCTTGTTGTTACACAGGGACCTTTCAAACAACCGTCTCTCTGGAGTTGTTCCTGATAATGGTTCCTTCTCCCTGTTCACCCCCATCAGGTTATTTGCTTGTAAATGGACCTAACATGCCTTCACTGGCTCTTGTTGTATATCCTCTCAAAGGCTTGTTTGCCTTGCAGTTTTGCTAACAACTTGGATCTTTGTGGCCCAGTTACTGGGCACCCCTGCCCAGGGTCTCCTCCATTTTCACCTCC
Organism: Excoecaria agallocha; assembly: GCA_037975025.1. Classification (NCBI taxonomy): domain Eukaryota; kingdom Viridiplantae; phylum Streptophyta; class Magnoliopsida; order Malpighiales; family Euphorbiaceae; genus Excoecaria; species Excoecaria agallocha. Next base: position 122,963,107 of record CM075806.1, on the reverse strand, counting down.
TCCTCCATTTGTTCCTCCACCCCCAATTTCATTACCAGGTATCTTTTGTTGCTTTGTTTTCCAGCTGGATAATGCCTATGATATGCTTACAGCACTGTCTTTGCTGTATGGTATGCTGGTCCTTATATTTTAATTTGAAATGGTCAGCACAATTGAATATATCTGCAAGTTGAAGGGAGTTCCTTTGCAATTTCTCCTTTGTTGTTTTGACTTCATTTGAAAGTATCACATTTCAGCTTTTCTGGGTGCATTTTCTCATTTCATAATGATTACTAGTGAATCTTCTAGTAATTTCAGAAGTCAAAACAATTGGCAGGATCCGTATAAATCTAAGATGAATAGAATTGATTGGCAATATTTTTTTTTTCTTTTAGTATGAAGCTTTTTGCTGATTTTTATATTTTCTATTGTACCAAATGTCAGGAGATAATAGTGCAACTGGAGCAATTGCTGGAGGAGTAGCTGCTGGGGCAGCCTTGCTATTTGCTGCCCCTGCAGTAGCATTTGCTTGGTGGCGTCGTAGGAAACCTCAGGAATTCTTCTTTGATGTACCTGGCAAGTATCATGACTCTCATGACAGTTTTAATTTTATTTTATGGTATGATAACATGTGTATTATCCCCTTGCAGGTGAAGAGGATCCTGAAGTTCATTTGGGACAACTTAAAAAGTTTTCACTGCAAGAACTACAAGTTGCGACAGATAGCTTCAGCAACAAAAATATTCTTGGTAGGGGAGGATTTGGTAAAGTCTACAAAGGGCGTCTAGCAGATGGTTCACTGGTGGCTGTTAAAAGATTGAAAGAGGAGCGTACACCTGGCGGAGAGCTGCAATTTCAGACAGAAGTAGAGATGATAAGCATGGCTGTGCATCGGAATCTCCTAAGGTTACGTGGGTTTTGCATGACACCTACTGAACGATTGCTGGTTTATCCCTACATGGCAAATGGAAGTGTTGCTTCTTGTTTAAGAGGTAAAGCTTGATGTTGGATACTAACTTATCTTTGATATTCTAACTTCTGTCACATCTTTTGACAATTTAATTTACTGATTAGTTATGTTAGTTTTACATGGACCTTCACTGATAATTTTCTTCTTTCAATATTTTGTTGATTGATTCTTGTAGAACGCCCACCATCACAACTTCCTCTTGATTGGCCAACACGGAAGCGAATTGCGCTAGGATCTGCTAGGGGTCTATCTTATTTACATGATCATTGTGATCCAAAGATTATCCATCGTGATGTTAAAGCTGCTAACATTTTGTTGGATGAAGAATTTGAGGCTGTTGTTGGGGACTTTGGGTTGGCTAAGCTGATGGACTACAAGGACACCCATGTGACTACTGCTGTCCGTGGTACGATAGGGCATATAGCTCCTGAATACCTCTCCACTGGGAAATCATCTGAAAAAACTGATGTTTTTGGGTATGGGATAATGCTTCTGGAGCTAATTACTGGACAGAGGGCTTTTGACCTTTCTCGGCTTGCAAATGATGATGATGTCATGTTGCTTGATTGGGTATGCACTTTGTTTGTTTGCTGGATTTCTTTGCTGCCTATGCAATTCTCGAGCATTTAACTTATGTTGGCCAGTTGTGTTTATATTTAGGACATGCTACTAGGAGAGCAGTATTATGCATAATTCCTCAATTGTTGATGCATATCTGTCTGTAATTCTTATTTCAGGTGAAAGGACTTTTGAAAGAGAGAAAGTTAGAAATGTTGGTTGATCCTGATCTCCAAAATAAATACGTAGAAGCGGAGGTGGAGCAGCTAATACAGATAGCACTGCTGTGTACACAAGGATCTCCAATGGACCGGCCTAAAATGTCAGAAGTGGTAAGAATGCTTGAAGGTGATGGCTTGGCGGAGAGGTGGGACGAGTGGCAAAAAGTGGAAGTGCTCCGGCAGGAGGTGGAATTAGCCCCTTACCCTAGTTCCGACTGGATCGTGGACTCAACAGAAAATCTGCATGCTGTTGAGTTATCTGGTCCAAGGTGATCCCTGCTGTGGAGTAACAAGTAAGGAAGAAATGCTCGCTACTATTTTTTTTTTTAAAGAATATAATTTTTACCCTTTTCTGTTTTCTTTGTTTATTTTTTGCCCTGCTGATTTGATGAGTAGATCCTGATTTTCAAGTCTTTTTGTAAGTTTACTCTGCATTGTATTCTTTACATTTGTGCATAGAGTAAAAGCATTATTGAGCTGAAATTTGTGTCATCTTACTACCTGTGTCATTTTTGATCCTTGTTGTATTTTTCTTTTTCCGTGGAGTTGACCAAAGGCCGTCTACTCTAGTTTTATGCTTTACTAGAAATTTATGTAGGCTTTCATTTTGTATTCTTAATATATTTTCAATTTTTATTTTCCAGTGTAAGACCTTCCGTTGCTAATACTTGTCTTACCCCCTGATCTATTGAGGAATGTATGTCCATGGAATTGTGTGGTCCCTTTGGATTTTATTTGTAAAAAATAATTAAAAAAAAAGAAATAAAAAGAAAAATTTATATACCAGGGAATCTCATCGCTCTCTATAAAATTCCCACAGGGAAAGTCAAGGCTCTTGCCAACTTAAACACCTAACAGTGTTGGGATAAAAAATGCACTAAAACCAATTATTTAGCAAATTCCAGATTTTGAAATTTTACAAGCTGTAGAATTCAATACCAAAGTTAAAAAAAGAAATGGAAGAATGAAATGAACAACACCCAAGTCCATTCTCTGAGAAATAATATAATTTATTACCAGCACAACTTGTACATTAATCCTAAACCTCATCAACACATCATAGGATAAACCATCTGATACGGCTTTCACCCACTAAAACAGTAGATTTTTTTTTCAATTCTTCATTTTTATTTTCTTCAAAATCTTGCTGAATAAACTGGCAACCAAGTTCTTACTGTACTTGCTCTATAACCGCTACTGACCTGCTACTTTACAAATCGTATAAAAAGTGGACTAACTCAATGTTTTAACTATTGCATAAGCCAACACTGAATCCAGTCACTGACCGGACCTGGAAATAGATGTGCAAAAACCAACACTAAATCCACTCATTTACCGGATCTGGAAATGGGTGCTCACATTCTTTATACTTGGCAATTCAAACCTAATCAGTAGAACGGGAATTATTGCCTGTGTATTGAGCACTATTGCTGAGATTTGAGTTCTGTTGAGTGAACAAATTCGGGTACGAGAAGTATGCTTCCTCATCCATTGAAGGCAATCTCTGTGGCTGGTGATCATCGGCCCCTTGCTCATGAACACGATCACTAGGAGGAGAATCATATTCCACCTTGAGTTTTTCAAAGGAAGGAAGGTCATCCTTCTCTAAAGGTTGATTGTCTTCATAATGATAATATGGAACACCAGTGGGTTCATCAAAGGAGTCCTGATGACCAAAATGTAGCTTCTCTGCTGTACCAGGTTGATCAGGCATGTCTGCATGAAATGGATTCTCATCACTATTATCAGGGAATTTCTCGCTACTTTTCTTGGTGAGCTCACTAATCCTGGCCTGAGCAAGAGAAGCTGCTAAGCGAGCTGCTGCTGCAGCACGTTCTGCGGTTTCTGCAGCAGCTTGAGCAGCAACTAGGACATCCTGCAGATCCACATTGGCCTCACTTTTTGTCCTTGATACAGGGGCCAAACCACTTGGTTTTGCAGCAATGGATGTCAAAGACGCTGATGGAGGAGAAATGAATGGCAGAAACTGTTTCTCTTCCTTGGCACCTTCTATATTATCAGGCATTTTATCCTCAATGGCCACCTGCTCTTCTTCATTCGCACCCTTATTCTCTAGACAAGGTTCCTGTGCTAGATTTTCAGAAGTTACAGAGTGATTTGATGATTCGTGATCAATGCTATGCAACGTAACAGCTGGCATAGGTAACATTTCTGGTGCAGAGGCAGAATTTGCACTTGGCTTTAAGATCACTTTAGGAACTTCAGGAAAATCCAATACATCGATGTCTGTGTCAGAATCTGATTGTTCATTGTGGGCCTGATCAGGCATAGAGTTCACTGCTTCATTATGCTTCTCTTTTGGAAGGGGCAATGTAGACCCACTTACAAATTGGGTTGGACCGTTCTGAAAAAAAGATGGACAAATGTAAGCCAAGGGGGGTAAAACAAGAACCAGGCAGCTAGATGACATCACTTACCAACAAATCTTCATGTTTCTTCAAAAGCTCTGCTTCAGAGTCAGCTGGATTCCAATCTAATTCATGCTCTTCAGCAATATCTTTCAGAAGCTTCAATTTTACATCAGGTGAAGGGGCACGGACAGATAAGAGTTCTATTAACTGCAGCATTTCAATTCCACAGGAGAAAAGTCAAAAGAAGAAATAAATAAATAGACTATGCCAAAATAACAAGATGACAGCTCATATAACCTGGCGATTGACACCACAATCAGGCATAAGTTCAGTTGCAGCAGACACAAACTCTTTTCCATACTTGGAAGCGAAATGCATTTGAACCTGAAGCAACTCTGGCAGATCCGCACATCTTGGGGCAGCAAAACATATGCTAGATATTGCTTCTTTCAAGTCTAAAGGGCATTCCCTGTAACAAATTGGCTTTTTAGACATTAAATTTCTAAAAGAATTTGAACATTCAACTCCAAAATTCTGCAGATTCTTTTTAACTCATTCTGTTAAGTATTAATGCCTATGAATTAAACAAATGAAATAGAACCAGAACAAGGCAAAGTAAAGAAATACTAAAATTGCTAATGTCATATGATTTTAAGTGCATAGAACACTGGCTAAAAATGGCATCATACATTTAGATTTCCCAGCATTTTTTTTTCTCATACACAAGTATGCAAGTACTATTTCTTTTGATTGGGAAATGGGATCTTAAACTGAACTAAACAAAGCATAACATAGAAAAGAGATGCTAACTAGAAATGAATTCAGAGTTCAGCAGCATACAGAAATTGGCATTTCAAGTCAGTAGATGAAAATCATGCCAATTTATCTGTGTAAACATCGTGACTATGATGCTGCAGTTTATGAGTGCCTTTGAAAATTCATGTGCAGATGAAATTTAACATCATTCTGCTTACAACAATACTATCATCACAATCTAGACACAAAATCTTAAAAGCGTAGTCATCAAATGTGTGCTTTGTACTCAAGGCTCATGAGGTTCAACCTCAGTCCTATGTCTACCAAGTTGACCTTTCTTCATGAGGCATGCACTTTTGAGTTAGCACAAGCCACAATCAAGATGTGCCTTGTTGACATTATCCTAGTATTGGTACAGTCATTATTTTAAATATGATTGCTCTTATATGATTATCTTTGTGTCTGTGCACCACCCCTGTCAAGCACATTCCTGTAACTTGTGCCTGGGCCCCAAGACTGCCTAGCACCCTGAATATAAATATGATTAGAAATTATTACTAAGTTTTTTTTTTTTTATCACATAATCAGTTCTAAATGCTCAATTCATGAGGTAGTATGTTGAAAGAGAAGTGTTTAAGCATCAATGTCCTTATCCCTAACAAGTTAATATTTCAAGTATGGAAAGGGAGGTACAACTTGACATCTTGTATTGAAACCTTTTTTTTTATTTTCCCTCATATTCTTTCCTCTTCTTATGTTTTTCTTTTCTATTGGAAAAATTCAAAATTCATATGATTATGAAAAACAGGGCAGCTAAACATACCACATGAATCTTTATTCTATAATTTCATCAATTTGTAAATTCAAACCATACATTCTATAAATTTCAGCTAGGAATATAACCTATTTAGAAAGCCTACTTACAGAAAATGATGAAATAAACAGAGCATGCCATAACATAAAATTCGAGGAATAACCTTTGTGCTTCAATGATTGGAAGTCGCACAGATATAAGCTCACAAAACAGCTCAATGATCTCTTGAGCAGCCATCATGTTCTCTTCTCTTATTATATGCTCTACCTGAAATTGACAGGGAGTAAAATATTATCAAACAATAAGTACATTTTCTTCTTCCACCCAAGGAAAAAAAAATCCCAAGTAAGAAAGTGGTTATACACACTGAAACAGCAATAACAGCATAGCCAACAATGATTATATAAAAGGGCAGTACCCGAATGCGAGCAGTAGCTTCTTGGCCAGTCTCAAGAAGCTTAGCAATGTCTCTACGCATTTGCTTTATCTGAACCTCTCTCCTATTCCTCAGCAATTTAATGCGTGGTATAGTCAACTTGAGCAAGGTTTTACTGTAGATACACAAACACAAAGGAAACAAGATAACAAATGATTAATGTATTTAACTCCAAAATGACAAATCACACCGCACAATTGAAAGACTGAGCATATCAGAAGCTACAAAGTAATTGTAATTCAAAGTCAACTTAATATTAACACACGCGCACAAAACCGAAAAAGAAAAAATAAGTATCGCATAACAAAGAATCAGCAGCCACTAGACATGATAAACTTAATTTCTTTTGTTTGTTCCAGCATTCTCTCAGGAACTAAGAACCCATTAAACTAAATACAAGAAAAGCATAAAAGAATTACCATTTGGCAGCTTTAAACCCCTTGTTGAAGAAAGAATCGAGCATCGACATGATTCTTTGCTACCAGATCAGAAAAACAGCAATCAGAACTCCTAATTACAAAAAAATCTTCAATTCTTAAACAAGAATTATACAGATAAGAAGAAAGACAGTGAAAATGGGTAAAGGAAATCTCCGATTCTCTTGAATTGAAAAATCAGAGGATAATCGATATATGACAAAAGAAAAGAACTTAGAAATTATTAAAAATTTATAAAACAAAGAACCTGCTACACTTAACAGGCGTAATTACCAGCAAAGACCAGCTTCCTTACGATCGAAGGATTCTTTTGATGTTTGAGTTCAATATTATTTGATTAATTTTTCAAAGTTGTGATTGATGATTGTATTTTGTGGGGCCAAGCGCTGCCTTAGAGTTCCGGTGACGTTTCTCCGTCGGCCAGCCCACTTCTCTTAGTTGTCCTGCTCCTATTATTTCAACCCAGACTTTAAGCCCATGCCCATATTCATCGGCCCACGAAATAACAACAATGACCGTTACAAACTGCATGGCATAACAATAAAATTGAACACGCAGAGAGACAAAAACATGAGCATAATTGACTTCCAACAGCAACCCAAGTTTCATTTCTTTCTAAATTTCAGAAATTCATAATAGTGAAATCTTAAAGTGCCCAAAACTTCCCAAGTTGGAATTCAAAACTTCAACTTTCTCACTTACTAAAGAACGACAAAGAATGGAGGACGGGAATTGTGGTTTACTAAAATCAAATTGACAAATAGTGGGATCAACAATTACTCTAAATTGGGTTTCTCAAATTCAAATCTTGGTATTATCACATCAAATCCTTCAAAACTTCTAAATGAATCTCACCAATTCCAAATAGAACTTTGAAAATCTCTGCCTCCGTTTGTATGGTTAGGTATCGGTGATTTTGTCTTGAATTTACTCTCCACTCACATCGTAATAAATTTTTGGATTAATTACAAAAAAATATCCCAACTATAGGGTACTTTTTAATGTTTATATTAAACTTCAATTCCTTACAATTTGATCACCAAACTTTCAATTCTTTTTTAATGCTGGTACTCTATTAATTTAAACGGAATTAGCTGAGGGGATGCCTAAGTGGACTTAGTGACGGAAACTTCCGTCGCTATTATGTTGCTAAAATATTTGAATGCCAATTAAGCTGCCCTATCACCTTCCTCTTTCCCAGCAAATTAGCGACGGTAATTTTCGTCGCTAAAAATATTTAATTTATTATTATTATTTTTTATATTTGAATTAATTAAAATTTATAATTAATTTATAATTAAAATTTATAAATAAATTAAATTTTTTAATTTTATATTAATTTATATTTTATTAAAAAATTAATTATAAATTTTAATTAATGGAGTTCAAAAATTAATTGTAAATTCCATTGCAATTTATTTAATTATGTTTTCTTAAAGAATTAATTATAAATTTTGACTCTGAATCATCATTTATTAATTAATAATTATTCCATTACAATTTGCTAACAAGCAACAAAACACAAATTAGAAACATATTTTACAACCACAATTTCTTTTTTCTATTACTAGAAATTAGAATCCAGTATGTTATGGCAGGTTATTATATAAATTTTACTAAAAACAACAATTTTATATATAATTAATGTAACTAACCATTACAATAATTAGATTTCAATTAGAATATATCTTGGTATAACTTCTAAATTCTATATACATTTTTACTTATTTTTTAACATTATTTTAAGATTCATTATCCACCCATTAATACTTTATAATTAAGAAAGGGTTCAGTTTCTATATATATATATATAAACAATTTTTATAAGCATATATATAGCTGAGAAGTAAGAAATGAAAAGGAAAAATAAATATTTTCAATAATCTATTATATATGGATGGACATGCATATTCCTAACTTTAGGACCACTAAAAATTATAGCAGATAAATAATTAATATTGCAAAGTCATGTTTTGCTATTTTTGGCTCGTTGGGTAACTAATGTTAGAAATTTTTTTGAAAAATGTTACAATTTTTTTTAAAGGTTAGAATTGTGAATTTTCCATTACTTTCTAAAACGAAATTAATTTTTTAATAAAATATAAATAAATATAATATTAAATAATTTAATTTATTCATAAATTATAATTATAAATTTTAGTTAATTCAATTATAAAAAAATTAAATATTTTTAGTGATGGAATAGTGACAGAAATTTCCGTTGCTAATTTGCTAAGCAACTGAGTGCTTACTCCAAGAAAAATGAAGACTTCACAACATTCGCTCATTTAATCTCTTGTGTGCTAAGCGAGGTGGCCCCTCTCATTGATCTGAGTGCCGATCAGCTCTTTTCTGTTCTAAATAGGCACTAGGTTGAGATGGGTTGTTGTTTAGATGATTTCTTCTTTCTTTCTTTTGTATGTATACTAACTCTTTTGCACTTGCAGGGGATAATGATTATAGGCGTTGTGATCGGACTTAAAATTTGATGTGAAATTGAGGTCAAATAGGCTTCAAAAAGTAAAAAACACAAAAAACGATGTGGTTCGCTTTTAGGTTAACTAGTTTGACTGAGCCGTTAAAAATAGTAAATGGAGTCTAAAATTTTTTAAAAATTGCAGATGTGCCTAAAATAATGTGTAGATTATTTTGGATGCAAAAAGTAAATTTTTCGGTAAAATCGATATTTTTGAATCAAACTCCGATTGGGCTATAATTTTGTATACAACCTATTTTCAATGTGCTAAAAATAATGAAATTAATTTTAGAGAGATTTGGAATTGAAAAGAGAAAGAATTACAGAAAAATAGCAAAACGGGCTTATTTTTTGTTATTGAGCCTTAAGTGAGTGGGCTTTGATTGGACCAAGCCCAACCCACCCAAGGCCACTATAAATAGGATGAGAGAGCAAATGTTTTTCACATAGCTTCTTCTTCTTCTTCAGCTGCCTTCTCCTCCATTGTTGGCCGAATGTTTCTTTTTCTTTTTCTCTCAAAATTTCTTTTATTTTCTTCATTCTTTTCCTTGAGATCCAAGTACAAGAAATCATCTTCAGGCTTTCTAGTTGCTGGATCTACCTTCAAACCAATGATTAAAGGAAGAGAAGCAAGAGAAAACAAATGAAAAAAACTTAGGGGTCAAAATGAGGTAAGAGAAATTATTGGTTTTAATTTTGTTCTAAGGTGCCTACTACTAGTTTTAGGTGCCTAATCCATTTTTGATGTTAATTTCAGCCAAAAAAATCATTTTGATAGGATTTTCTTTGATGAAGATTTCGGCCTAGGTTGGGGGTTTTGAAGAGAGATGATTTTCTTTGGTTCCAAACTAGGAAAATGAAGTTTATGGAAGAATAAGCGCAAAAAATAGGTATGTGACTATGAAATCTTAAAATTTCCCTTTAATTAGATAAATTTTTCATTATGTAATTTAGGGTAAAATTTGTAAAATGCATGTATATTGAAATTGATTTTAGAATAATGTAATTGAACCCTAAATAAGCATGTTAGGAAGATCAAATGAATTTAAAAGAATTTTTTAAGTATAATTCTTATGTTGGCCGAAATTATGCTTAAAGATAATTAAATTGTATTTTGTTTATTTTTGGTAAGTTAAGCCTTAATTTAATAATAGACATGAAATAACATATCCACAAATTTTTATGGAATTTATAATAATTATTTGAATATTTTTGGAATAATTATTGAGTTATGTAACTAAGAAAAAATTTATAAAATATATGTATACTGAAATTAGCCTTAGAATAATGAAATTGGATTTTAATTATGCTTAAATGTAAGTTTAATTAAATTGAAATAATTTTTCGAAGAGCAATTCCTTATTGGCCGAATTTTATCCCTAAAGAGAAATAATGTGTATATTAAGTATTTTGATCAAATTAAGCCATAGAATGATGATAAACATGAAATAGATTATCCATGAATTCTTAGGGAATTTATGGAATTTATTAGAATATTTTTGAATTAATTAATTGATTATGTACTAGTGAAAAATAGTGAATTTTTGTGAAATAATGCATGAAATGAGTAAATAATGTTTAAGGAATTTATATAGAATTTATGAAATTTATTTAAATATTTTTGAAGAAATATTTAAATATGTACAAAATAAAGTATTGAATTATTTAGTTATAAATTGTAATTTAAGTGAAAAATAATGAATTACATTGACATAATTCATAAACTGTCCAAAATTAGTTAAAAAAAAGTGACTGACTAATTTATTGAAATAAAAAGACCATAAAAAGTATGGTATGTATAATGATCGTACTGAATTATTAAGAAATAATTCATAATTCAACAATAAAATGGTGAATTATGATAAAACAATTCACAAACAGTATAAAAGTATTGAACTTTTCGAACAATTGCAATTTCGAATAGAAAAAGTAAAAAAATTATTAAAAGTCAAAAAGGTAAAATGAAACATAAAGTCAAAATATTGAATTATTAAGAAATAATTCATAAATTACTAAGAAATGGTAAATTATAACGATATAATTCACAGAGTGTGTAAAAAAGTACTAAAAGAAGAATTGGTCAAAGTAGATAAATGAAAAGATACTGAAAAGTATAAAATGCAAAGTGATCGTGGTGAATTATGACGACATAATTCACAAACTGTATAAAAGATACTAAAAAAGAGACTGAAAAAAAGATACTGAATAGTCAAAAGTACTGAAATGATTAACTAATAAAATGTACTGATTGAAAAGTAATTTCAATTGTTTGACATTGAAAAATATTTTGAAAGTAAGTGATTTTACCCTTAGAAATAGTCAGGCAATAAAAGTCTTGCTCAGGATAGAATTGACTAGCCATAGGGATACCTAATACCGCAGTGCAAGTCATGACGACTTGCTTTGCTATGGTAGGATCTTTGATCTCCATAGCTTTTGTCATACGTATTGTTAAATGCTCTATGAGAAATGATCCATTGGGATCATTTCTCAATATTGTTCTGTATGTGATCCTGTGAGATCCACGTCCCGTATATCTTATTCGAAAGTTCATGTCGAATTGTACTAGGAGCATATTAATAAGAATAAATCATAATTTTAAGAAAAGAAAGTTAAAAACAAAAGTCAAAAGAGAAAAATGACCTAACTGAAAGAAATAACAAATTTTGGGGCACAAATGTAATTTTTCCAAAAATCGTACTTAATGAGCAAAAATGAAAGGAAAAAGTTTTACAAGGGTAAAATAGTAATTTAGAGATCAAATAGTCAAAAAATAAGCATTTGTAAAGAAAAAGACTAGAATGTAATTTTATATAAAAAGGTCAAAATAAGGATCAATTGGTATATTGTATACCAATTATTACTTTGAAAATAAAAATTTGTAAAATAAATCTAAAATTGTAATTAAAAATTAAAAAGCAGCAATACCATAATTATTTAAGAAATTATTGATTAAATGTAAAATATTGTATAAAGAGTTCAGCTAAAGACCAAAATAGAATTTTTGAAAGCTAAAAGTCATTTGAAAAGTAAAAATAAGCAAGTTAACAACAATTTTGCAATTAACAAGTAAATATGAAAATTTGGCAATAAGTATGTAAAAAGGACCTTTTTGTAATAAAATGAAGAAACAAAGACTTAATTTCAAAGTTGCTAAAGTAATAATATTACTTGGCATTAAATGATAAAAGTATTAATAATTGTATTTTTGATAAATAATTCAAAAGTCAAAGTGAAATAAATAAATTAGTGGAAAAATCGTAATTATAGTATTAAAAAAATAATTCTGTAACTAAGTGAAAAATCGAAAATTATATTAAAAATTTGCCATAATAGTGGCAATTAATAGAATAAAATGCCAAACAGTATAATAAGTGTACTGGAGTGATTAAATAAGAAATTATGCCTAAAAAGTCAAACTCAAGCCCAATTAACAGGTTATACACCAAAAGTTTAGTAAAAAGTGAAAGTAAGAATAGTAACGATAAATTTTGTAATTAAAATTGCAAAAAAGGTATTTTTGGTAATAAATTGAAAAAATTAAGACCAAAGTGATAAGTTTGCCAAAATTCTTGTAATGTTTTGAAAATATTGTTAAAAATATTTAAAGAGCTTTTAATAAGTCCAAAATGATTTTTAGCGTAATCGATATAATTATGCTCTTTTGAAAAAATTCTTCGATTAGTAGTCACCATTGAGCATATTTAGTGCTCAGCACGTAGTGTTTACTGCGTGTAGGTTCTGAAGTGTAGCGGAAGCATGGTACACAGTGGAGTAAAGATTGAAGAGGAAAAGTCTGTTATGATTATTTTAGTATTTTTGGCATATATATACTTAGATAGCAGAAGTAAATAATTAGATTGTATTTGAATTATTGTTTGATGGGATAAAAAATATTGTCATTGATGGAATATGTCATGGTATGCACTTAAAGATCATGCAGTGAAAAACAATAAAATTTGATCATACATGTCATATAATTCCATGACAAGAATCGAAAACATGCAATTTTAGGGTTTTAAAACTTACAACTTTAGATGCCTTCAAAACTTGACTTTGATGATGACCAGCAACCAAGGAGGATATCTTAGCCTTAGACCTTCACCACCAATGCCAAGGAACAGCCTTTTACGCCACTCCTCTCTATGTTCACACACACAATTGCACTGACGACTTAAAATCGAGATTGCTAGCTCTCAAAATACGTATTGTGTAATGGCTATGGTTTGAAGCTACAAAATTTAATTTTGTACTTCTCTTAGGTTGCTATTACTACCCAAGAACTTAAGAGAATGAGGAACAATCCTTTCTCTTTGTGAAAATTGATCAAAATAATTAAGTGAGAGAGAGAGAGAGAGAGAAGTTCACGCAAAACCTAAAGCAAAAATTAGGGTTTCACGTTTTTCTTTTCTTTCAATATATATTATCTCATTATGAAAGCGATTAATCTAAAATCTACTACCTCAAGATAATTTATTTTAGCCTTAATCACTTCCTTAAAATAAGTAATATATATTGATTCAAACTCTTTTGATTTAATCCAAGATAAATACATAAGACATTTAATCAAATAATATCACTTAATAAAGAAATTCACATGTGCCGAAATTCCTTCAATATTTATCTTGGGAATTTCAGCTAAGACATCCCTTAATTAAGTGTTTTAATTTGATTTAAATATCATTAGGATTTAATACTCAATTAACTTAATTAATACAAGATAATTAATTAATTGAAATTAAACCATGTGGGCTGAATTTTTCTCTCTCATGGGCCAAGGTCCAATAGCATTTATAATGCCCATTACATACATTAATTTGACTTTAATTAACAGTCCAAATTAATGTCCAATACTTTATTTAAATATTTTAAGCCCAATGCTTTGTGTGCGATTCTATAGGTCCATTTAATGTTGGCAATGAATTAATAAATTAATTTAAAGGCTATATATATTCTCTAGCAAGATATTATAGCATTCCAAATTAAATGAAAATGCATATGGCATTTAGTGACCTAATGCAATTTTGCATAGTCCCTTACCCATAAATATCAGAATTAATATAAGGCATGGAACTAGTCATCCTTATATATATATTAATTCCATTCTTGATATTTCAGTGACACTGAACTCTCAGATAAATAATGATTACTCATTATTTCATCTCGGTATGGCCATACACTTCTCAGTTCACTGATCGAGTGGCCGATGATATTTTTTCTCTCTTATAGATAGGGGTAATCCCTTCACTTCCCTCATGCTCTCTAACATGAATCAATGCATATCCAAGCATACTCGTACTTGTCACTCTGTTACGAGCACGTTAGGTGTATGTTAAAGCACACAGTAATTCATAAAGAGTTTCATAGAGATTTTAGGTCTAAGAACTCCGATACAAAACTTGCATATGAGAAACACTTATGACTTGTACCATGTAGTGCTCTCATGAGTGGATCGAATCTAGATACCATGTTCTAAACATGTATCTATGATCTCTGATTGACACTCTTGTCCTTATGATCCATAAGACAGAACTCAACTTATCAGAGAGAGCATACTAGTCTTAATTCATTTGTTATTCCCATAACAATTACTGACTAGGGATATTTAGAATGAAGTCTCATTTATTTCAAGGTCTTACAATCATGTGCCTCACACATGATAACTTAAATTGAAATAACATTATTGGATAGTTTTATCAATTGATATGTACAGGAATACAATAGATAAAATAAATGCCTCATTTTATTAATTAAAGTGTTTTATTACAATGCATTGGGGCTAGGGCTTACACTAACAGTCATATCTGTAAATGTGTGATTGCCAGTCAGTGCTTTTGAATGATTAAGTTCGATCTATGAATGAATGTTAATAATGTGAATATATGTACTGTTATATACTGTTGTACCTCTAAGAGATTGTATTTTTATCTGGTTTTTCAGGAGGCTAGTAAGTTTATAGCCGTTGTGCTGTCGAATTTTTCGATAATTGAATAGTGTTATAGACAGTTATGAGTTGATGAGTTAAATGTATTAATTTGAATAGAATTAGTTTTGGAAGTCCATGGATTTTGTGTTAAGTGAAAAAAAATTCCGGCTTACCGCTTAATTTTGTATCGAAAAAGATTATTCAGATAAGGGTGTTACATTTTGTGGTATCAGAGCAAAGGTTTAAGCGGTTCTAAGATCGGAGTGGGATAAGATTAAATGATTTGGTTTATATGTATATGCATGCCAATTGTAAGTGAATAAGTGTTTGGAGTATGATGTGTACTTGTTCCCTTTTGTTTTAAAGCCAAAAGTTGACCTTTGACTGATATTGTCAGTTATAAAGGGATTGATTTTGTACAAGCAGAGACTGTAGAGGGATCATAATATAAGCATTATTGCTTGATGCCTTTTTGAAAGCTAAAGCAAGGTAATGAATTATTGACTGAAATTGAGCGCAAGTTTGAGCATTTAAGTGCCTTTTTGGGTGAAAACTAGCCCACTAAAGGATAAAATAAAAAGTATTTGTCAGAGATTTGAAAGGAGACTGTGTATTGAGTTCAAACAAATTGTAAGAAATATGGAGATGCCTTGATTTGAGTATCATGGTTTAAGTTGCTATTGAGTTAGAAGTTATTCAGTCAGATGAGGTTTCTTATAGTTGAAATTGTTATGATAATAAGTTGAGGTTGATTAAGCTGCTCTATATATCTGTCAGTGATTCCTTCATAGGTGTGGGTGATTGATTAAACATTTCATAGTATTTGGATGGGACAAAATATTTGCATCACATGAGAATACATATTTGTATTCTATTACATACATGAAATCATTCATTCATTGCATAGCATTAAACATTATTTGATAGCATCTGAACTGCATCATGTCACATGTGTAGACCCCACCTGACAAGGAAAAACTAACAGGAGATATAATGAGTATAGTAGTAACTTGATAGCAAGAAAAGGATTATCATTATAATGTGATTTCTAGTTGAATAAGGAGTTCCTGGATTCAGCCGGGTACTACAGAAAAGTTAATATAATGGCTAATGTACTTAGCATAAGAATGTATATCTGGTAATATGAATGTTTTCAAATGAATGTGGATAAATGATAAATAAGTGTAAATGATTAATGATAGTATCTGTAGCTCTCCGAGCTGTGAATGTTAATTTAAGTTTAGATCTAGATGAGGCATGGTTAGCTGAAATGTAAATGAAAGTGGAGTATCAGGTTCCTTTGGGATTGCTCCAACTTATATTGATATTGGAGTGGAAATAAGATAGAGTGATCATGGATTTTTCTATTTGATTGTCTGTGTTTCAAAGATAATAAGATGTTATATGAGAGATTATTGATAATCTCCATTTTAGCACAGTATTTCACCCTCAACTGATAATCAGTCGGAATTCGTGATTCAAATATTTGAAAATTTGTTATGATATAGTGTATTTGAATTTGGTAACAGTTATGAAAAGGACTTGTTTTTAATAGAGTCTGCTTATGACAATAACTATCAGTTCAGCAAAAGATGACTCTTTTTGAGATATTGTCTAAAACAAAATGTAGAGGTCCTTCATATTGCACATAATTAAGTGCAAAGAAATTGGCAGGATCTGATTTGATCCATGACTTAGTAGGGGTCCAAATACAGGTTGTTGTGACCTGTGAAGAAAGATTAGTGGAAAATTCTAGTGATAAAGATTAGTCAGCTCAAGAGCAAACAGGTTCCATTAGTGAAAATGCTTTGGAACCATTAAACGTGAAATAAATTTTGATAAGATAACAGTATAGTATCATCTACTCTTCGATATAAGCAAATTTCGAGGAAGAAATTTCTTTTAGTAGAGAAAAATTGTAATGGCCTGAACACCAGGTTAGCCGTAAATAGTATTTTTCGACAGTCAATGGTGAATTCGAACTGAAAAGTACATTCGAAAGTGAAAAATATTTTATTAGACTATTAGAAAATATGGGTCACGAGTAGTTCGGGGTTAAAATTTGAAGTAAAATTAAGATCAAATAGGCCTCCAAAAGTCAAAAATACGGAAAACGATGCGGTTCGATTTTAGGTTAACTAATTTGACCGAGCCGTTAAAAATAGTAAATAGAGTCAAATTTTTTAAAAACTACAGATGTGCCTAAAATAATGTGTAGATTATTTTGGGTGCAAAAAGTAAATTTTTTTGGTAAAATCGATATTTTTGAATCGGACAAATTTAATCGAACCGAATCGAAAATAAACTCTGATTAGGCTGAACTTTTGTGTACAACCTATTTTCAATGTAATAAAAATGATGAAATTAATTTTAGAGTGATTTGGAATTGAAAAGAGAGAGAATTACAAAAAAATAATAAAACGGGTTTGATTTTTTGTTATTGAGCCTTAAGTGAGTGGACTTTGGTTGGACCAAGGCCACTATAAATAGGATGAGAGAGCAGATGTTTTTCATGTGGCTTCGTCTTCTTCAGCTGCCTTCTCCTCCATTGTTGGCCGAATGTTTCTATTCCTTTTTCTTTTAAAATTTTTTAATTTTCTTCATTCTTTTCCTTGAGATCC
Source organism: Excoecaria agallocha (assembly GCA_037975025.1). Taxonomy (NCBI): domain Eukaryota; kingdom Viridiplantae; phylum Streptophyta; class Magnoliopsida; order Malpighiales; family Euphorbiaceae; genus Excoecaria; species Excoecaria agallocha. The sequence continues at coordinate 122,945,541 of CM075806.1, read as the reverse complement.
TAGCATAAGAAATCATCTTCATCCTTTTTAGTTGCTGGATCTACCTTCAAACCAATGATTAAAGGAAGAGAAGTAAGAGAAAATAAGTGGGAAAAGCTTAGGGGTCAAAATGATGTAAGAGAAATTATTGGTTTTAATTTTGTTCTAAGGTGCCTACTACTAGTTTTAAGTGCCTTAAATCATTTTTGATGTTAATTTCAGCAAAACAAATCATTTTGATAGGATTTTCTTTGATGAAGATTCCGGCCTAGGTTGGGGGTTTTGAAGAGAGATGATTTTCTTTGGTTCCAAGCTAGGAAAATGAAGTTTAAGGAAGGATAAGCACAGAGAAATAGGTATGTGACTATAAAATCTTAAAACTTCTCTTTAATTAGATAAATTTTTCATTATGTAATTTAAGGTAAAAATTATAAAATGCATGTATATTGAAATTGGTTTTAGAATAATGTAATTGGATCCTAAATAAGCATGTTAGGAAGCTCAAATAAATTTAAAAGAATTTTTGAAGTATAATTCTTATGTTGGCCAAAATTATGCTTAAAAAGAATTAAATTGTATTTTGTTTATTTTTGGTAAGTTAAGCCTTAATTTAATAGTAAACATAAAATAACATGTCCATAAATTTTTATGGAATTTATAGAAATTATTTGAATATTTTTGAAATAATTATTGAGTTATGTAACTAAGAAAAAATTTGTAAAATATATGTATACTGAAATTAGCCTTGGAATAATGAAATTGGATCTTAATTATGCTTAAATGTAAGCTTAATTAAATTAAAATAAGTTTTCCAAGAGCAATTCCTTGTTGGCCGAATTTTATCCCTAAAGAGAAATAATGTGTATATTAAGTATTTTGATGAAATTAAGCCATAGAATGATGATAAACATGAAATAGATTATCCATGAATTTTTAGGAAATTTATGAAATTTATTAGAATATTTTTGGATTAATTAATTGATTATATGTACTAGTGAAAAATAGTAAATTTTTGTGAAATAATGCATGAAATGAATAAATAATATTTTAGGCATTTATATAGAATTTATGGAATTTATTCAAATATTTTTGAAGAAATATTTAAATATGTACAAAATAAAGTATTGAATTATTGAGTGATAAATTGTAATTTAAGTGAAAAATAATGAATTATATTAACATAATTCATAAACTATCCAAAATTAGTTAAAAAAGTGACATACTAATTTATTGTAATAAAAATACCATAAAAAGTATGGAGTGTATAATGACCGTACTGAATTATTAAGAAATAATTTATAATTCGACAATAAAATGGTGAATTATGATAAAATAATTCACAAACTGTATAAAAGTATTGAACTTTCCAAACGACTGCAATTTTGGACAGAAAAAGTAAGAAAATTATTAAAAGTAAAAAAAGGTAAAATGAAACATAAATTCAAAATATTGAATTATTAAGAAATGATTTATAAATTACTAAGAAATGGTGAATTATAACAATATAATTCACAGAAAGTACTAAAAGAAGAACTGATCAAAGTATAGAAATAAAAATATACTGAAAAGTATAAAATGCAAAGTGATCGTGATGAATTATGATGACATAATTCACAAACTATATAAAAGATACAGAAAAAGTGATTGAAAAGAAAAAACTACTGAAAAGATTAACTGTCAAAATGTACTGATTGAAAAGTAATTTCAATTGCTTGACATTGAAAAGTCTTTTGAAAGTAAGTGATTTTGCTCTTAGCAATAGTCAAGCAGTAAAAGTCTTGCTTATAATAAATTGGCTAGCCATAGGGACACCCTATACCGCGGTACAAGTCATGACGACTTGCTTTGTAATACGTCAGAAATTGCATCTGTCCTGTATGGTAGATTTTAGGGCATGAAAAAATTCACTTTAGGTTAATTTTCGGAGAAATCGAAATAGGATAACACAGTAAAACATAAAGGTGCATAAAGGCTAAAAGTGCTCGGACCGGGATAATCCAATGATGGGTGACCTGGCAGGCAGTTTAACCTAACATCACAATATAAAAATAGATATTTAATGGAGACTAATGGTATAATTTGCAGAGAAATTGAGCTTAAATAGGTCTTTAAATCAGACAGAAGTTTTACCTGATACCGCGAAAAAGCTTGACCACAATTTTGACGAGTCTTAGAGTGGTCTAATGGCCTTCAAACATTATTCCGATCGTATAGATACGTCAGGAATATCATAAAGACACTCCAGGAATTGAAAAAAAAAATTTCAGTAGTCCCAAAACTTTTTAATTTTCGATTGGCTAATTTTTTGTCGAAGCTGGAAATATATCAAAACAATATTAGAATGACTTGAAATTTTATCCATGAGCTACTTCATATGTAATTGCACTTGGGGCAAAATTTCAAGGCATTTTGATATCGGGAACATTGTTTTTAGAAAAATGGCCGAAAAATGGTGAAAAACTGAAATAAAATTAATTAGGGGGCATAATGGGCTTATTAAATTCAGATAAGGGAATTTTTATACATCTTAAATCACTAAATATCTGCTGTAAACCCAACATGTTCTAGAGAGGTGTAAAAACCCTTGAGAATGTGACAAGTGGCTTAAAATTAAGCCATTAGATTAAATAGTAGAGAAAGAATTTGAGCCATTGGATTATAAGGCTTTAGGAAGCGGAAAGAGGTCTAGAATCCTCTACTTCTTTCTCCAAAATTCTGTAAAAGACCCCCTTTCTCTATTTAAAACCAGCCAGCACCTCTCATTTAGGATTTCTCCATTTTCTCTTCATTTCTCCCTCCCCTCTCCACTAATTCAGCCCAAATTTCACCCCAAGGTACATTAAGACCTCCTCTTCACTTTTGAATTTAGTTTATAGCAAGAATAAGCCTTGAGGAGAAGTATTTTGTGAAGAAAGAAATTTCACCTAATAGGTAAAGTATGTTGATTTTGTGGTTTTTAGTTGGGAATTTTTGTATAGTTTGATTAGGCATCTTAAGTATGATTTGTGGGTATTAATTAGAAGCTAAAAATGTGAATGAAAACTGATGAAATAATCCCTTCAATATTCAGCCATAGGTGGAGAAAAGGGAAAGAAAAAGGAACAAGAGGAAGCAAGCAAGAAGGAAGAAGGCTAAGTGTGGTCAAGCTTGAAAAAGGTTAGTGGATACTAAACCTACACTTAATTTCATTTATACATTAATTTCTTTATAAATTACACATTATGTAACTATACAACTTGATGAAATAATTTAATTTTGCTTAAGAGAAGTGTGTAGTTTGATAAAATAAGATGAATTAAACTTGAAATTAAATTGGAATTAATTACATAGGAAGAGAAGAGGAAGTGGTTGAAAGGTTACCTAAAGGCATTACTATGGAATTTTGTTAATTAATGAAGGATTAAATGTAATTCTAGCCTTAGAACAATAAATTGATAGTTTAAGATGAATTAGATATGAAAATCATGTATACATGTAAAATTGAATATGATACATAATGGTGAACAATTAAGAAATAAAAAAGATAATAAGCAAAAATATGCATTAATGAATATATACATATATAAATTAATGTTAGTAAGGTAAATGACATAAAAAGGAGAAAGAAAAAGCATGATATGGTCATGTTATGTTAGTGGCCGAATGGTGCTCATATGGTGAATGCTTGGTTTAATTTATATTTATGTGTTATATATCATGTACTTGTGAAATTATGTGTGAATAGAATAAAATTTCGTAAATATGAGAATGAACATTTTAATACATAATGATGTGTTTGAGAAATTAAGGCATAAATATAATCCAGTGTGTAACATTAGGCTGCCCTTAGTATTCAGTGGTTAATCCAGAACATTAGGATATAAAGACTAGCTATAGGGACTTTATATCGCTGTAAAATTAGACAGACAGACAGAATATTCAGACAGTCAATTAATATAGAGGCCTCATAAGTACAGACAAACAAATAGATAAATTTTCAGACAGTCCTCATCCCACATATTCGGTTCGAGGATTTTCATTATCTATTACTAGGAGCATTTTGGTAATTCTATAAGAAAACAGAGATTAAGTAGCAAGTTTAGTGTAAAATATATTAAAAATATAATTTTTACAATTAAATTAAATTAAAAGTCAAAGAAAGCCAACCAGATCACAATTGGAGTTAAATTTATTAAAATTTGGAAAAGTCAACCTAAGAGGTCAACATTGGGAAAAGTCAACCTTAGGATCATAATGGTAATTTCTCCCCCGAACAGAAAAATTAATGAAATTAAACAAGAAAGAAAATTTTTGTAATAATTAAAGAAGAAATTTGATAAATAAAGAATAAATTTGAAATTTATTTAGTTATGAGAATTGATTAAAATAATAGTGAATTAATAAATTTTAAGTGAATAAGATAAATTAAATGAAATTTTGTGTAGTAATATCCACCACTAGGCAATATGGTTGCTTAGCGCGTTATTTATTGACTGCCCGCAGGGATAGGTACACAGGAGTTAGAAGACGCGCGAGGATGACAATGGCATATACATATGCGCCCTATGGAATTACAGTACCATGTATTAAGGTAGTTGTAAATTAAGTTATGTAAAATAATTATAGAACATATTGTAGTAAGAATTTCTATTAGTAACATATATGTAAATTATTAGGCATGTGAATGTGATGTGATGAATATAAATAGGTGTTGTGTTGTGATGATGATGAGTTGATGAATGGCATAGAATTGCAATGTATGATATAAAGTATTGGAGAAGAAGTGCAAATATTGGGAGTGTTAAAGTTTGAAATTGCAGGTTTGAGTAGCAAAATTTTTAAGCCGTTATACCGCCGAAATTTTAACCAAATGAATAGTAAATTTGGGTCACAAAACAAATAAAGGAAGCTAAAGCAAGAAACCAAGAAATGAATGTTTAACCTTAGTGGCTTAGAATAAACCCAACTACCCTAATTTATAGAAATAGTACAGGGAGTTCAAAGACAATAGGGTGTTACATGCTTTGCTATGGTAGGATCTTTGATCTTCATAACCTCTGTCATACGTATTGTTATATGTTCGATGAGAAATGATCCTCTCAATATTGTTCTGTATGTGGTCCTATGGGTTTCACGTCCCATATATCCTATCCGAGAGTTCCTGTTGAATTGTACTAGGGGCATATTGATAAAAATAAATCAAAATTTCAAGAAAAGAAAGTTAAAAGTGAAAGTTAAAAGAGAAAAGGGACCTAACCAAAAGAAATAAAAAGTTTTGGGATAAAAACATAATTTTTTCAAAAATTATACTTAATGAGCAAAAATGAAAGGAAAAAGTTTTATAAGAATAAAATAGTAATTTAACGACCAAATAGCCTAAAAATAAGCATTTGTAAAGAAAAATAACTAAATGTAATTTTATATGAAAAAGTTAAAATAATGACCAATTGGTATATTGTATACCAATTATTACTTTGAAAATGAAAATTTGTAAAATAAAGCTAAAATTGTAATTAAAAATCCAAAAGTGGGAATACTATAATTATTTAAGAAATTATAGATTAAATGTGAAATATTGTATAAAGAGTTCAGCTAAAGACCAAACATAATTTTTGAAAGCTAAAAGTCAACTAAAAAGTAAAAATAAACAAGTAAATATGACAATTTGGCAATAAGTATGTAAAAAGAACTTTTTGTAATAAAATGAAGAAACAAATACTTAATTTCAAAGTTGACAAAGTAATAATATTACTTGTATTAAATGTTAAAAGTATTAATAATTGTATTTTTGATAAATAATTCAAAAGTCAAAGTGAAATAAATGAATTAGTGGCAAAATTATAATTATAGTATTAAAAGAATAATTCTATAATTAAGTGAAAAATCGAGAATGAAATTGAAAATTTGCCATAATAGTGGCAATTAATAAAGTAAAATGTCAAACAGTATAATAAGTATACTGGACTAATTAAATAAAAAATTATGCTTAAAAAATCAAAATCAAACCCAATTAATAAGTTATATACCAAAAGTTAAGTAAAAAGTGAAAGTAAGAATAGTAATGACAAATTTTGTAATTAAAATTGCAAAAAGAGTATTTTTGGTAATAAATTGAAAATTTTAAGACCGAAGTGATAAGTTTACCAAAATTCTTGTAATATTTTGAAAATATTGTTAAAAATGTTTAAAGAGCTTTTGATAAGTCCAAAATGATTTTAGCGTAATTGATATAATTATGCTATTTTGGGGAAACTCTTCGATTAGTAGTCACCATTGAACATATTTAGTGCTCAACACGTAGTGTTTATTGCGTGCAAATTCTGAAGTGTAGCGGAAGCATGGTACATAGTGGAGCAAAGATTGAAGAGGAAAAGTCAGTTATGATTATTTTAGTATTTTTGGCATGTATATACTTAAATAGCAGAAGTAAAAAATTGGACTGTATTTGAATTAATGTTTGATGGGATAATAAATATTGTCATGTCTGTAAATATGTGATTGCCAGTCAGTGATTTTGAATGATTATGATCAATCTGTGAATGAATGTTAATAATGTGAATATATGTATTGTTATAAACTGTTGTGCCTCTGAGAGGCTGTATTTTTGTCTGATTTTTCAGGAGGTTAGTAAGTTTATAACCGTTGTGCTGTCGAATTTTTTGATAAATAAATAGTATTATAGACAATTATAAGTTGACGAGTTAAATTTATTAATTTGAATAGAATTGGTTTTGGCAGTCAATGGATTTTGGGTTAAGTGAAAAAAAAATTTTGGCTTACCGCTTAATTTCGTATCGAAAAAGACTATTCAGATAAAGGTGTCACAATTTGTGGGGTGAGATCGAGGATGTTAGGGGTAATCATTACGGGGGGCATTCAATTTGGGGTATTTTCTAGAGGGAGAAATTGTTGTGTAGGAGGAGGCACTGGCTGGTTTGGCTAATGAGGCTAGTTTTCTGATAAGGTAAGGATAACAGACAAGTCGGGGAAAAGGTCTATGGCTGATAGGTTTCTATCCACGCTCACCGCATCAAATGATGACTGCGTAAAAAAATTGAAACTTCTGGTACAAATAAGTCACCTAAAAAACATAAAAGATTGCTCTTGATTTTTTGATGAGAGAAACTCTGACGGTGAAATCAGTAATTTGATGATTGTAAGATTGTTGGAAAAAACTTAACTTTTCATATCTGATCCTGGCTCTATCTATAAATTTTAAAGTTCATACATGTTTAGGAGATTTGGAGTAAAGTCCTATTTAGGAACGATTCTTACCCTCTTTTGAGTATGATAAACATATCTTTTTCTAATATGGAGTAGAGGATAAGAAAAAACTATTTTCTCTTGATAAATCGATATCCTTCCAAATTCTGTTTGAATTGGATAAACCCACACTAATCGGTGTGACCGAACACCTCACTTGGATGAACCTATTCTGGATTGTTTGGACAAACTAGCCAGACCGTCCAAATACTCCGAGCTGTCAACTAGGCCTCGTTATCAGACGTAATCATATTATATGGATTTTAATACAACATCTTGATCTATCTAGATGTTCTTGATATATTTAAGCTGTATATTTTATCATCTTTAATAATATATGAATTCTTTTTCAAGGAATTGCTCCAATATAGTTATACATGCAGATCCAAAATTTGAACTCTTGAAAAAAAAATGTGACAAAAAAATAAATTAAGCGTTTATTTGAGAGGATTGTAGAAGAAACGTAAAAGGTAATAAATTTACTTCTGAGTAAAAGTAGGAGTAGAAAAAAAAAGGAAGAACTCGGGTTACTGAAAAGTGGTATTTTTAAAATTAGAATTTTTTTTTTAAAAAAGAATTTGAAATTAGAAAGGTGGTATAGTAATTCTATAAAGAACACTTTTTTTATAGTATTTTTGTGAAAATCCCGAATTTTTGTTATTTTTTTTACCCAAATCCTAATAGAATGCATCTCAATAATTTTTAATGATATGATAAAACATAATGAATTGGGGTATTAATCTTTTACCATTATTATTAAGCAGCCCTTTCGGTCATTGCCTTTTCAAAAGCACGCTCTCTTGCCTCTGCTGTTACTCTCTCTGCCGCAGCATGCTCTGCCTTGATCCTGGTCTCTATGGATGCCTTGGAATTGGCTTATTTAATTTGTTTTAATTGTTTTATTTAATTTGTTTTTATTTAAGTTTTTGCCAACAAATCACAAATTATGAGAATGGAAATGGGTACATTAGAGGGGTTTGGTTAACATGTTTTAATTGGGTTTAAGGTTTTAATTTGGTTGGTTAATTTATTTTAATTTGGATTTGGTTTAACTTGGATTTAATGTTTTAATTCAAGTTGGTTTAATTTAAGTCTGATTAATTCCAATGTCATGTATCGATTAATTTGTTGTCAACTCATACTTTTGTCTGCAGGTGGCACTAAAATGGTAAAATTGGGCAAATTCTATAACTATAATGGCATTTTTTACGAAAACAAATACTTGAGTGAAATATTTGAATCATTTTAAAAATTTGAGTGCCAAAATTTCCCCTTTTTCCTTTATTCTATATCTATATCTTTTAGTCTAAATTACGGATGAGCATGGTTAACTGAAATTTAAAACAAATACTTGAGTGAAATATTTGAATCATTTTAAAAATTTGAGTGCCAAAATTTTCCCTTTTTCCTTTATTCTATATCTATATCTTTTAGTCTAAATTACGGATGAGCATATGGTTAACCGAAAAATTGATCCAAAATTGAACTAATTTTAAGATTAATCGAATCGAAATTTTAGGTTTATGATTTTTACTTTAAAAATCATTGGTTAACCGATTCGAAATCGAAACCAAATATATATATATATATATATATATATTATTAATTATATTTTAAATTTTACACTTATATTTTTCAATTTTTCTGTAATTTATAAATATTATGATATATAATTTTGTAAAATATATATTTTTAGTAAATAAATATTAAAATTATGTGTATAATTAACGTTCTGTTGTTAGTTTTATATTGAATATTTTTAATTTTTATAATTAATTATGGAAATTTTATTTTTATTTTGATTATTTTAATGAATATTATATTTAATTAGTATTTTTCATTTTTAAAGCATTTTTAACTATTAAAAATAATATTATAAATTGTATAATTTATTAAATTTATATATTAAAATTTTTTAATGGTTAACCGATCCGAAAAATCGAATTAAAAACTGAAACCGATATAGCGGTTGACCGATAGTAATGAACTAGTTTAAGAAAATTGTTAATGGATCGGTTAACCGGTCCATGCTCATCCGTAGTCCAGATTTATTATTTTTATATTATTTTTTAATAAACATAGAGCTTATTTTACATTACTTTGTAAGGGATAAAAAGCTGATTATGGGACAAAAATATACGTTTGGTAAATATTAATTTTTGAAAAATCAATTTTATAAAAAGTGAAAAAATATTATATTAGAAAAAGCTATAAATTGAAATTTTTCAGAAAATCTGAATTTTAACTTTAAAGGGCATCTGATTTCATTTTTTTTAGAAAAAATACCTTTTATTTTATTTTATAATAATAATTATACGTATTCTTCTTTTTCTCAATTTTTCTTTTTCTTTATTTTTTTACATTAAAAATTTTATATTTTTAGTTTTTGTTTCAAGTTAGAAAATTTTAGATTATAAATAATTAAAAGGTAATTATCATCATTTATAACTACTATCATATGATTTGATTAATAGAAAAAAATATTCATTATTGAGTCAAGACAAAAAAAAATTACAAAATAATAATTTAAACATTTATTCTAAAAATTATTTTAATTATATCATCTACCAGACAGTTTTTAAATTTATAAGTCATTTTAAATTTTATTTACAAAATAATTATTTATTTTTTGAAATATAATTTTTTGAAATATAACTTTTATCAATTAAAAAAACTGTTTTCATAAATTTTACCAAACTAGCCCTTAATGCAAGTTAAGTTTTTTTATTGTGTAAGTTTGTATTTTTCAATTTGAAAGGTTGTTTTCTTTTCAAGTTTGTATATGTGAATATACAATATGTATATATATGTATGTACATATATAGATACATATACATGTATATATGCAATAGATATATATATACAGAAAAATAAATACTCTATTTTTCTATTGGTCGATAAATAAATATGTTCTCTAAATTTTATACAGAAAATAAATATTTTAATTTTTTCATAAAATAGAAAATAAAAAACAGAAAATTATTTTATATAAGTAAACAGAAAATTATTTCATATATTTTCTATAGAAAGTGGTTTGACATTTTTTTATAGAAAATTGATGTATTGAACTTTTAGCTGAAAATCAAATTGTTCCCAACAACATTGCCATCATTTATTATTTTTGTCAAATAAATTCGAAAATATTTTTTCAATAATTTTATTAGTCTTATGCATCTTATTGTGCAGTTTAAAATTTTATAATTTTATTTGTAAATTATAGATATATCTTTTGCTTTGTTTAATGAAAATTTAATTTGTACTAAAAAAATAATAAATATATTAATAGTTTACTTGAAGTTTAAATGTTATTGAAGTATTCAAATATGTTCGGATATTATTATTACCAATGGTAATAGTAAATGGATTTTGGAATATATATGCAGTGTAAAGATACATTTAATCGAATTTGAATATATTAAATTTAATTTGATTCAAGTTTGGACCGGCATTGATCATGGAATAGTACATAAAAACACCCTTTGTTGGCAAAAGAAAAATTAATTATATATCTCAACTTTATAAACAACTTTTATGTACCTGAAATTTGGCAAATATAGCTTATTACCCGTCCGAATTTGGCAGCGTGTATATGTTATCCCGCAATGTTGATAATAGTTTACCTATTAGCCTCTGAAAATTTTTATACGTGCATTTTCTTAAATACTTAGGAATTATTCAGTACATTTTTTTTAATCAAAATCGCATGGATTTAACAAATAAAATGCACACACCAAAAAAATTAAGGGATAATAACTACATATTTTTTCAATACAAGGGATAATGTATGCACGTTGACAAGTTCAGGTGAGAATAAATTATTTTTGCCAACTTTTGGAATATAAAATGTCATCTATAAAAAATTGAAAGTGTAGCTAATTTTTTTTTTTTTTGTGAAATATAAATGTGTTTTTATATATTATTCTGCATTTATCACTGATAGGTTCTTTTGGGGACATTATTTCGATTTTAGTTTCAAAAATATCACAAAAAGGCCTTAACACCTGAAATTTAGCAGTTGAGCATGGGTGATTTTCAATAATAATAATAATAATAATAATAATAGGAATTCTTCACCTGGTTCTCTGTTCAATTTTTATGAAGAGTCCACGACTCAGATAATAGTTGGAATCCACTATAATAACTTATTCTATATTCTCTTTCTTATGTAATTATTAATTTTTTTATTTTCAGTCCTCTTAGAGATATTTAAACAATAAAATTTATTCCAATATACCTAAAAATCTTAAATTTAAATCTTTACTCCTCTTCTATTATATATTAAAAAACAAATCATTAATTTTTCATCAACTTTATCCTATCTCAATTCATTAATCTAAGAGTAAATTTTGAAGAAAAAAAAAACTCATTAATTACTTCTTAATTTTATATAGTGATAATTTAGTTACGGCAATTTTTTTTCGTAAGTCAAATTTACTGTAAAATGGATGAAGTAGATAAATATTAGTTGAGGGATTGGACAACAAATTTAACCATCATTCTTTACGTGAGCTAAATATAAATTTAAACAAGGCCGTATTTGAATATATATATATATATATTACTTTTTTATAATGCTTGACATTATCTTTTGTTGGGTTTGAATTACGTTTGGCCTATAAAACAATCAGACCGAAAGACTCAACCGATGGTGAGCTCAACTTCCTGAAGGCCTTGCATGTGAATGAGCATATGCATACTGTAAACAATGAGATGAAGCTGTCTAATCAGATAAGATCAGATTTACCCTGCAGTATTCCACTGACACACACCTTCATTCTATCCGTTGTCTACTCTACATCACATCACTCCAAACCTACCTTGATACCTGAATAAACCACTCAAATAGTTTCCAACACAATCTATAAATAACATATTACTTTATATTTTAAACACACAGCACTCTTAATATTCTCTTACTACTTTTTCTCCTCAAATTTTGTGTTAATTTAAGTATCGAAATACTAATATTTGACCCGACCTAACAAACCCTTTTGCAGGATTTCAAACACTGTTCAATCCGATCGGATCTCGTCGTTCTCATTCTGACACGGTATCTTTCTACCACCATAACGGCCTCATCTTTTAGATATATCACTTCTTGTTAGAAAAAGGGGGGAAAAAAGAAAGGAAAATCAGTCGTTAGAGAGCAAAAGGTCAATCTGTATACGAATATTGTGAGTTAAGGGCATGTGGGTTTGTTAGGGGTAGGTGGTCAGATACGAAGCATATCTGTTTTACTTCGGCTTACTGAACCATTTTATACCAGTGCAAGTTTAAGGAGGCTAGCCATTCATGTCTCTAAATATAAAGGTGAAATTTCTCCTACAATTTTCCTTTTATTTTCTTTAAGCAGAAGTCAAAAAATCCAAATATGCACACTTATTTTGTCCATAATTTCTTAATTATGGCAGTTTCATTATTTGTTTTAATTAATCGAAATTCGCCGTCTAAAAAAAGGTAATTATGAAAGAAGGATATTATGCTCCACCATAAATTTATGCACTTTGGCACAAGTTTACAAGTTGAAAGAAAAGCAAATTCTGCCATAAATCCCCAATGCACATTATAATGCTTCTGCTATTGCACATTGCAATGGCTAATTATATGATAATTTCCAATAACTAGTACATTCCAGGACAAAACTCAGTTCCACTTCCAACATTAAATCCAAATTTCCAAAAGAATTAGCAAAACTATAGACAACTATTTCACACTCAAGCAACAAATTGAATATCACCCAAATCAAGTTGAGAAGCAATTTCTTCCAATTGTTTCCTCACACTCAAATCAATCAACTTAGACCCAGAGTTTCCGTACCTCACGGTGAATCCAGCCACCAAGCTCGGATCAATCACAGTCTTGATCCTTACATTCTTCGCTCCTGTTAGCTTCTGCACTTGCTTCGCTATCTGAGCCAGGTGCTGCGGCTCCAATTTCACCACTGAACTCACAATCGCCAGCTCCGTATCCGTTATTCTATTGTACACAGACTCGAATTCCTTCACTATATCTTTCACCAAATCGATCCGTTTCGCTTCCACCAATATGTTCAAGAAATTCGCTGTGTGCGGCTGAAACTCCGACGATTTCCTGATTTCGTCGATCACTTCGCGCTTCTTCTCCGTGTCCACTGTCGGATTCGAGAAGTAATCAAACACTTGCGGATCCTCGAATAGCTTCTCGATTTTCTCAACGTCGGCAGCGGTGGCATCTAGAGTGTTGTTTGACTTGGCCACGTCTGCCAGAGCTGCTCCGTAACTGCCTGCGGCAGTTGCTGACATTTTTGCTCCAGTAGCGCCGCCGCGAGCTCGGGTGTTAACGGTGGTGGACAGGCGGAGAGAAGGGAAAGAGGCGGAGAAGGACAGGCGTAGCGGTTTGCGAGATGAAATGGTTGTTGAGAGGCGTGCTGAGGGTGGGATTTTGGACTGGAGAGAGATGGGAGTATTCTGAAGAGCTGCCATTGACGGTGGCGAATAGGCGGAGAGAGAGAGAGGATTAGGGTAGTGAAAATGGTTGGAAATGGTGGTGGAGGAGTAAAGGCAGCTTTGATGGAATTGAACGGTGGAGATGCAGAGGATGGAAGAATGGACGGTGGAGGGAGAGGAGGTTATCTTGTGAGAAGACAACCATAGCCACTTGGAAATTCAGAGGGGATAAGGGAATCACCAATGTGGGTGGGCCTTAAATGGCGAAGGGAGAGCAGAGCACCAATTAAAATTATTTATTTATTTATTTATTTTCATTTTTGTGGCTGCTAAACCATGTTTAAATGCACCAAATTTTTTCTATTTCAATTTTTTTTCTTTAAATAATTGTATATTAATAATTATTTTTTATTACAAATTAATAACTGAGCTAAACAGTAAAACTACATAAGTTCGGAAAAACAATAATGAAGCAAATAATATCGAGTCAATAAATTAGCTGTCAAAATTGAACATTTAGGACACGTTTAGTTCACTGTATTGTATTAACATGTATAGTATTAACTTAGGCCATGTTTGGTTCACTGTATTGTATTAGGCTGTATAGTATTAGTCTGTATAGTATTAGCCTGTATAGTATTAATCTGTACAGTATTAGCCTGTATTAGATTATACAGTGTTTGGTACAAATTTGTATTAGTCTGTACTATTTTATACTATGTTTGGTATATAATGTTGTACTGTATTATTTTTTAAAAAATAAAAAATTATATAATTTAACAATTTAGGCAAAAATATTAATTATAAATTATAATTTTTCGTATATTAATCATTTTTTTTGTAAAAAGGCACAAATTTAATAAATAATAATATTTAATTATATAGCTGAAATATATTAACAAATGTGATGCTATTAATAATTTTATACATAGTCCAATAACAAATTGAAATAAATAACTTTCATCCTTATTATTTTAAACATAATCCAAATAATCAATGAATACAAAAAGTTCATATATCTTTGTGAAAAATGAACCTAATTAAAAACATAACTAATGCATTGAATATTCTCTTAATTACCCTTTATTTGTCTAAGTAATCTTTGAACAAATATCTCCCTAATTTCAGATTTCATTGATCTGAATAATGTCACATGCTGAGGTTTATCTATTATTGCTTGTAAAACGTCGAGATGATCTTCAAGAGAAAGACCCATTGCCTCCAGCTCATTGGAAATGTCGGAACGATCATCGTTTGCTCTAATAAATTTTTCAGTAATAGTAGCAATTTGACCAACACTTTCTTTGAACATTTCTCTAAATAAGTCCATACTATTGGCATCAGATTCATCACTTACCTTGTTTTTCTTTCTCTTTCTAGTTTGAGATGCATTGGTAGATATATTTGGAACTGATAGTGGCGAAGTCTCATCAATATCAATTCCTTGCATAATATCGTCATTAATATTATCTAAATTTTCATCTTCAAGGTCAACTGCATTTGCCATATCAGCTGGTGTTTCTACTCCTTTACCAGTTGCTCTATCTTTCCCAAATATATTAGCAAGGCGATCAAATATAGGAAAATATTTTCCTCTCCATCCCACCGCATCAGTATTGTGCTATAAAAATACAAAAAGTATAATAAATTAGATTTAAATTATATAAAAAAACTAAATATATGAGTGATAAAGTTTAAACCTGGATATAAGCTTGCCATGCCTCATCGCTATCAACCTCAATACATTTGGTTACGTCATTCCAAGCAAAACCACTCTTGTTCATCATGTCATAGACTATTGCATAATTTTTTTTCCATTTTCTCATCTTTGAATCTATATGGGGATTAACTTTTAATCCACAACCTGGATGCAACTCTTGCATCTTTTTTTCAACGGCTTTCATGGTTCCAGATCTGAAGGTACCATTTTCACATTTACCACCATTAGCAACTATTTCTTCAAGAATTTTTAACAGTGACTCTTCTTCATTCTTACTCCACGTTCGTCTGGTTCCTTTAAATTGAGAACTTTGTCCAATATCCATTCCTAAATGACAATTTTAAATATATAAAATATTATTCATATATAATGCATGCACAATGAGAAATAGCTGTAAAATATTCTAATATAAACACATAACAAATATTCAATTAAATAGAAACATAATCCATTAAATAAAAATATATATTTTAATTATCAAAATTACAAAATGATAGTACATGAATCCATGTAATAAATTTATAAGCACAACTAATGTTGTCTACGTGCTCTCCACTCATCATACATCCTCATAGCTAAATCAGTCCTCCAAGCAGTCCATTGATCAGATGATTCAACTGTACTTAAGAAATCAATCTCATGATTTTCTTCATCATTATCTAAATTTTCTATTGTATGCTCTAACGGATCAACATTCATTTCACCTCTAATAAGATTATGCAGTAAACAACAAGCAGTAATGATTCGACATTGTATCTTAATAGGATAAAAAGATGGACTTCTTAATATAGCCCACCGCATCTTAAGCAAGCCAAAACATCTTTCTATTACATTTCTGGCCGAGGCATGTTTCATATTAAAATATTCTTCATAATTAGCAGGTTGACTTCCTTCTCTCCACTCTGATAAATGATAACGGGTACCCCTATAAGGTGCAAGAAATCCCTCTCCATTTGTGTACCCGCCATCAACAAGATAATAATTTCCTAAATAAAAAAAATATAATTATATAAAATTTTTCTTAATATATATTTAATATAATTTAAATATGGATTTTTATTTACCTGTAGGAACCTTAAATCCATTCTGTCTACTTAATGCATCTCGAAGCACTCTAGAATCAGATGCAGATCCTTCCCAGCCAGGTAAAACAAATATAAACTTCATATCACGTGAACAAACACCGAGTACATTAGTTGCAATCTCTCCTTTTCTAGTACGATATCTAGGTTTGTCACTTTCGCCCACGCGAACCTTAATATAAGTTCCATCTAATGCTCCTAAACAATTCTATTTTTTTTATGATATGGAACAATCAACAAATAAATGCCAACTATTAGTGATGATAAAAAAAATATTGAATTAAAAATTAGTGTATGTACTTAATTTTTATTAACTAACCTTGAACCATTTCCATCTATCATCAGTACAATTGTCTTGGACAGGTTCTGGAATATGAAGCAAAATGCTTTGCAGTCGTAAAACTCCATTTAAAATACAATTAAAATGTCTACTAATAGTTTCACCTGACCTCAAAAATCTAGAGATAATTGTACGATTTTTTACATGGTGGGCAAGAATATGTAAAAACATACATACTTTCTCCTCTAATCGTACCGGTCCATCATCTTTAATCTTTCCATGAGTTCGAAGAAGGTCACATAGTATTCGAAATGTTCTTCTATCCATTCTTAATTGATTAATACAATGTAAGTCATTGTTCCCAATTATGCTATTCACATAAATAAAACGAACTTGATCCCTATCAATGCTTTTATCTATAAGCATTTTGCTCCTCCTAATTCGCCTTTTCTTCATATTTTCCATATGAATCATCATCATCAATAGCAACCACATCATGTGTAAATGCCATATCCTCATGATTATGTAAAACATAACATTTCTTTGATCCATATCTACTCAAATAATTAAAATATGAGAAGTATTAGATGTAATAAATAAATTAGAACGTAGAATAAATAAATTCTACTGCACAGTGACATTATTAATATTGAAAAAAGAAGAACTAAAGAAAAAAAAAGAAAGAAAGAAAACATACATAGTGAGCAAAATCAACTAACTAGCTAGCTCCCTTCAATAATTATATATTTCAAAGCACAAATATTTAATAGATTTATTATGGCATATTCCTTGTCAACGAAAAGCTAGATCCATCATGGTGTTCTCCATTTCGTAATAAAATAAGATATTTTAATTTAACAAAAAATAAAATGAAAATCGTGATTGGCATTAGGACTAATTGGAGTAAGGGCAAAAGCATTATCTGTTCAACATACTTTTAATTTGAAACAACATATTCATTGAATTCATTCTCTAAGTGCAGCCTCACAGACCAAACAATTCTTAAAACCAATGAAAACTTCATTTGTTAGATAAAACCATGTATATACCTCAAATTGTTCACTATTACGCAGAATCTGTAGTGCATTAGAATTTTATACTTAGATCCAGTTGTCCTAAATAGCAAACAACTAATCCACTATAGATCTACATTGCCCTTACAAAACATCTACATTGCTGCCAAAATGATATAAAAAAAGAACAGTTGAATTCATCTTCCAGTACCATAAACACTAACGAGTAACATTAATTTTATACCAAGCATATCGGGTATAATCAGCAAGTCCCTTCAGTTTGCTACTAAAAGAGAAGACTAATTGTCAGTAAAACAAAATTGTGTGCTAAAAAAGATTGGAAATTTCCATCATTTAAGTTAGATAAAACCATGTATATACCATAAATAACAAACTTAGACAACTAACAAGATAAAACCATGTATATACCACAAAGTTCATAAACCATGTATCTTTTTAATTTTTCTGAAATTCCAAGCAAGATTTATTTATTTATTATTTTAAAGTTTCTCAGCATTCTGGAAATGGAAAAGGTCATAAAATTGCCTTGGCAATAGGTTCGAGCATGGGATGCATCTGCCTGTTGTTGCTTGGATTTGGTTTTCTATTTTGGTGGAGGCACATACACAACCAGCAAATATTCTTTGATGTTAACGGTTAGTAAGGCACAACTCAAGTTCAACCTCAGATAAATAACAAGTCAAAAGCATATTCTTATGAACACAAGGAATAACTCAATCTCGGAAACCTGAAGAAGTTTCAATTCAAAGAACTTCAGGCAGCTACCAAAAACTTCAGCAGCAAGAAC
Organism: Excoecaria agallocha; assembly: GCA_037975025.1. NCBI lineage: Eukaryota > Viridiplantae > Streptophyta > Magnoliopsida > Malpighiales > Euphorbiaceae > Excoecaria > Excoecaria agallocha. The sequence goes on along the minus strand of CM075806.1, from coordinate 122,926,992 downwards.
TTGATGGGAAGGGGAGGTTTTTGATAAGCTGATGGTATTATTATATAGAGTAAAAATGGAAGAAATACAAAACTACAGAGCATGACATCCTATCCTTGGATCAAACTACAGATGGAATAATCAATCACGAACCAAGAACAAGACTGACTAATCCCACAGACAGGGTAATCAGTCGTGAACCCAACCTAACAGACAGCAAAAAGAGCCTGATACCAGCCAAGAGATAGGCAGCCAACAAAACAAGACTACCTACCCGAAAACAAAGACAGCCTGAAGAAAAAAGGAAGACAGCCGCAAGAAGACTCAGATATATTCATCTAGCAACCCAAAAAAAAAAAAGAACTTCCCTCGCAGCGAACCCAAATATGAATATGAATCACATGATTTCATGAAAATTCAATTAATTCTCAGATTAAAACCAACCCAACTATATTATAGCAAAAATAATAGACATCCCAAATAACATTAGCAGATTTTAGAAAGCAAAAAAGAACATACCTTGGATGATTGACGGAAGGTTGATGAAAAAGGTATGGATTTCTAATATAGCTGTTGTTTCTGTGACAACAAAAAACAAAGAACCCTATTTGAAGCAAAAGCAATAAAACACATAAAAGCAAAAGCAACTATTATTAAAAAAATTAAGAAAAAACAGAAAAAGAGAGAACTTGCAGCTGGAACGAGAACTTACAGCTGTGATCCAAAGAAACAAATACCCAAAAATAATAGATAGAAAATGTAAAAAAAATATTATACAGACCTGGTCGGCGATGGATGATACAATCAATGGCCGGCCATGAAAGCTTCGATGATGGTGGCTGAGTGAGAGAAGAACAGAGGCAGATAGAGAAGAAAAAAAATTGAACAATAGAGATTAGGGCTTTTGTTTTTATTATTTTTCCCTAAAAATATTGAAATTTGTTGGAGACGAAGGTGGCTGGAGATCAGGAGGTTCTAAGGTAAGTGATGTCGTTGCCAGTATAATACGGTAACACCGTATTATATAAACCCAAGGGATATTGGGGTATTATTTTGTCCCGTACATGAGGGATAAAATACTTAATTCTGTATAATTTAATCCATGCATTATTTCTTAAAAAAAATTACCAAACACTGTATATTGTATTATACTGTATTATATTATACAGTCCTGTATTTAATACATAGAACCAAACATGGCCTTATAGTATTAGTCTGTACAGTATTAGTCTGTATTGTATTATACAATATTTGGTACAAAATTATATTGTCATGTACTATTATATACTGTATTTGGTACATAATATCGTAATATATTATTATAAAAAATTAAAAATAGATACAATTAAATTATTTTTATTATAACTAATTTAGATAAAAATTTATAATTATAAAATATAAATTTTAATAAATCAATTTTTTATTAAAAAAATTAATGTAAAATGACTATATGTTATTAGAAAGATCGATATTTCTAAAATTAAAATTAGATAAAAAAAAAATCTAAACGACAAATTTGACGAAACATTTGAGTAAAAAATGAAATAATTTATTAATTATAATATAATTTTTATATAATAACTATTAGCTTATACACTCAATATTATAAGTTTGAAGATTTGGTTGTAATGTGATAATGATAGTGGCAGCAGTATGGTGGTGGCTGCAGCGATGGTAATGGCAGTGGCGGTTATGGCGATGACTGAGTGGTGGTGGCAGCGGCGACGGTGGTGTTATAGTGATGACGAAGGTGTGGTGGCGTTGGCGGAGGTAGTGTGGGGGTATGATGGCAGCGTTTGCAGTGTGATGGTGTAACCAACAGTGGTGGTGTTGGCAGTGAGGGTGTGCTGGTGGTGGTGGAGGTGGAGGGGGTGTGGTGATGGTAGCGAGAGTGTGGTGGTGGTGGCAGGGGTGGCGGTGGTGTGGTGGCAAGGAGCGGTGGTGGCTGCGACGGTGATGGTGGTGGCGGTAACGGAGGTGGTAGCAATAGTGATGGCTGTAGTGGTTGTGGTGTTGGCAACGGCATGGCGGTGGTGTCAGGCGATATGGTGGTGGGGGTGGTGGCGATGGTGATATCGACAGTGGTGGTGATGTTATCGACTGCGACGACAGGGGTGACGACGGCGATAGTGATGGTGGTGGTATCGGCAGTAGCATGACAGTGGTGGTGGGGGCAATGGTGGTGGCGGTGGCGACAGTGTGGTGGTGGCGGCGGCGGCGATGGTGGCGGTGGTGACGATAGTGGTGGCGGCAGGGGTGGTGGTATTGGTGACGGAGACAGGGTGTGGTGGTGGTGGTGGTGGCAGCAACAATAATGGTGGTGGGATGGCATTTAGTATTAATACGATGTTTACCGTATTATATAAATCCAAGGGTTTGTAGTGTATTATTTTATACAGTATATATGGGATAATGAGACATATATTGTATTACATTATCCTCACATTAATTTTTCAAAAATTCTTTCAAATATCGTACTTGTATTACCTTGTACTATTTTATACTATCACATGTGCAATACAGTAAACCAAACATGACCTTATATCATACATTAATAAGTTGAACAACGTATAAAAAAGATTTACATGTATTAATAAGTTGAACCACGTATAAAAAAGATTAGCAATTACCGTAACATCTCTCACAGTGAATTGTAATTTATTCTAGTTATACTTGTATAGACCTTTTGGTCGGACTATGCAGTGCATGCAATGAACTGCGAAATTCCTTTTATTTTACAAAAATACACTAATCGGTAATCTTTTTTGAATTAACCATTCGGTATTCGAACTTTACTGTACCAATTAAATTCGGATTCGAGACATCGTTGCAGGTTAAGGTTTTTTACCCTTCTCCATGGAAGGTGTAGGGAGTAGATACTGATACCTCTCATTCCTAGCCTAGCCTGTATCACCGTCAAATTACCCTCCTATGGGTACACTAATTGATAATCTCGTAGTTTTAATTACATTTTCAAATTTTACGGGGTTTCATATTTTTACTGTTTGATCATTTACCTTTACCATAATGTTTTATCCACTTCCAAACAATATGCTTTTCAATTCTTTGCTTAAGCTGTCTTTTTACCAATTTACGTTGAGGATTGAGAGAACAACAAGAATTTATGCAAGAACTTATGAGAGAAAAAGTCGAGTTTCATTAAGATTTTAAAATAGTAATAACAAGAGAAAATAAACCTAGGTTATCATTATACCAAAATTAAGTTTGATTTCTTTACATGATAGAATAATTACAAATATACTAAAAAGAAAATAGAATTGCTGCTAAAACCCTGCTTTCTTTCTGGTTGTCCTTCACCGTGAGCTGAAATTGTTTTGGGGCATAAAACCATTGAAAGGCATGCCGAAGGGGTCCAATCCATAGCTCATTCCAACACCATAACAAGGGTTAGCATATCCTTCAATTCCCATCTGCATATTACCCCAATAAGGATTCAAGGGATTATACCCGTAAGGCACCACATAGTTCTCTGCCTCCACATCCTTGGAAATTTTCCTCTTTTTCTTTTTCTTGCCCATCTCATCAGAAACTACCTTTTGCTTCTCGACTTCTGGCTCTGCTGCTGATTCCTTCTTTACTGTGAACCCACTAGTTGCTTCAGTTACATCATAAGACCTGAGTTCAGGAGCATCAACAGGTTTCCTCTTTTTATCACATGATGCAGCAGATATCAATGTTGAGGATGACTGAAGTCGTGAAACACGAGCTGATTCCATATCATCAACTTTAAAAGAGTTGGTTTTTGCATTGTCACCGATGCTGCTATTACCAGAGCCAGATTCCAGTAGGCTATTGATGGTATTCCTAACAGTCAGGTTTGGAATAAGGAAGTCTGTAAGCATATCAACTGCTCCACAAACACACTTCAACATAGAGGCAAGTAGATGATCCCTTATGCATTTGTCACAAAAGCTACTGAAACAGCATTTACTAGTCAAAACAGCAGATTTCATCACATGCTTGCACAGAGGGCAGAGAAGTTCTGGAGGGAAATCATTGGCGGAACGCAATTTATTTGAAGTCAATCCTTCCATTTGCCTGTCAAAAGAAGCATCATTGGCTTGCACGACAGCAGAACCATCTGGATTAGCCATCAGCATAGACTTGGGAATCCCAGTAGGAGGTCTCACTTTCTTAAAGTCATAATCTGGATTGCCATTTGTTGGGCAATGCTGAATAAAATGCCCAGGCAACTGGCATCTGTGGCATATATACCCCTCTGGAGGTACCCTCTTGTCCATTCTTGCAAAATGTCTACTACTAGCACCATTAGAACCCTGAAGCGGCCGGTCCAATGCTGGAGTATTGACTAAAGCCTGAATCTTTTTCTCCTCATCATCAACTTCAAGGTTGCTGGACTGGGTCAATTTCGCATTCAAGCCATCAATTGGCCTACTAGACGAGAACGGCTTCACATTCACGCCATCAATTGCACTGCTAGATGGGATTGGCTTCACATTCTGGTAGATGTCATCACCAAACAACTCATCATATTCGGAAACATACCCCCTCTCCTCACCACAATTTGTAATACCAGTAAGCGCAGAAGCATTAGAAGCAACAGAAACAGAACTAGAGTAAGAACTAGTAACAAAACTAGAAGAACTTGCAGGAACATTACGGCCTGGTAAGACAATTGCTGTAGTGTCGATGGGTTTATTTCGCCGGGTTCCAGGAACCCTCTGAATCAAAACCCTAGTCTGAATTGGAATCAACATATTTTCATCATCATAATGATCGTTAGTCTGGGCATTTATGAGCAGAATGTCAAAATCTGTACCCACACATAACCCATTTGAATCAGCCTTCTTCCCACTTTTATAAATCAACTCTTAATATTTTTCTTTTCAAAGATGCAACTGATATAGAAGGACCATTCACAGATACGGAATTATAAGCTTTTGCACTCTTGAATTTAAAATATATAGCCATCGGAGATTGAATACAGCGAGTGCAAAATAAATTCCTGAAAATAAAAGAATAATACAGAGTACAAGAGTTACAGAGAGCTCCACAGTAACACAATTGATTACAAAAAGCAAAACAACTGATTACAGAAAAAACACCGACAATGAAGTTGGGCAGAGACCTGCAGAGAATCCCCAATTCAGAGAAGCCGATTCGCGAGAGAAAAATCGAAACCCTAATTCGCCGAGATTTTCCCAACCAACAGAATTCTTCTGAAGATTTATCGAACAATCGAAACAAAGAAAAGAGAAAACTTTGCGGAATCACCGATCGGAGAGCTTTCCACAATTTAGGCGATGCAAGTCCTAGAGATTAATGAAGATTGAAGTGAAACTTGAAAATAGAACTAAATCCGAGCTTGTTAGTTTTATTTATAGAATAATTGTAGCGAGCAAGGGCAGTCGTATTTCGTGTAGGACAAGAATAAAGAAAGCGCCAGGGTTACCTTACTCGTAAATGTGCCATGTGCGTCAGCGCTTGTTTAGATTGTGAGCAGCTTGGGCTGGGCTCCTTTTTGAGATATAGCTCGGCCCAATATTTTACTCGAATTAATTTTTAAAAATTACATATCTCGTTTTTTTATGAATAATACGTATCTCGTTTAAGAATACTATTTTTTTTAAAAAAAATTGATAAAGATAAAAACAGTTGAAAAAAATTGATTTAATAATTTACGGATAAATTTACTTATTCTTTCAAACAATTTTTGCCTAGAAAAACATATTAAATAAAAAAGAAAATTACGATTAAAAATACTGAAGTTTTATTATTGTTTAATTAAAATCAATTTTTTTTTTATAAATTATCATTAGTTCTATCACTTAATTTATTATTCCTATAATACACAAAATATTTCATATTTAATTATCTATTTGGGAATTCAATATATTTTAAAAATGTTTGGCAATTTTGTTCTTCATTTAATTTGTTTGGTTGTATTTTTAAAAATAAAAATTATTTAATTTTTCTCAAACATGAGTATAATTACATTTTTTTTGTTATCTTGTAATTAATATTATCTAAAATTAATAATTTTTTATATTTAGATAATAAAAGTAGTAAACATAAAGAACGTGTCCAAATTTAATTATTAAAGTTAATAAAAATTTATTATTAATATTGATTTATATTAATAACTAATAAAAAATTTTAAAAATAATCTTTTAATAAGAAACTAAAATTTACGTTAAAACTAATGGAAAATTTGATAGAGCCCCTTAATTTAAAGCGCATCAAAACATTAGTGTCTAATTAAAAAAAAAATTAAACGTTGGAATTGAATTGAAAAATAAGCTAAACACTAAATTTTTTCAATTAGCACTTTATTAAATTGATATAATTTATTTTGCATTTTGAAATTTGAATTGCAAATTTCTATAATTTAGGGATGAGCATGGTTAACCGAAAAATCGATCCGAAATCGAATCAATTTTTAGGAAAATCGAACCGAAATTTTAGGTTTATAATTTTTACTTTAAAAATCGATAGTTAACCGATCCGAAACCGAAACCGATTATATATATATTTTATGAATTATATTTTAAATTTTACACTTATTTTTTTAATTTTTGTATAATTTATAAATATTATGATATATAATTTTGTAAAATATATATTTTTAGTAAATAAACATTAAAATTATGTACATAATTAACGTTCTGTTGTTAGTTTTATATTTAATATTTTTTAATTTTTATAATTAATTATGAAAATTTTATTTTTATTTTGATTATTTTAATGGATATTGTATTTAATTAGTATTTTTTTCATTTTTAAAAGCATTTTTAACTATTAAAAATAATATTATAAATTGTATAATTTATTAAATTTATATATTAAAATTTTTTAGTCATTAACCAATAAATCGATCCGAAAAATCGAATTAAAAACCGAAATCGATATAGCGATTAACCGATAATAATTAATTGATTTAATAAAATTGTTAATGAATCGGTTAATCGGTCTATGCTTATCCCTATAATTTATGGGTTAAGATAATTTTTTACCTCTAAATTTTGCAAACTGATTAGAAAATGCCACTAAAATTTTTGAGTTACTTTTGCCATTAAATTTTTTTTAAAAATACTATTATCTTTTAACACAATCAATCACATAAAACCATACATTCTATATTTTAAAATAAAATATATTTATTTTTATATTTAAGTCGTAAAAATTGTCTATTTTAAAATAATATAATAGCAAGATTTTTTTTTTATAAATTTGAATGGCAAAAACAACCCAAAAAAATATAGTAATAATTTTTTTAACTAATTTAAAAAGTTTAATAGCAAAAATAATTTACATTTAAACCTATTTTAATTTCTGCTTATATTCTTAAAAACTATTGTGATTAATAGAATTGTAAAAGATTGAAATCAATAAGCCAATCAACTGAAACTAATGGGTAAATAAATTTATTATTTATGGTTAATAATTTTTAAATTTGTTTTTTAATTTGTTTTTTTAATAGGCAGGCAATAATACACTCGGTAAGGGAGCTGCTAACTGCGAATGCTCATCCCTATAAATAATTAGACAAAAAATCAAAAACCCTGAATAAACCCCTGTGGAAAGAAGTGGAGAAGCCGGATTGCAGGATGAGAAGTACAACTTCAGATCACGTAGACGATGATGATGAAGGCGAGGTCTTTATCGACGAATCAGATATCGTCGACGAAGTTACAATCGATGAAGAGGGTCCTCTTTTTTCTCTTTACTACTGATTATACATCCATTTTGTTTAAACCATTTTATGATCGCATGTATGCTTTTTCTCCACACAGATCTTCCTGATGCCGACGATGATGCTGGCTCCGATGGGGAAACTGATGGTCTGCAATTTTTTCCATTTCAATTTCAGTATTTTGTATTATTTGGGTTATCTAATTAAAATAATGATAAAATTTTTTCTTTTTTTTTTTTTTTTTAATTTTTGGCATTTGCAGATGGAATTGATGATTCAGTGCACATATTCACTGGTCATACTGGTAAGTTCGTATAACTTTTTTTTTTGTTCCGTTGCATAATTTCCATTTCTTCTCTGCATATGTTTTCTTCAGTAAATTAAGTTTATTATTTTACATTAGTATTCGAATTAAAGATGAATAGTTTAGTTTTGTTAAAATGTTTTAGGCAGTCTAATGGAAGTAACTGCAGCATTGAAAGTTTTTTGTTTTAAAAAAAGGGTGTGCCGTATGAGCTAGTTTAAGGATCAGAACATAACATCCAATGGAGTAGCTTCGCTTGAGCTTTGTTTGGTATCTCATTTCACTCTTTAGGTCTCGGAATCTTTTGATAGTAATTTCTTTGACGTAGGACCTCCTCTAGTGTATTTGTTTTTGCATTATTTTTTGTTCATTTTTTAGAAAATATCATTCTTGTCTTGTGCAGGAGAGAATGGTCGGATATTTTGGCCTTTTTCTTTTCCAAATTTCCAATATTGTCTTGTTTTTCTCTGTATGTCGAGGCGTCTGATATTAAGATCATATAATTGACATAGAGCAATCAGTTTTTAAGCATTTCAGATTATATATATATTTTTGTAAACTTTCTCAAATTGAAATGGTATATTTGTAGCTTCAAATTTATCACATTGTTCATTATGCTGTAAGTGAAAGTCATCAGTTCCTTTTCCTGAACAGGTGAGCTCTATACTGTTGCCTGCAGTCCAACTGATGCTCAACTAGTTGCAACTGGGGGTGGGGATGACAAAGGGTTTCTTTGGAAGATTGGTCGAGGAGATTGGGCTTCTGAGCTCCTAGGTTTTGTCATTGTTTTTTCCCTGCTATTTTCCTGATCATGATTACTTGTTACTTAAGCTGAAGCTAGTTTCTGCTCCTCTTTGTTCCTTGGTGTTATTCAACCCATCGTTTTGGGATTTTTTTTAACAGGTCACAATGATTCTGTATCTAGCGTAGCCTTTAGTAATGATGGGCTGCTACTTGCGTCTGCGGGGTTGGATGGACTTGTTCAAATTTGGGATGCTTCATCTGGATCCTTGAAATATGAATTTGACAATCCTGGAGGGGGAATTGAGGTGATCATGTGAACTTTTGTTAGTGGAATTTAGCCTTCTCAAATTTTTTACTTTTATATTAGGTATCAACTAGACAACTACGCTGTTTCTCAGTGGGTCAGATGGCATCCAAAAGGACATCTGGTCTTGGCTGGTTCTGAGGACTCTAATGCCTGGATGTGGAACGCTGATAAAGGTGTCTTTCTTAATATGTTCTCTGGACATGGTGGTAGTGTGTCTTGTGGTGATTTTACTCCTGATGGTATGGAACTATGTTCTTTTGGTGATCTGTTGTTATTTTGGCTGCATTTTCTTTTCAGCTCAAATTTGATGCATTCCTCTCTTACATATTTGACATTCATGCTTGCTCAAGGCAAAACTATCTGCACTGGTTCTGATGATGCAACCTTGAGAATATGGAATCCAAGGAGTGGAGAAAATATTCATATTGTTAGAGGTAATATCTTGACCCGGTTCATTATTTTCTGTTTTTAGTTTACGTATTTGAATTTTAAAAAGAAACAAAGCCTACAGGGACAAATCAAGCTTTGAAATAAAATGCTTTCACGTTATCAAATCTGTGTTTGAAATCTTCTGTTTGTACCCCCTGAAGACCTCTAAGGAAGATGTCTTAATATATCCGGAAAAAAAAATGTAAAGAATGTTGAAATGGAAATTTCAAAGTTTTATATCAAATTGATGATTTCACATGTGCTCACTAAATGCCTTGCAAATTTTCAATGAGAATTATGTGCAAGAATGGGAATAAGGCTTGCAACTTGACTTTGCTGCTGGATGTTACTTGGCAATAACTAGGTGAAAGGTGCAAGGTGCAAGGTCTGGAACATAATATGAGTTTTAAAGGATCCAAATTCTAATATTTTAGGTGGGGTTGTGCTTCCTCATAAAATGGAAAGAATGGTTGAAATTCATTTCCTTGGTGCATTTGATGTCTAAGTTGGGAATTTCTTGCTGTCTTTTGGAGAAGGCTTTCGTGAAGACCAATTTCTGATGTCGATGTCATATTGGCAATAGCCATGTGCCTAGCTTTCCTGCTCAACTTTTCATAAAATCATAGCTGAAGCTTCTACGGTTTTGATTTTCAGCCAATTTTCCACCTGAAATCATGTCACAAGATTATCCTAAAATGGTTTTATATACATCTTGTAAATCTGTTTCTAATAAGTACTACTTATTATTCTCGTAATGTTTCATAAACATTTCAAATTGGGCTCAGGTTGTTGGAGTTTGGTTGGTTTTCTTCCTTATTATAAGGTTTTGTTGAGCTAGGATTAGTAAATAAATTCAATTAAACCTGATCTTAAATTGCTCTGTTTGATTTACAGCTGTTATGACCTTTTTTTTAATAGTTAGATACATTTTTTATTCTTCTTTCTTAAAGATCCTTTGTGGCCGATTTCCTTCAATTCCAAATTAGAGTTTTAACTTCTTGTTGGTTTGTTTTGATTAGAATATGGAAAGTTCAGAAAGACTTCTAATTGTGGACTTAGGTTGATATGCTAGAGCTATGCCAATAACATGCTAATTTTGTGCTTCTACAGCTTGTAAACTTGCTTGAATACAGTGAGATTTAAATCCTTTGCTGCTAAAAATCATATGTTCCCAGTAAAAGATTGTTACTGATATGATATGCTACTATATTCATTTTAATTGCTTTTATTCTGTTGTTTCTTGCTTTCTAAGTTATATTTTCCAGTCTAACTACTTCAAAATTTAAATTTATTTTGCCTTTAGTTGGCTATTGTTCTCTATTGAGTTAAGCCACGGGGAAGCCTGATAACAACTAACCTTGTAACTCAAGGCCAACTTAATTATCAGAGCAAATTTGGTTGCTTAGATGGAAAAATAAGAACAAGAACTGCAGCTGATCAAAATGATCTGAATTTTGGTGGAAAGAGGCTTTGGTTTTGGATTGTTTTTGCACTCCAAAGTAACCTCACTTTCTCTTGTGTTTTGGGGAAATTTTACCATAACTAAAATCTGGGGGAGTCTTCTTTCGTCCATATTGTGCCATTAATTTGCACTGCCTTCTCCAATATTGTGTATGATATGCATATGTTATATGAAGGTCGATAAAGGTAAACCTTGTCTTTAAACTTAATTATGATTTCACCAAATGTTTCTTGGTTTTCAATGCTTTTTTTACCTAAATATGTTATCCTTTTGGAATAATTCTGTTGATTTTTGGAATAGATTATTTTTCTTTAGCTCTTTATTTATTTATTTATTTATTTTCTTTGGGAATTTGTTGCTCATTTTGGACTGTTATGTTTCTGCTGTTTAGGTCATCCTTATCACACTGAAGCATTGACATGCTTGGCACTGAGCTCAGATTCTACTCTCACCATTACTGGTTCACAGGACAGTTCCGTGCACATTGTGAACATAACAACTGGAAGGGTTTGTTTCTTTCCATATTTAAGATCATTTTTTCTTGGTCAGTGCCTTGAATTTTTTCAGCATCTAGGTTGTACTCCTTGTGTGTTCCTTCCTTTTAGCTTTTCAAGTCTCTCATTTGGGTTTTTAACATGGTTATCAAAATGTATTGGACAAATAATTGGTGAATGTAAAGGTTCGAGGGTTAGATTTGCATTTATGGTAGTAGGAGGGTTAAACCAGTTGATGACAAAATCAATCAAATTATAAATTTTAACATGTTTCATGATAAAATTTTCAAAATACTAATACTCATAAATAATGCTCATAGTAGCATTGTAACCCTGTTTTTAAAAAAGAAATTCAAAAAAATATGTATAAATTATAGTTCACATATTGGTAAAAGTAATTTGTTCATTTCTTGTAGTTGAGTTTCATCATCATCATCATATTCATTTCTTATTGTCAATTGAGTATTCACATTGAGCTTAGAAGAATGATTTATACTATCAAGACTAAGAAAAATGAAGAATAGGAGATAGAATTTGAAACTTGAGAGATACAAGCTGGGCTTAGTGAAAAAAAAGGAAAATGTCATTATTTTTTAAAGTTTTGGGCCTTAAAATAAATAAAAACAGAAAACCGTGCATGCCTTCAAACCCATGATCCGGTTCACTGTTTCATGGTTTAACGAGCAATATGTTTTTTATGGTTTTGAGCAAAAAAAAAGTTTACTACCAAAACAATAAATGATTAATGGTATTTCAGGTTCAATTGGCTGGTATGTTGCGGTTTTGATAACCACGGTTACTATTTAGTACTGTTGTAATAGATGACCCTTGAATCTTTAATCACTTAAGGTGGGAACTGATGGTGAGATATCATCACAGAATGCGTCAGTGGTTTAATGATATATGAATATGTGTGTTGGTTGGACTTTTGACTTCTTTATTCCCTTAGTTAAAAGTTTTATCTCCCTAACAAGAGTCTAGCTGGTGAGGTAGGTTTGGGATTGTTCTTGGTTCAAATCTTAATATGCAGATTGCAGTTTGTTTGTTAATTATTCTTAGGATTGCACATCCACTGGCTTAATTTTTGTCTTTTTAACCTTGTAGCTTCACATCTGAGGACTAAGGATAGAATGTTTCTTGTATGTTGATTAACTTTTTTGAATTACAATATTCTTTGTTAATATTGACATTTGGATGATATCTATTTCGGCTTTGGCAAGGTTCTGCATGATGTTTGTATGTAATGTTCTGCACATGTGATCTTAGTTGTTGATTCCTTGTTGAAATCACAGAGGGAAAATTAGTAAATTACTGGTTTACTTTTTCTATTTGATCTGGTGAAGGGATTACAATTCCTAATCTATTATTGTTCATGGATTTGCTTGTTGTCATCCACAGGTGGTTAGTTCTCTTGTTTCTCACTCAGATTCCATTGAATGTGTTGCTCTTGCACCAAGGTAGATTCCAAATTTCTCTCTGTGCACATGTTCATGTGTATTTGTGTGCATCTGCACTTTTATGATAAGTTAGTAACTTATTATGTTCCTACCCACCCTGGGAACCATAGTGTTTAAAGCGATATGCATGTTGATGTTTTGATATGCATGTTTACAGTTTATAAATTTGCATTGGTAAAAATTGGTAACCCTAGGTCACTGTTTAGTCACTAGAATATCCCTTTGCAAGTCCATGGAGTCAAACTGAGATTGATTGCTGGCTTTTTCAAGTTTCTGGATTATAATGTTGGAAAGCTGCTGTCGATGGGCTGACCTTTGCAATTTATGTCACCACTCTTATTTGGCAGAATTTGGTGCATATATTGAAGAGTCAACCCTTTGCAATTTATGTCACCGCTATCTGATTTTAGCAGCTACTGCAATTTAACAAATGTGGTTTTTGCATCCACTGCATCTTTTCTGGATTTTCTTTTTATTTGATTGGTTAATTTATTATCTGTATTCTAAACAAGAGGCCACTGCAGTTTTGATGTTTGTAATGAGTAATAGTTTGGCATATTCTTCTTTGCATAGACATCAGGTTTGTCAAGTCTGATCCAAATTGGTTGGTATGCCTACAGTTGGACCTCCTTTTGATAGCTCAAACCATTTCTAATTGATTATTTAGTCATCCCTCCACTTCTCCTATTATATCTTTGTTAGCATATCAATCACATGCTTCTCTTGAATCTTGTTTTTTTGCTCAATTTGAATATCTCAATTTTCATAGGACAGTATCTGATTCTCATTCTCTTGCTGTTTGATGCTTGTTATTTTGCTGAAGATTTTCTTAGTATGCAAAGAGGGAAAGCAATAAATTGGTAAAGAAAAAACTAGCGAGTGAAAGAACTATGTTTTTGTGATGGTCAACTTAACTTTTTAATTGGCTTTTTATCGTCTGTGTGGCAGCACCCCTTGGGCTGCAACAGGGAGTATGGATCATAAGCTTATCATATGGGATCTGCAGCATTCATCACCTCGCTCCACATGTGACCATGAGGTTTGCTGTGTTTATTTCTGTTTTTCAAATATTTGCTAGTTGGTTTATATCTGTTTTGCATTGAAAAATTAGGAAAAAGAAGAAGAGTTTGAGAGAGAAGGCATTGGACAAGAGGAGAATAAGACCGTGACATGAAATGAATATCTTGTTATCAAAATTACGAATTGGTGGGGCTAAATTGTTACATTTCCCAAATTGAGGACCTAAATATAAGTGGCTGGTTATGCTTGGCCAAGAAATGCTAGACAAAGGAATATGAATGAGCATAAACCACAGAAACAACAGTAAAGGAAGCTAAATTACAAGCCGTCTGGGATAATAATTCTCCACTTAAAAATCACAACATAATAGCTCTACAGTTGGTGTTTATTTAATAATTTGGTGGAACCATGGCATCAAAATTTGCTTCTGTTTGTAATTGTTGACAGGATGGAGTTTCATGCTTGACATGGATTGGTACGTCAAGATACTTAGCTACAGGATGCATAGACGGGAAAGTAAGATTATGGGATAGTCTCTCTGGCGATTGTGTGAGAACGTTCAGTGGGCGCTGCGGGGCCATTCAGTCTCTCTCTGTAACTGTTAATTTGGATTTCCTCGTTGCAGCTTCAATTGATGGAACTGCAAGAGTATTTGAGATTGCAGAGTTTCGGTAAGAAAAATTACTGGAAATATCTGAGGATAAAAAGAGAGTTTTGACTGTACACTTCTGCAATATGTAGTGATTAATTTGCCGATTTAGTTTCTGAAATTTGATTGTAAGTTTGCAACTGCCTTGAATCATTTTATTAAGAGGTCCTAGATGGTTGTTATGTTTCATAATGTTCCTTTCATTCAGTGGTCACAAGCAGCATAACTCTGCCATTTAATATATATACTTAATATATATAAAATCAGACAAAACTCTCTAATGCTGGCTTTGTATATTTCCAGAAAATACCGATAAAAGAGTACCAATCTCACTATTTTAATCAGTAATTTTGTGTAGCTTTTTGTAAGTCTCAGTATAGGAATACGTAGAGAAAGTTTTAAAGAAAATTGATAAGGTAGATAAAATTTTTGAATCACATATAATTGAATTATATCAATGACTTCGTGAGTTATATCGTTCACTTTTTTATAAGAATTTATAGGACTAGGAATTTATGAGAACTGAACTCAATTGTCGCTAAAGTTAGTAGCAAACAAATGGTGCTGTCTCTACAGGCAAAGCTTCTAAAGTGAACCTTCCAAATGAGTAGCTGTAGCAGAAAAATCACCTCGACGTCTCTCTGCCATGCATACAATATGAACCTTTTAGAACAAATAAATTTTATACTATCAGATAGGATTGTTGGGAAAAAGAGAGACTGAAAACCAGCTCAGCTCTACTTTTGGCTCAAGGACAGGGGAAGGGCGCTCAATATAACTCGGCTCAGAGAAGATCACTGTGTACAAATGCATAACAAATTTAACTCAATTCATATAAACAACAAACTCATTAAATGTTATCTGACCAAGGAAGATTAATCAATTATTTGGAAAAAAATAAACAAGACTTGGGAAGCTTAAGCTACGTGGACTCTAACTAAACCTTTTGTGTAGTATACCCACACACATATATGTGAGATTACCATAGCTTCAAACAGATGTAAGCTTGCCATCAATGGTAATATAGTTGTTCTGCATAATAAAAACAACAGGTTTCTTTACCTTCCCAGAATGCACATATGAGATATGAAGAAAGAAAAAAAGTTTTTGACCTTCGAGGAGCTAAACTAGGATAGAAATTCACATTCGGATATATCATTGATCACAAGACGGACATCATCAATTTCAGATGAGATGTGCCTTAAGCTAACTTGCAAAATTGCCTCCTAATCAAAACTATGTGTTAGTAGTAATTGGAATTAAGAATACCACACTAATAGCTAAAAATCTAGACAAAAATTAACATTTTATCTGACAGAAGGGGAAGATGGAGAGAGGATCTTGTGCCATCGTTTATCTACATCCATCAGTTATACTGACAGCAATCCTAGTTTGTTTCAATTACAAACCACAGTATTTGCATTTCTATCTTCATATCATTTTTTTTTCTTTTGTTAGAAGATTCTAAAGCAGATTTAGATATGATTATGTTACTAAGACTTGAGGGCAAAATAATAACATAATTGAATAACAGCATTAACTAGCTCAGTATTTATTAATGAATGAAAAAGCATAAGTGATCTGTTACAAAGAATGATATTAAAGAATTTGGCATATTTCATAAAAATAAGATTTGCAATATGATTATAATTCTTCCACATAACTTACAATTATTAAAGAGAAACGGTGCGCCTATAAAGTACTTCATCCTCACTCTCATCCTCCTCATCTGACACAACCTCATACCCTGGTAGTTGTAACTTCCCACCCATAAAGAACGATGGTCCTAGGCTCTCTGATTCAATATAATCACCTTGCAGCCTCTCCTCAAATCTCTGATCACTACAATTGAGGAACCAATTCAATGAACACCTGATCCCCTTACTTTGCAACCTCTGGTACCTTGGCCTGATTCTCGACTCTAGACTATAAGTAAAATATTCTGGGAAATCCACAAGTTCTTTCAATGGTCTCCCCATTTCAGCCTTAAAAAAGTAAAAGCTGTTCTTCATGAGTGGAACTCTCAATGCAACCAACTGCGGACATTTTACAACCATGTTTGCTACATCCTCTGATGAGATTCCTCGTCCCAAAAGGAATTCTACGGGTTTCATAATCACATGTTGATTGAGGCTAACAATCTGTGGCATCTTTTCTATCACTTGTGCAAACCTATCAGGATCAATCTTGAGCTTCAAGTTGAAGAAATATTGTTGTGATGATAATTTAGCTTTCAAAGGCAAACCAATAATTTGTGGATATTGTGCTATAACTGAATGAAGCCATTCTCTCCTAATTCCAAAACTAGTTAAACAGTCCACATTCGGTTTAACAGTCTCTTCTAGATCATATCCAATAATATATGCCCGCTTCTCCAGCATTCTAGCTACCAATTTCTTTGGCAAACCCAAGGAAACCAAATAATCAACAAGTGGCTTAATCATGGTACCCACTCTCATACCTAGAAAGTATGGATATTGTGTCACCATTGGTCCAATATCTCTAGGATTGACACCAATGCTTACAAGATAAGCGACAGAAGTACTCATTGTACCTTCAAGCTTGAAACCGAGAAGCTCGGGATACTTTTGAAGAACATATCCAATATCTTGTTTCTCCACATCTAGTCCACGAAGAAACCTAACGACAGGCATAAGCTCCACAACAACACTAGCGTGCAGCACTTGTGGATAATTCTTAACAAACTCACCAAGTTTAGGCCTACCAATACCAATTTTTTCCAAGTAGCCCAACACAGGTATCATATTTTTTCTCACACTGCATCCTAACATTAAAGGGTACTCATTTAAATCATCAATAGATAATCCCAGCTTCTGCAAGAATTCAACTCGCTCCTTCATCACTTCCACAGTTGACGGGAGTTCCAAGTCTTCTAATTCATCAGGAATTATCCCCAAACTTTTCAGGTAATCACATATAATGACACGATTAACAAGCTTCTCTCTCTTGCCTTGGACCACACCCCAAGTGACCGAAGGCATCTCATACTCGGGAAACTTAGATGACTGTGTTGAAAATGAAGCAACAAATTGAAAACCCCTAAAAGGGTTATCTAACTGAGGGTTTTTCGAACATGGGATTTGAGTGATTCGTATTAAGGTTGATGCTGAACTAGGTTTTGCACAAAAATTTTGAAGAATAAAAGGGTTAGTGAAAAAGATCAAAAATTTTCTTCTTCTAAGCAAGGATAAGCTCATGTTATAAAAAAGGAATTCAAACAAACAAAAACAAGTATCTGGGATATCTTCTTTTGAATAAAACCGAGAAGAAAAGAAAAAGTAGAAGAAAGAGTTCACCTAAACTATGCAGATAAACATTCCTTGAGTGAGGTTTGTACTTTTTGCTGTTGCAGTTGAGTTTATGTGACTGTTCGCCGGCTTTGCATACGAATTCAAAGCGGAACAGAGCTGGTAAAGGTTTTGTTTTGGCAATCGAATTTGAGGATTTTTTTGAAAATAGTTTATGGCCTTGGTTTGGGTCAATCTTCTTTCAGCCCACTGCTTCTCAACCTTTTCCAAAAATAAATAAAATTATGATCCCATATATATATATATATATATATAGGCTCGAAGGGGATATTTCTCAAGATTTTTTTTTTTTGCGGAAATACACGGGGTATTCTGGATGGGCTCCAACTGTGAAAGGCCCCTAATATATTTCTCAAGATATTTATACCAATATAAATATCTTAAAAATTTATAATTTAAATTTTTATTAGTAAGTAAAAACATTAATGAATTGTAAAATTAAATCATAACTTTCTAATAAAAGATTAGGTGAGAATTCAGCATTGCGCGGTTTTATTTTATTTATTTAAATAATAGGTACAAAAGAATATATTAAATTGAAAGAAAAAAGTTAGTTAATTATTGCATAAATAATATTTGCAATTTATTTTTATAATGCAATAAATAAAGTGTGAATTGTTGAAATCATTATCGTTATGGATTTTATTAAATTTCATTTGATTTATGTTTTCTTATTTTATATCCTTGTTTGATATTTCTTACCTTATTATTTTGGAAGCCATGCCAATATGACTAAAATTTACGGGTTTTGTCAAATATGATTAAAATATTCAAGTTTGTCACCTTATCAAAGTAATGCTCTAACTCGTAGACTTTTGCATCATGAGTACTTATGATTTTGTACGAAACAAAAAAAAAAATTGAATGCTTTTATGTATAAAAAATAATATTTTATTATTTATTTTTTATTTGTTTAGAAAATTCAAATATTTATTTTTTTAAAAAAATTAGAAAAAATATTTATTTATCAACTCATAGAAAACTAAATTATTTATTTTCTATATATATATATATGTAAGTACATACATATATATACATATCTCTATGTATATATTTGCATATATATATGTGTGTGTGTGTATATATATATATATATATATATATATATATATATATATATATATATATATATATATATATATATATATATATATATATATATATATATATATATATATATATATATATATATATTAAAATTACTCTGAAAATTGAGAAAATATTTTTTATGAGTTTTCTAATTTTTTTATTTTAAAAAACTGAAAAATTTATTTTTTATTTTCTATTTTAGAAATTTGACTAAAATAAATATAATTTTTATTTTCTATTTTATCTGAAAAATTTTTTTGGCAAATTGAAATAGTTTTTTGTGAGTAAATAGTCATTAGATTTTTATATATATTTTTAAGAAAATACAAAATTATCTAATATTATTTGGCATTCTAATAGTAACTTGACCCTCTGTTTTTCTAGTAATTTAAAAAGACAAAATATATTGGACTTTCAAACAAGAAAAACTCTAAAATTTAAGTCAATAAAAAGTGATTTAGAGGAATAAAAATAATTGAATAGAGAATACCTGAAAAGTTTGGAACTCTTTATATAGTCTCCGTTAATGAGAGATGATAAATGTTAAATAACGGTTATAGAAGTTCAATAGGAATTATCAATGATATGATCCTTACGCCAACCTTAATGTGAATACACCTCAATTATCATATATCTTTTTTTCAAGAATGCATATATCTATTATTGTAGTTACCATTATAATCGATATGCTTATTGATAAAACACAAGATTTTACCGTAAAAACAAAGGTTGTTGACCAAAAAAAGGAGCGAGTTCGCTTGAACAAGACCTATGATCCTGGGGTCAAACTTTGGGTGTATGGCTGCATGAAGAGGTTGAGAACCTGCAAAAAAAAGAAGATTATCCTGGTGCTGCTGGGCGTTAGTGCATTGATGCTTAAGTTAGCTATCGGAATATGAGGAGAAAGCTAGAGAGAAGAGTGTAGAAAGAGAGAGAGACCCCATGCTTATAAAGGAAGTTACCTTATTTATGAAGGTAAAGCCTCCCACTCTAGTTCAATAATAGCCTAGATATAGTTTTTTGATAGTGGGCTTTGATCTTTGCCTTCGGACTTTTTTGATGGGCTTTGAATGGGCCAATCTTTATTGCTTATGTCTCTTATTTTATTTCATGTATTATCACTTATCTCAAAAACAATCCAGACATTATCAATGATCAGTTGTCCTGTTAAAAAAACATCTTGAGTTTCACCAATTAATGGTCTAATCCAGCATATTTATCAACCAATTAGCTACAACTTTAGTAGCTATCTTTTAAATTACATTGCATAAGTTGACTAGATGGTATTTAGAGATGAACTTAGGATTTTTAACCTTCAGGATAAGATAAATATATATGTGATTAAAACTTGCCGGCACGTAATATCTAAAATCATATGAACCACATTATGTCCCATGCATATGTCCCATGCATAAACAATATTGTCGATGAAAAAAGAGAATAACATTTGAAACAATAGCCTTTAGTGGATGCATTATCTTGACTACTTGATAAATCTTATCGGTTGATTATGAAAGATTCAGTAATTAGAATATCTCTCAAGTAACCTTTAACTATATAGAAGCAAAGTTGTCAAACATCCATTATCCCAAGAGAAAAGGAGAACAACTCATTATGGAAATCTATTATACGATCACAAAGTGCCGAATCATTAAGGATTCATCCATCGGAGTTAGATAATGAAATTATTGAGTTGACTTTTCTCCTTTTACAAGTTACTGCGTGGTAAATACTTTGTATTTTTGTTCATTTTTTACAGCTGAACCCTGACTGTTATTCTCCACAGGATTTCTTCCCTTGGAGAATTTTTGTTAACTCCCAGTTGATTTGCCTTCTAAGCTTGCCTTGTCTAGTGTAGCCCAATAATAATAATAATAATAATAATAATAATAATAAAGAAGGGTTTTGATTGGAAAATATAAAGTTGGTGCCATGCCACCGACTTTAACAATCTATATAGGAAGCACTTGGGCTTCATTTTAATATGCTTAGAATAGGTTTATATGTGTGCAGCAAATGTGAGGAAATATAATTAGAAAAAGTTAGTTTGTGAGAGCACTTAGTGTGTGAGTAAAAATATAGTGTGCTAGTGTGTGCACAAATTTAAGTATGTGTGTGTAAGAATATGTGTGCGAGAGAGGAAATTATGTTGTGTGAGGCGTGAGTACATGGTTGAGTGTTAAAGTGATCAATTAATATATTAAGTTTTAACTTTATTCAATTTAATACTCCCTAATAAAATTCAACAGAGTATGAAAAATTATGTAATTAGAATATTTCTGAAGTAATATTTAACTAGATGAAAACAAAGTTGTCAAAGAGGAAAACAACTCTTCGTAAAAATGTATTATATGACCACAAAGTGCTGAACCATTGAGGATTCATGCATTGGAGTTAGATAATAAAATTATTAACTTTTCTCCTTTTAGAAGTCGATGCGTGCAAAATACTTGTATTTTTGTCCATTTTTTACAACTGAACCCCGACTATTATTCTCTATACCATCTTTTCCCTTAGAGAATTCTTGTTAACTCCTATTTGATTTGCCTTCTAAACTCTCTAGCAGTACCGCAATCATCTACCCACATTCTCAAGTTGTCTTCGAATAGAATTCTTTTTCTTTCTAATTTTTTCAAATGACAAACGACTAGTAAACTCCTTAACACAATGCTTAACCTTACCTTTCCAATCTCCATTTCTAGCTAATGACCTCCATGTATATATTTGATAATGCTTAATATTTTCTAACAAATGGGCCAGCATGAAAAAGGGCCCAACATATTAAAAAGCCCGACCTGACAGAAGCTCAGCGTCTCAAGGCCGCACACTGCCAGATGTGCACCAAAAGTCCACACGATAAGATCGCCCGATGGAACAAGACAGACTGCATCCTGTCAGAGGCTTCTGACACACGCCACTGTTCTATCCGTTGCCTGTCATGCATCGCGTCACTGGTTGCCTACTCTGACACTAAGATAGGCCTCTCAAGTGACTCTTCTCACCTTTATAAATACCAAGTTTCTTTCCAAAACATAACACAATACAATATATATCCTGCCTAACACTCTCTTTTCCTCTCTAAAAAAGTCTAAAACTGACTTAAACATTGAGTGCTCATGCTCGGTTCGATTGGTCAAGCCTATTTTTTGCAGGATCTCTACCTAATCAAGCCCGATCGATTCCTGCCTCATATTCCATTATTTGCCCATTGTGGCATCACCTTGCTCACCATACACGACTCCTCTTATTATAAAATTTCAGAATTTATCATTTAGTGTTTTTGTTGAGAGTCTATGGCTGAGTTAAAGGTGCCTCATTCTTATACTATTAAGGTGAATGCGAGCTTGTTGTTATACAAAGAAGGCGAAAGCATTATACTCCATGAAAGTTTCATGAGACTACATGAAAGAGCTTTAGACAGCGATTACAAGAAAATCAAAATGGAAAAATCTCAAGTCTGAAGAAAGGAAAAATGATTGACGTCAATGCTAAAAGAGGATGAAATGTCCTCTTCCCAAAACATCATATATGGGTGCACCAAAATCTACTATTCTCCTATCAAAAGAGACATGAAAAAAGATAAGGTTCCCGCTTCTTTCATTCTAGTGAATTTCATTCCCAAACCTCAGCATTCTACTCTTCAGTTGATGGAAGTTGAACTGGAGGAAAAAAATCCATGTCTGAAGAAAAATGAAATATCGTGCACTAAATCTGAAGGAAAGTGAAATGCCTTTCCTTCAAGACATTGCACATATATTGCCTAAAACTTCCAAACCTCCCTCACCAGAAAAGGCACAAGAAGATACAATAGGGTAGCCCTCCACTTCACTCTGGTGATAGACATAAAAGGGAGGAAAGCACAGGGAAAGACAATGCGCCTCGCACTTCCTTCTTCATTCACCAATTCAATCGGAGCACCGGAGAAGGCTATAACGCCTTATCTTGTGGATGAGACAATTGATCAGCAGAGCTCCCAGCAAGATTCACCACACTCGCCTAAAAAGGGTGACAGATGGAAAAGGAGAAAATATGATAGAGTAATAGAGAAAGGTAAAGAAGGTCCTAAAAACCCATCCCTTGCAATCAGAAGCACCTGCCTGAATACCAAGATCCTATCGAATCGACACGAACAATGAAGAACATAACCCTAAAAAATTTATTGATCTCACAAGATTTGGAATTTATACCACCAAGTCATCTAAAAGCTAGCAAAAGACTTACAGTTTGATAAGTCAACAATTCCTTATCAATATATTCTTGATAGAGGATAGATTCCAAAGATAGCTAACAAATTCCCAAGCTGACGCACGGTGCACATACAAAAATGAAAGCTTATATCTGATTGATGTATATCCCGATCAAAAAGATCAACAAAAAGTCTTTGTAATCTCAATCGAAAGATTGACATTCAAATAACTATCACAACAGCCAATGAATGGTCATAAATTTGAAGTTAATTCCCAGTTAATGAAATCAATTAAAAGCTTATATGACAAATCGGGTATTAACGATTATCATACATGCATATTGAAATACAACTACAATTTCAATTATAAGGCTACCTGTCTAAAATTGTTTCCCAACTAAAATAAATGAAGTAGTCAACTCAACTATTGCCTTAGTCGATGAAAGTATTTAAATTCAATTGGAAGGGAAAATCTATCAGGATTCAAAGTAAAATCATCAGATGGGAAGCAACGACAAAAAGCAATAATCAAAGTACCTACTCAATAATAGCATAAAGAAAAAATGAGACGACGTGGTGAAATTAGGAATCGGGAATTTTATTGAAATTTCCAAAATACAATAATACATTTAAAGTAAATTTTCTACAAGAAGAAAATAAACTCCTACATCTACAACTTGCTACTACAAAATCACCTCTCATTAGCTTTTATGATGTTGCAGATATCTCTCACTTGTGGCACGTCAGAATCAAAAAATAGAAAAAGCTCAACCACAGCTTTAGGAGAGAAAGCTGAAAGAAGCAACAAAATGCAAAGGCTATATCACTTGTTGTGGTAGGTGATACAAGGCTAGAGAAAAATTTAGCAATTCATTTATCTTTCTAAAATGGAGAAAAGAGAAAAATGAAGAAGGTCCAGAATAATCAGGAGGCTTCATGGGAAAAGTCAGAAGAAAAAATAAAAAGAAGAAAAAAAATTCCTAAAGCTCTTTAGGAAAGCATAAGGAATACATCTATTAATAGGAATTTCTGGAAAAAAAATTACCTCAGAGCCTTAATGAATGTAGCCACGTGGTAGCCTCCAATAAGTGCAGAACTAAAATCAAAGCATCAAAATTAAAGAAGATAACACAACCGTCAAAAAATGAAGTGATAACCATTAAAGGCAGTTAATATTTCATGCTACATGAGGCAACATCATTAAAAAGCACGACCATTAAGGCGTCTAAAACATTGAAGTGCTTAAATAAATTAAGTATCTAAGCCGGCCTATGAAATCCTGGTTATATAGCTAATGACTTAGGTAGAAATCTTTACCTCAAACAAAACAATAACACTCCGATGGAAAAAGAAAAGCGCAGGAGTCTGCAGATAAAGCCTAATGCCCATAAAATCACTTCTAGTTCATACCCGATTGAAGGAGTAAGCAGCCCTTCCATCTGGAAAATTCGATCGTCCTAAAAAATCAGCAAAAAATCGAAAAAAGATAAATTGAGATCTACTATCATCCGATCAAGAAGAATTACCAACCTAAGCCAGGCCAACCGATCTTTAAAATTCATTTTGCTAAGCTTCGTGTAAGCCTAATGCCTGATTAGTGCTCTACCATGAAACTAGAATGCCATTCAAAAGGAAAAAAAAAGGATAATATAAAGGAAACAAATGCATCAGCAGGAAAGAAAAACTGATTTTTGTGAAAACTCAAAAGGATTCCAACTTGCTCAACAAAGGGATCAAAATGAAATCCATTATTGTCATCCCACGAGGAAAATCAAAGCAAGACGATCTCGATCTGACATATTTAAATGCTTCACATAAACTCCAATCCCCTGAGGCGGGTTCCACCCTTCTTATCATAAGAAGAATCTATAAAAGCTAAAAAAACAAAGGGATATTAAGCGAGAGAAAACACTCTAAACGAGAAAAAGTCAAGTGCTCGACCAAAGCCAACTCTAATCTCCAGTCAAAGCCAATAAAAACCTTGAAGACAAGTTTCACTCACAAGCAGAGGGTCATTCACAAAAGGATCCGGTCGGCCTATAAAGATAATCGCAGTGAAAAACCTTGCAAAAAAAAAAAACAAAGAAACCTTTAATTAGACACCTTCGTTCGGATATCCTCGTAAAGAGTAAGGACCAGAGCAGAATACTGAAAAATTAAGATAAGACTAATCCGATCGATCATATCCGAGTCTTTAAATATCTCTAACTTATCCAAACATATTAGATATCCATAGTCAACTCCACCTCTTCATCAAGGAAAATCCTAAATAACAACCAAAGATTAAGGAAGGCAGAACGATAACGACTCAAAAGGTATAATGAAGCATTAAATGATTGACCCGACCAAGTAAGGCTCTAGAGATTACATTCCAATCAAACAAACAGAATGAAAGCAAAAAGATAGACTTCGGGGTAAATTTTATCGACACTAAAATCATTCCAAAAAGGTTGATTGGTCTGCATATGAAAAGTGATTCAGAAAATGGAGAAAAATAATTGTACTCCCAGGTAATTATATTCCTCTTAGCATTTACACTGACATGTTTCTCCGTAGAAACTAGAAGCCTTGGACTGGTGACCATATGAACCGTCACTAAAAACTATCTTCGAGGTAGAGTGGCCTCATCGCTGGAGAACGAGAACATGAGGCAAGAAGTGTTGTATAAGACGAAAGCAATTTTGAAAAAAAAAATGCAAAACCAAGAAATATGCTCAGACTCACAAAGACATTGAAAAACAAGCTTTTGGAAAGGGTAGGTAAAATTTTGTTATATATATACCGCTTTTTTTTGCAAGAATTTGTAAGCGATACCAGCGTGTGACATTAAGAATGCCACACTTCTCCAAGAACATTGACAAAACAATGTCTCTTAGGCACAGAAATGTCCGACAAAACACAGATAGCATGAAAGAAAAAATGTAAAAGCGTAAAAACCAGATGCAAAATAAGATGTCAAAAAAATTTGCTTGTCGAAATGCCGCCAAAGCTCGGAAAAATTAATAAATCCCCGAAAGAGGGAACAAAGATTTGTAGAGTAAAAGCAAGAAAAATATGAGCTCAAAAAGGCTTAGCAAAAGCATAAGCCGAAAGACTAAAAGGAAAGAAACTTGAAAATTGCTCTCAAGATGGCACATCCTTATTTTCTAACAAATGGGCTAGTATGGAACAAGGCCCAACATACTAAAAGGGCCAACCTAGCAAAAGCCTAGCGTCTCAAGACCCTACGCACACTGCCAAATCCATACCAAAAGTCCACACGATGGGATCGAACGATCGGATAAAACAGGCCGCATCTTGTCAGAGGCTCCTGACACATGCCACTGTCCCATCCGCTGTCTGCCATACATCACGTTGCTGCTTGCCTACTCTGACACTAAGATAGATCTCTCAAATGGCTCTTCTCACCTCTATAAACACCATGTTCATTTTTCAAACATAACACGATACAATATTTATCCTGCCTAGTACTCTCTTTCCCGCTTTAAAAAAGTCTAAAACTAACTTAATCATCGAAGTGCTCACATCCGATCCAACCAGATAAACCTTTTTTTTTTGCAAGATCTCTACCGTATCAAGCCCAACCGGTTCATGCCTCATATTCCATTATTTACCCATTGCGGTATCACCTTACCTTGCTCACCATACACGACTGGTCTTATTATAAAATATGATGATTTATCAATATTGATCTTGAAAGTTTAGATTTGGGCAATCACTACTTTAATTGGTTTCATTTTGAAAAGTAAATTACTTAGTTGCTTATTTAACTTTTTTTTAACGTAGAAAAATTTTGAATTAGATGGCCTAAAGTAAGATATAATTTTATTTTTTTAAAATGTTTAATAAATATTGCATAATTTTTCAAAAGTTACAGTATAGAAATTAAAAAAAAAAAAAACAAAAATCAACATATAATAAATATGACTTGGTGTTTCTTTAATTGTTGCATCATCTAGCACACCTAAACCTTATTTATTTATTTATTTTTGGTAAGACACGAGAACCTTGGACTATCACTTCTTTCTTTATTTATTTTTTTCTCATTTGATAAATTATTCTGCCGATATGTTACCATCACCGAACTATTCAAGACTTCTAAATAGGGTTGTGAAAATTAATTTTGGTTCGGTTCGGTCCAATCGATTTTGTTCTTTCTTCTTCTCTGCCTCTGGCAAGGATGCTTTTGTAATCCGTGTTTTCTGCTGCCATTTTGCTTCAATTAACCCAACAAACACCCTTTATCCTCCAATGCCCAAGATTAAATTTTTATGATAGGAATTGACTTGAGAGAGATTCTAGAGTGAATTTTGAGTGATAAGAAATTGTGGATATATTGCTATTGAAGGTGAAAGAAGAGATCTGATACGCCTAGAAATTAGGCAAAGAGTAAAGTATGTGAATAAGTGCGTAGACTATAAGAGTGAGAGTGCATTTGGACCAGTAGTCAAAGGGAAAGAGTAAGAGAAGAAAGAAACAAGCTTTTGAAGGGATAGAGGAGGGAAGGATTTAATAGCTGAGGAATTAAACTGCTCCTGTTAAAGTTTATTGAAATTGTATGTAATAGCACAACAGTGTTTTATCTTTTAAATTTTTTTAAAGCAAAAAAACTATTAAAACAAATCTTTTAAAGTTAAAAAAATTAAATAAAAATTTTGAGAAATCAAAAAAGATTAAAGTAAAAAAAATAAAAGTAAAAAAATTAGTGAATTAGATTTTTGTATAGTAAAAAAAATATAAAACAAAACTTTTAAAGTAAAAAAATGAGAAAACAAAAAAGATTAAAGTAAAAAATAAAAGTAAAAAAATAGTGAATTAAATTTTTGGAGAGTAAAAAAAATATTAAAACTAAACTTTTAAAGTAAAAAAAATAAAGTAAAAAAATCTAGAAAACTATAAATATACCCTTTCATGGATTTAAACTTGGGACCTCAAGGTTTGTACCGTGTTTCCACACCATTAATCCAAGTTGTATTCTCTAAAATCTTAATACTATAAAATATATATGTATAGAAACTTTGGTAGGTTCGGTTTCTTCAATTTTTCAATTTTAAAAATTAAATTGAACCGATTAAATTAATTTTTTATTTTAATCCAGAATCAAAAATCAAAATAACCGTACTAAACAGATCAAAATCCATTTGGTTCGATTTTACGTACCCCTACTTCTAAAGCTATGTCTTATTTATAGCATGTAATTAATAATCTGAGTGAGCAATCTGCTTCAAATGTTTTTAGCATTAATTGCATATACAAAGTTTGAAAATCTTGCAATTGGAAGTCCTCCCAAGTGATATGTTCATTTAAAAGGCAAATTTTGTTCTTTTAATATTCATTATGTTTAACTCGATCCAACAACTTCCAACTTTTTAAACAGACCAAAAAAAATTATTAATTAATAGAAAAATCAACTACAATCTCTATTTTTTAATTTATTACTTTTGTTATTTTTACAAAAATTTAAAAATATTAATTAAGCCTAAATATAGTATTAAATTACGTGATTTTAACTAAATTATCGAATCTAATATATTCTAAACAAATTAAATTTTATTGAAAAATATTAATTTTTATTAAAATTTTAAAAATAACAGATAAATAAAATTTAAATTTTGCTCAAAGTAATACATAAAAAAATAAAAAAAATAATATGTATTACATCCTTCTTTCCCTTACATGTGACTATTTTGAGTAAAATTTAAATTTTATTTATCTGTCATTTTTAAATTTTCAATATAATTTTATTTTTCAATAAAAATTTATTTATTTATAATCAATTAGATTTTATAATTTAGAAAAAATTATGCAATTGAATACTAAATTTAGATCTAATTAATATTTTTTTAATTTTTGTGAAAATAATAAAAGTAACATGAAAAAAAAAAAACGAAAGAGGTATGACATTAAATAAAAAAATAAAAAATGGTAGCGATGGATGAAATATAATTTGTGAGGGTTTTATCGAATACATAGATAATGATGATAATATTATGCACTCACCAAAACATGTGAAACCCTTCAAAGGATAGCCGTGGATCATGTGAATTGTATCTGATGTACTTTCTGTAACATTTAAAACCATCACTCCCATATATTTATATATAATTTTCTCCTATACATTTAACTCAAATATATACTTCTCCTTTTTCTTCAAAGAAAACATGAAGTTCTTATTTGGAGCCCACAAATCTTTCTTTGCTGCACTTATTTTCATGGCACTCTTTTTTGGTAAAGGCCTTCAACCTCACCACTGTAAGTCCCAAAATGTATATAATTTTTCAATTTTGTGATTCATTTCAGGCTTCTAAATCTTTCGAAAAAAATAAAAAATTTGACTCTCAGAACTTTTAATTTTCATATATAGTATTTCCTTATAAAAAAAATGTGAGTAATTTGTTCATATACTTAAAAATACGCATCTTTTTTTTATTAGCATTTAAAAATATACGAGGTCTCAGGATTGACTCCCAATACCATGCATGGGGAGGAATAAGGAATCTTAAGCTGCAACGATGTCCTGAATTCAAATTTAATCGGTCTAGTGAAGTTCGGATACCAGATGATTAATCCAAAAAATATTAAAAATATACGAAAATGATGGACTTTATTAAGTTCAGAAGAGCATTCATTTTATTATGTTAATTCCATATTAAGGCTGCACCCAATTTGTTCTTTTTGCCTTTTGGCTTTTCCCTTTATTATGTTAAGCTTAACTAAATTATTTCATCTGATTTTGTTTTTTTTTTCTTTTTTGTCAGATATTTCAGTTAGATTTCCCAAAGAAATCACATCAAATGGAGATGAAATTCATTCGCACTCTAAGGTCTGCTTTGTATAATAAATTATTAAAATTACGATAAATATATGAAATTCAAACAGGCAAGGATGGATAATCTAGGTGGTGGGCAATGGAAGCAATTGTCCCCCAAAATTTCTGTTAAATTCCTATAAATTTCTATTAAATCTCAGTACGATTTTTATATTTGTCCTCTACTAAAAATTTTACTTTACTTCCACCGTTCTATTAAATTAAATTTTAGATGTGTTCCTTTAAACAGATAAAAGAAAGAGAAGAAATAGGAACGAAAGTATATCCAACGGGATCGGGATCTAGCTTACCGGACTGTTCTCATGCGTGTGGACCTTGCTTTCCATGCAAGAGGGTGATGGTGAGCTTCAAGTGCTCGGTTGGAGAATCTTGCCCTATTGTTTACAGATGCATGTGTAAAGGGAAATACTACCATGTTCCCTCTGCTTGATCAATTTTTAATTTTGCACATATCAATTTCTGTCATGGAGAGTAGGAATTAGGATTATTTAGTGTTATTTGTTTTTGTCTAGGAAATGTACTAGTAATGCCTCCTCTTTGTCATGCTATGGATAGACTTTATTTATGTGCATAGAGAAAAGGAGATTGGAAATTTGAAGAGCAAAAGTTGTATATTTTACTAGATTGAGTTTTTGCTTCTTCAATTTGTCAAATTGGGCTATTTTTGGCTCCATGGTTTTGAAATTCTTATATGGAATAGTATACTTAAAGACACTTAAAAATAACTAAATAACTAAATTTATACAAAAATATCATTGTTCAAATGAGAAAATTTTGGAGGATTGGCGGACCGAATTTGGACAAGTACTGTTAAGGGTCTGCATAAATCAATTCGGTTTATTAACCGAATCAAAATAATCGAAAATCAAATTTCTATGAGAGCGTTTGGTTTAACTTTTTGAATTATTTGTTAGTCTTTTTGTAGATATTTGGTAAAATTTTTCCAATCAACTAATAATAGTTGATTCTTGTCTCGATTAATTATCTGTTGTTTCAGATGCTCTATATTGGAGTCTTTTCTCATCGACTGATAGTTGCTCATTTTTATTTTATATTTAAAATATAATAACATTTTATTAATTATAATTTTCTTAATTATTTACATTAATGTTTTTTTATAAATAATAACATTAATAATAAGACAAAGAAGAAGAAATCAAAAATATATATGTACACATATATATAATATTCACATGCACAATTAAATTGTACATTACACTCTCAATTGTAATTTAACATAGAAACAACAATAGTTAGTAATTTTCTATCAAATACTTGTAATATTTTGTCTATCAACTATTAGCCATCAGGATAAGCTATCAAAACCGCTATCGATTATCAATTAGCATGAACCACTAAATCCATTTCAATTTTAAACAAATTTTGTAAACAAATAAAACTCACATAATTTCTAAATAAGGATGAGGAAAAAAATCAAAATTTTGGTTAACCAAAAAATGAATCTGAAATCGAACCTATTTTTAGATTAACCGATTCAAAAATTTATATTTTCGATTTTTACTTTTAAAAACCGGTGGTTAACCATTTGATCAATGGTTAACCAATCTATATATATTTTATAAATTATATTTTAAATTTTATACTTATATTTTTCAATATTTTCATAATTTACAAATATTATGATATATAATTTTTTAAAATATTATTATAATAAATATTTTTAGTAAATAAATATTGAAATTATCTTTTTATTACTATAATTTATTTATTATATGTGCATAATTAGCACTATTTTGTTAGTTTCATAACGAATATATTTTAATTTTTTAATTAATTATAAAAATTTTATTTTTATTTTGATTATTTTAATGGATATTATATTTAATTTGTATTTTTTCATTTCTAAAGCATTTTTAACTATTAAAATAATATTACAAATTGTATAATTTATTAAATTTATATGTTAAAATTTTTTAGTGGCTAACCGATAAATCGATTCTAAAATTTAATGGATTGGTTAGTAAAATTATTAATGAACCGATTAACCGGTTCATACTCACCGCTAATAATTTCATAACTCAAAAAATACTAATATGAATAATATAATTATATATAATCTGCATTTTATAATAAAAAATAATGTTTCATTATAAAAAAAATAAATACAAAAGAATCCATTAATCAAATTATATCTTATTAAAATTATATAACATTATATTATGAGAATAAAAGACAACATTAATGTAGGTATAAAATTTAGATAATTTGAGTTTATAATAAAAGTTAATCTTATTTTTTCAAAATTTCGATTGATTTGATTATTTTATAATTTTATACTTAAAAGGTAAACTGAATCGTAATAACCGAATTCAAATTCAATAATCAAACCGAATAATATATTTCAATCAATTTAATTCTATTATAATTTGGTGGGTCATGTAGCTTATAATACTTGACCGA
Organism: Excoecaria agallocha; assembly: GCA_037975025.1. Lineage (NCBI taxonomy): Eukaryota > Viridiplantae > Streptophyta > Magnoliopsida > Malpighiales > Euphorbiaceae > Excoecaria > Excoecaria agallocha. Next base: position 122,894,618 of record CM075806.1, on the reverse strand, counting down.
AAAGAAGTCATGTCAAAATGTCCATCAATGCGGTATGCTCCCCTCGTACACAGAAAAATCCAATTGCTTTAATTCCTTTGGAGATAGGGCACTTTCCATTCCAACTAGCACAATGCCTACCTGCGATTTACTTGGTCCTCAAACTGTCAAACCATTTATGAATCTGTCTTCCCTATCAATTTGTCTATTTCATTCATTGCAGTCGTAGAAGAAAAATCTGTACACCCATTTTAGTTCTACTGAACTGCTCTACACTTTAAACCTTAGGTTAAGGAATTGATGGCCAAAATTAATTTTCCGAGTACAAGAAATTTGATTGAAATTAATATTAAATGAGATAAATAGCTATAATTAAAATGAAATTTATAAAATATTTTAAGTAAGAAAAGATAAAGGGGGCAATTGTCCCACTTTTATCTTGTATGTATGTGGGTCATCCATGTGTGTGTGGATATATATGGAGAGTAGGAGAAGAACCATTTAATTGTCTTCATGCAAAATGCATCTAAGGTATTAATTAAATCATGTCAAAAAACATTAGTACCTGCAGTGAATCCGTCAAAAGATCAGAAACGTTTAGTACCATAAAAATAATTGATTTTTTTTTTTACATTTTTTAAGTAATTTTTATTTTAAAAAATAAAGTATTTGCAAAAAAAAAAAATCAAAACTCTAGAGAAAAAAGTTATAATTGAAACATCCCATTGGATAATGATTTAAGAATACAGATTTATTTGGATCATAAAGAAAAAAATACAGATTTACTTTCCCAGTTTAAACATACAGAATACGTATTTGCATACCTAAATTGAGTTTATGATTTATTAATGAATTTATGCCTAAATTAGGAAAGAAATTTCCATATATTAAGCGCACTGCTTTCAATTTTTTCAGAAACATTGCTTCCAACGATGACAACCCAAGCCAACAAGCTTTTCAATGCTCACACGTGAAGATACTGGCTATTTTGTGTTGTGTTTTACTCTTGATTTCAGGTCAGATTATATATGTTTATTGTCGCAAAACTAATGTAAATGATCTGAGTTGCAGAAGCAACAGCTGTGTGTGGGATTCGTAGTAGGACCATGTAGAAGTGGTGAAGAATGCAACAAAAATTGCCTTGACAAAGGATTTATTAGGGCAGGAGGTTGCATGGAGAACTTGTTGCTATCATGGATGATCCCTTTGATACATAAGCCTAATTTAATATTATTAAGAGAATAAGATAATGTTCTAATTATTGTTTTTGGAATTCAGTAATAAGATAATATTGTTCTAATTATTATTTTTGGAATTTGGTATAATGGTTCATGTGGCTAATTACAATTAATTAGATATTGAATTTACAATAATTATAGTCCTATAGGCTATAATAAGTTGAGTCCAACCTATTAATGTTATGTTCTATATATAGAACAAATACACAAGGAGAGTAAGCCACAAAACCATAGCGCACCTCGTTCCAGCAAGGTGTAAATCTCTACACCAATGATTTAGGTTTATGGATGAATTGATCAGTTAATCTAGATAATTTTATCAATTGTTACTCTAAATTCGATTTTTAAAAATTATCAATCATGAAATTTAGTATACAAAAAGATGTACTATAGTATGCCGAATTGTAAGATAAAAATTTCAACAATCCAATATGTTATATTAGTAGATATATCTTAGTATACATAAATGTACCAAATTGAAGAATAGGAAATTCACCATTAAAATTTGATATATCAGTTAGTATATATTAATAAACCGAAATATACATAAGCAAATGAATGAACTTCAACAATCCAATTCGGTATCTCGATTTGTATACCTAGGCGTACATAATTAGTATACTGAAGTTTATTATATGAATGTCGATACTTAAATTTAGTATACCGAATGGTATTTCTTGATATGCTGACGTTTATGGAGATCTACGAACTTAAGTTAGGGAGTGTTGGAGTTATCATCAACTTTCTCTTGAACACTCCAGAAATTTTCATTGTACATACATAAATAATATCTAATTATCTTTCCTAATATTTTAGATTAATATTATCTAGAATTTTGTATAATAGCTTAAGTGGGTTAGTCTAGAAAATTATGAAAACAAATTAAATCGGTTAACATCCGACATAAAATTGCTACAAAAGTAGCATTAGGCTCCACCTTGTGTGTGTTCATTTGTGATAGAAAATTATGTATTTTGTGCGTCACTAGCGTGTGTCGATGTGAGGCATGTGTGTTATTTGGGAATGTGGGAGAAGAGTGATTGTGAGAATGACACGTAAGTACACAAAGTGTGGGAGAAAAGTGTGTATAATTATGCTAGTATGAGCATATGAATGATTGTAAAACATTGCAATTAACATATTAAATTTTGAGTTTATTTAATTTAGTCATTTTCAATAAAATTGAACATGGAGATCTTGGGAATTAATTTCTTCTACGGCCGTTAAAGTCTGACGATTGTAATGTTATAATCATTATATTATGATTTGTAACTAAAAATAATTAAAATTTTATTTTATAATCAAAAAGTTATAAAAATCGAAAAATTGAGAATCCAGACACTACTTATTTACTTGATTTTGCCGATTTTGGTCCACCCAATGAACTCAAGATATGATTTTCTTTCTTATTAGTTGTTAGTTTGGTAACCAACATTTATTCTAATTTAGTTACATTTTGATATAACGTAAAAGTCATTGATTGGATTGTTCTTCCTTCTCCGTTTTCTTTGAATGGCATTCAAATTGTTGACGTTCTTTTCATATTTTTATTACTTTTTTCGTTTCATTTTAAAATATAATTTTTTATTTTTTTATAAAAATTAAAAAATAATTAAAATATTTTAATTTCATAAAAAAATTATAGTCATTGATAAAATTATCTTTTTATATTTTTAAGAATTTTATTTAATTTTAATTAAAAGTACATAATGATAAAAAAAAGAAATATTTAATAAAGTATATATATATATATATATATATATATATATTAAATTTTGAAAAAAATATCTAAAGTGAGATAAAAGAATAGATGAAAAATATATGAAATATTTGATAAACATACAGAACACACTGAAGTTTTATAAAACGATGCACAAGTCCTTAGCATTAACTGAAGGAAAAATTGTTTGGCGAAATTGTAAGGGAAAACTCTTCCGTTGATGCGGCCCATCATCTTGGGTCACAGTATTGCTTGTGGACCTATCAATTCAAGCATAACAACAGGCCCATATGCCCATTTATTTATTTATTTATTTATTTTATATCTGATTTCGGTCAAAAAAAAAAAAATCTTTGGCAGCACTAAATGTTTGATAGATACAAGCACAAATTTAAAATTCAGCAACCTAAATCTGTTGGATTTTGGGTTTGTAAGTTGTCACCAATCATCTTAAATTTTAGTATATAATCCATTAATATTTTTAATTTTAATCATACTTTCACTAATCAAATGTTTTGCTTTTTCAATCATTACTCTCTCATTTCCAAAACCAAAAATCATTAGATTTTTATTTATTAAGTTCCACTAAGGGAAAATTAATATTAATTCAAACGTTAAATCTTTGAAAAATAGATTTCTCTGTATTTTCACAAATCAAAATTTTAATTTAATGATTAGATGATGATAAATATAATTCGTTTTAATTTAATTCTAAATCTGAAGGCATGTTTTACTATATGAATAATAAAATTCAACCTATACTTGAGAAAAATAAATAAAATAATTAGGGGTATTATCCTTAGCATGGCATGGTTATTTTGCTTGTCCAAATTTGCGGGTTGCGGCTTTTGGACGGCGGGCTTGAATTTGCCTTTTTGGAATTTGAAAAAACGCACAATATTTTCAAATTTTGAATTTATTTTCTACTTTTCTTTTTTTTTTTTTGAAAGGAAGACATTTCATTCCAACAACCAAACAAATTAACAGGAGGAAAAATCCTCTCTTACAACAGATGAAATAAAGAGAGGAAAATTTTCTATCCACACAGTAGATGAAGGAGCAAACTGACAGCATTTTGCTAGACAATGGGCAACTCGGTTGCCGCTTCTACGAATGAAAGACCAGCGACATAATAAGAAATTTTTTTCTAAGCGACGACAGTCTTCAAGCAATCCACCTAATTCATTACAATAATCAAGCTCATTCAGCAAACAATCAATAATAAACTTGCAGTCCGACTCAGCTATCAAAGAAGAGAAACCGAGTTCTATAGCAGATTGGAGACCAAAGATCATAGCTAAGGCTTCCGATATAAAAGGATTCCATGATCCAATTACCGTACGTTGGCCACAGGCGAGGATCCTTCCATGTTCATTCCTGATAATCATACCCAACCCCACTCTGTCTGACCCAATTACTCCTGCATCCACATTGAGTTTGACTTCTGCCGGCGTAGGAGGACACCATATTCCATTTTTGATGCAGCATGGGGTGATTTCCTTCTCTGTGTCAGAAGCTAAGCAATCATATTCATTCAAGAGGTTCTTTGAGGCGAACAAGATTTGGGATCCATTCATATGGACCCGTTCATGGAACAGTTTGTTTCTAGCAACCCACAGTTGGTAACAGACAAAAGAAAACCAATTAATTTGTTCAATAGATAAATGTTCCATCACCTCTTCGAACCACCATTTGAAGGTAAAAGATTGAGTACCTAGAATTGCTTGCAGACTCGCTTCTTTCCATATTTGTTGGGCAAACTGGCATTCTTTAAGAACATGTAGGGCAGTCTCTGTTTTGTGGCATCTTTGAAAAATAGATTTCTCTGTATTTTCACAAATCAAAATTTTAATTTAATGATTAGATGATGATAAATATAATTCGTTTTAATTTAATTCTAAATCTGAAGGCATGTTTTACTATATGAATAATAAAATTCAACCTATACTTGAGAAAAATAAATAAAATAATTAGGGGTATTATCCTTAGCATGGCATGGTTATTTTGCTTGTCCAAATTTGCGGGTTGCGGCTTTTGGACGGCGGGCTTGAATTTGCCTTTTTGGAATTTGAAAAAACGCACAATATTTTCAAATTTTGAATTTATTTTCTACTTTTCAAGTAAATATTTAGTTTCTATTTGGATTTTGGACGGTGGGGTCATGATGTTTACTTGTCAACAACGGTAAGTCTGTAATGTATAAACGTTATTGTTAGGTGTAAGTATAGCATTGCTCCCACCATCCGTATAATGTTTATTTTCTCTTAAAATACGGTTTTTTTTATAATCTAATTTTTAAAAGAAATAATTATTATAGGGACTTTCCACCTTCTCATGCACATGAATTAAATGCATCCCCCAAATTTCTTGACAAACAAACATTGAATAAATATCATTATGGTTATTAATTAATATCTCATTTTGAATCCCTTAAATTTTATTTTTTATGAAATTTTTTAATCCAACTTTTTTTGGATTCTCTAAAAATTTAAATTTTTTTATTACACATAATATTTTTTTAAATAATACTTTTTCCGTCCCGCTTTAAAAAATTATTTTTTTTATTTTATCTTATCTCATTTTAAATATTTTTTTCAGGATTTGAATAATATATTTATAGATATGCCCATATTTATTTATACTTTCAGCATTTTTTTTATTTGTTATTTTTGTTATTTTTACTATAATTAACAAATAATAAATGAATTTAAATTTAATATTAAATTATGTGATTAAGATTAAATTATCAATCTGATTGATTATAACTTTATTTGGGAAGAAAAATTAATTGAAAAAATAAATTAAATTATATTAAAAGTATAAAAGTAACAGATAAATATAATTTTGATTTTACTCAAAAATGATAGATAAAAAAGAAAGAAAGAAGTAGTTTATTAAATATTTCTTTTTTTATCACTCTTTATTTTTAATTAAAATTAAATGAAATTCAAAATAGATTTTAACTCTCTAAAAAATTCCAACATCCTTTTTTCTCTAGATTCAAATTTTTTTTTTTCTAAATTTGTGACAGTTATCCGTCCATTTATAGGCACATACCCTCTTCTCCTTTATCTTTCATTTTTACTAAATTTATATTTATATTTTTCAATTTTTTTGTGTTCTTTCTTTTTTCAAACCTATCTATAATAATTTTTCTATCGGTATAGATCCGTTTTTTAAATTTATTCGTTGTTTTTATTTGTGTTTGGCTTTTCGTATTTTTTGTTCCAACAAACTCATATCTAAAATTTTTTATTTTACATTTAATTTTCGTATTTGCTAAGATATTATTTGTATTTTTATAAATATGGTTCAAATAAACTCGAATTTGAAATTTTTTATTTTAAATTTAATTTTTATATTTGTTTAGATTTTATTTATATTTTTATAGATCTTATTTATTTAACTAATATTGAATGCAATTTAAATTCTTATCATGCAAGTTTATCGTCTAAATTTGAAAGTTATTATCTTCTTTTATAAAATTTTTTATCATTTTGAAATTAATTTTTCTATATATGATATTAAAAACATGTCATATATAAACATAAAAAGTTCACTCGTTAACATTTTTTCCTTTCGTTATCGAAAGCAAAGCCTTACAAGTGGGATATACATATCCTACTTAAAATGCAAGGTGAAAAATATAAATGCAGAATAATTATAACCACTTTTATAGAGAAAAATGATTTTTTGAAATCCAGTTTCCATTTGGAAATTGGACAAGAGTTTGATAAAAAAAAGTCATACACATTATTATTATTATTATTATTATTATTATTGCCTTTGCATTAAATATTTTATGGAAAGTTCAATTAAAGTCAGAGGTACATAATGAACCAAAAGTAGGAGGAACTTGACTCGTATCTTTCAATTTGCTAACAAAAACAAATGGTAACATACAGTTTTCTATATTTTTGGCTGTTTAGTTATGCTGACAGTTGATCTACTCATTATTTTCTTGAATTGACTTTTATAATACACATGTATACATATTGGACTCAAAATATATGAGAAAATTTTGATCAAGCGCTGTATACTACACATGTATATGTATTGGACTCAAAATATATTTGTGTATGTGTGCACGAATGATCGTATATATGATTTTTTTTTAGTTTTTCATCAAAATTTGCTAAATTTTTAACAAGGGGTAAAATTTAACAATAATGTGAATGTTAATTATACTATATACCATCTCTAAATGAATTTAACCGTAAATTAAATTGAATTAAATCCAAATTAAATGAATGTGAAAAAAAAAGTTTTCTTGAGTTCAAACTATTTACTAAATTCATTTTTTTTATCTGTCACTTTAATTATTTTTATTAAAATTAATAAATAATAAATATACTTAAATTTAATATTAAATTACGTGATAAAAATTTAATTATTAAATTTAATTGATTCTAATTTTATTAGGAAAGAAAAATAAATTGAAAAAATAAATTATATTATATTATATTAAAAATGTAATAGTGAAAAATAAATAAAATATAAATTTTATAAAAAAAATAATATATAAAAAGAATCAGGGAAGTATAATTTAATAATTTAAGTAATATATATATATATATATATATATATATGAAAGCTCTTTTTTTAGAGAGTCGGTCTTATCCATAATTAAAAATATTTATTTTAATATTGTACGTTTTATGCGTGAGATAAAAATCTAATCAGTGACTTTACTTAAAGAAATTCTGAGTTTCACCAAGCACCGGTAAAGTTAAACTTAATTTGATTGGAGGTGCATTGGACATGTATGTGTGTGTGTGTGAGTTGATGATTAGATCTAATTATTACAATAGAGATAAGATTTTATACTAATATTCATAATCATGTGTTCGGAAAATGCCACATGGAATCTTAATCTCAGAGCCTTGTCGTTTTTCACCAAATGGAGGGAAATTTTGAATTCGGAAAACTAAATAAATAAATACTAAATTCAAAACTCTGCATAAACGACGAATTAAACATTTCTTGTGCAAGTATTGTATATTATATCATGACAAGCAGATCTCAATTTATTTTCTGTCGTAATCTAGCTCAAAAATATTATATGTCTTTGTTATTTTCATTATCATCTGTCTTTGTTATTTTCTAATTTCTAAAATACCCTTGAAAAAATATTTTTATTTCCTAAAAGAAGAGGGGTCCTTCTTCCAAAAGGAGGATGAGCCACCATGAATTCAAAAAATAAATAAAAAAAAGAAAAATAAAATAAAAGGATAGGTAAAGAATAAAAGAAATGACTGATTTTTTTTTAGATTTAAAACCTGCTTGGAATTAAAGAATTTGAATTGTAAAATTCATTTATAAATGAATTTCACATGCAATTTATTTGTAAATAAATTTTTAACCTTGAAATAAAATAATCAATATGTAGAATTAAAAATAAATTTTTAAATTTTATGTTTGGAATAAATGAATAAAAAATTTATTTTTAATTTATTTACTTAAATATTCTCAGTATCAATTCAGTATGTAAAAAATTAATATAATATTATATCTATATAAATTATACCAAATAAAACACTAATTAATTATTTCAATTTATTATTCCATTCTTTTTCCTTAACCAGTCAAGTTTGATATCAGCATCACAAGTAAAAAACCTTCCAACCAAATGCTCACTATCCTCCAAGAAATCAAGAGCCTCCATAGTTTTCCACTTATTAAAAAAAATGCAAGTATTTAAATTTTAAAAAATATACGAGTCAATTTATTAAATTAGGATTTTTTTAATTTTATAACAAAAAAATTCAATTCACAAAATATAAAATTAAAAAAGAATATCGAATAAAATTGATTGAGAAATTAAAAAATAAGAGAGTAAGAATTGTTCAAAATATAAATTTAATTAAGAAATTAGAAAAAAAAATATGGAAAAATAAATATTAAAAATAAAAAACACATATATATAATATAATATAATAAATGTATTATGGTTTTTCATTTTTCTGAAGGACGATGCTATGGGCACCTCCTTTTCTAGATTTATTACTTTGTAATCAAGTCGTTTCTTCTTCTTCTAAAAAGAGGTATTATGATTTTTTAAAACTTGACTTCTCAGAAATAAAAAATTAATTTGTAAATTTCACCTATTTTGATAGGATTTGATAAAAGAATAATGAATTACATGAAATTTAATTCATGCAATTCAATCCATATTTTTTTTGTGCATTTCAATAATGAAAAATTGAAATTATAAATAGATTCTATAAAATTTTATGGAATTCGATTTTTTAAGCATAGCCTTAGGGTTAGCCATCATAGATTGAAAATAAGAAAAACAAAAGAGAGAGAAAGTATTAAAGATTTATAGAAAAAAAATCCAACAAATAAACTCAATATTAATACTAAGTTCATTTAAAATTAAAAATTCAAATAAATAAATAAATTATCATAAAAAAATCCATTTGGATAAATCCATAATTGCCAATGAGCATAGGATTGGCATCGGCTAGGGTACTCATGAAAAATTTCATACCCATGATAGAACTGAAAATTAGTATTCGAAGAGAAAATAAACATAAAAAATTAAATAATAAAAATTATATGAATTAATTATAAAAATCGAAATCAATATTTTGATTTATTATAATTTTTTTTTTAATTTTTTTTAAAGTTTCCAACATTGCTGCAAGCCTGCAACTATCTATCCAATCATACTTTTTATCTTTAAAAGCATTAGTATTTAAGCTACGCAAGACAACTAATAAATTGAAATGTATTACCGGTAATTTTGACATATATCAAAGTTTACTAAAAAAAAAAAGTTGGCTAGCCTTTTTTTTTTGAAACTTGGCTTTGTTTTTTCAGATATCTTAAGAAAAATTATCTAATATGATTGAATTGATACATTTTTTATAATATATTTTTATATTAATTAGAAGCATATTAGTAAAATAAAGTAATAAAAATTTATAAAATATATATTTTATATTAAAAAAGCGTAATTATTTTTGGAAAGGATAAACAATAAATCATAAAACAATAAAACATAAGACAAGAAACTAGGCAGATCTAAAAAAGGATTTTCTATAATTGCAACATAGTCAATTTTTGTAATATTTTTAGTGGGTCTTTTGATTTGACATGCTACGTCAATATTGGATTATGAGTTATTTTTTTAATAATTTAATTAACTTTAATAATTTAATTAAAGGTGTTTTGAAATTGAAACCTGGGGAGCCAACAGAATATTCACCGCAAATCACTGTCTTAATTTTCTCTAATTTCTAAATTAATTTTTGAAATTTAAGTGAAAATTAAATTATTATTAAGTCTCTATTATTGCTTTACGTTGAACACACGCACCCGAATGTCAATCATTCTACTCTTCATCCAATCGTCTCATGCCATGTCATACCCGTTAAATGTTGCCTACACTCCACGGAATGAGGGTATTTTTGTAATTGACTATATTTCAATTACGTATATGCCCTGGCCTTTCCACGTGGAAACACGACACATGATAACTCCAATCATTTTATGTCCAAACAGAAACAGCAGCTCCAATAATAGTAGAGGTTTCAGCCATTCATATACTTACATGTGGCATTTAAATAGTATTTCAGAATACAATTTATACGTGGCTTAATGCCAGTGGTGATGGCATATTACTCGAGCTGCAGTAGATTATTTTTCACCATATCCGTCCGTTAATCTAATTGTCAATTTTAGAGCATGAAAATGTTAGCGAAATGACATAAATGTCCCTCATTGCGTCTTTATGATTTTTTTTTGGTAAATTTTATGATTTTTTTTATTAACCGTATCGGAGTTGATATTTCGATAATTTTGCAAAACTACCCTTATTGTTTTACCTATTTGTATGGAATACCATAAGTTCCAATTTCCGATTTGTATGAAGGCATTCACGTAGTTAAATAGGCCCCTTAAATGTTTTGCAATAGTTAATTAAACCATTTATATTTCATGAATTTCACATTAAAAGAATTAAAATTTGATCAAATAGACCTCTAATGAATAAATTTGAGCCAAATGGCCCGTAATTTAAATAAAATATTTTAATTTTTTTTTTCACATTAATGTATTAAACATCACGATTTTCTTTTCATTGTTAGGAATTTTAATACGTGACACATTTATATCAATAAAATTAAATAAGCCATTAAGTTAGAGTTTATGTGCCTCAATTTTAATTTTTAAATGTAAAATTGATCTAATCGAAATATAAAATACTTTTTTTTAATAATAAAATATGAAACAATTAATTAACTATTGAGCTAAGCTTGATAAGCCTGTTTACCCTTTCATGGCGAGAGACAATTAAAGATAAGGCATATTGCATCTAAGATTAATTGTAGAATGCAAAATAAATAATTTTCTTACAAATATATAAAAATTGTTGTACCTTCTAAGATAGTGTTTGTTAATTTTGAAAATATTGGGATGAAAAAAATAAAATTATTTTAATTTTTCCGATATTTCAAAATGTTTATTTAAAAAAATGGATTCCACAATTTTTTTAATTACCTATATCTTAACACATTATCAATATATGTATTCCTGTATTTTGACAAAAAAAATAATTAAAAATTTTAAAAAATAGATATATTTTAATTAATTTCAAAAAAATTAACAAATAATTTAAAAAAATTTCGAAATACTTTACAGTTTTATTTTGACTATTTTATATTTTGATCTGAAAAGTATTCCAATTTTATTTTAAAATTTTTTATTTGAATCGATTTAACAAACGTTATCTAAAAGTTAATTATAATTGTATTTTTTAGAAATTTTATTATTAATAATTTTTAAACTTTAAAATTATTTTAGAAAATACAAAATAACTATTAAAACCTTACAATAAAGATAAATGGCTGTGTCCAATTGTCGAGATTCTAATGGATCACATTTGGTTAAATCAATCGTATTTGTTTTCTAATCAAATGCAGTAATCTTCAAATATAAGTAATTTGCCTTAATTAAGAGATATTCAAAGATATTTGTATGTCATAATGATCCCAAAATCAAAAAGGAAAAAGAAAAATTAAGTAATAAATCAGAGAAAGACCATTCAACTCATCCTCAGCTTCCTAATTAATTTTGACTTATCTCACTTTTTTTGAGTAAATTTTAGTAAAATATTTTACTAATAAATCAAATATTAAGTAAGTAATTTTCTCAATTTCCTGACCATATATAATATTATTTTTGAACCGTTCAAGTTAAATTTTACTTTGATTTTATTTGATTTTATTTTATGTTTAACTTTAAATCAAGTTCAAGTTAAAGTTCAACTAACCTCTGGCTACAGTTTTGATTACTATTTGGTCCAATTAATAAGGATTTTGAAGAATCTTTTTAATTAGGATATTTTTTTTTTTAAATATGTCAAAGATTTAAGAAATTAATAAAATTTATTATTAATTATTCCTTTTTTTTTGAAATCAATGCATATATTAAAATTACATAGAATTTATTTAATTATTTATTTAGTTGAATCATAAGACAAACAATTTTTTTTAATAAAGTCCCAAAAATATCTAAAAATATCATAAATATAAAAAGTCGTAGAGGGTTTTAAAATAAAGATGAGGTCATATCATTATTTATTATATAATGTAAGGAGAAAAAAATATTAATATTAATATTAATATCTGTAAATGTTGACGTATTTAGACAGTATAAAATATAAATTTACAATTTCAAATACGCTTTTATTTTTAAGGCAGTAGAAATAAAAAAAATAAAAAAATCCAGAAAATAAGGAGAAAATTACAGTGCAGACTATATAGTGGACCCCACTTTCAAAACTTTCTCGCCATTTTTTTCTGCCTCCTGCCTTCTTTCCCCTTCTCCATTCTTCTCTGGTGGACTGTTTTTTTTAGTGCTAAAAAATCTTCGCTTTACAGACGAAGGAGATTTTCCCTTCTGAAATTTTTAAAATTTTAAAGTTTGTTTAGTTCAGTAATGTTGTTTTAGCTTATCAAAGATTGAATTTTGATGGGTGGGATAGAGCAATCACACCATATCTCTGTTGCTTTGGATTGCTTTCACAGTAAGTCATATATTCTTTACTTTCATTAATTAATTCTTTTGGTTTGTTTTGGGGTTTTATTCTTTATTTTGACCTGCTTAGGCTTTTTAGAAAAAGATGATTACTTGTGTATGAAATCTTGGCTATGTGTTGTATAGTAGTCTTCAGGAGTTTATCAAGTTGCCATTTTTGGGTTTTCAAGATTGATTTGGTTAGCCTTGTTCAAGTGGTTGATTAATTTTGGCTATTTGGCTTCTTCTATCTTTATTTGGGTTTCAAACTTCTCGGATTTTCCTTGAACTTCTTGTTGAGTTTGTCTTTGGATTGTTGATAGATTCACGAGTAGGATATTTTCTTTTTCCTCTGAACATTGAATTTTTTTTTTTTGGGATTTCTTTGATTCACTATGGTTTTTAAACCAAACTGTGGATCTTGATTTCTGCTACTCGGGGCTTTCAAATTGCTACTGATCGGACTGTTTGTGCAAAACGGTATTTTAGTGTTTCAGTGAACCATTATTCTGCTCTTTCTGTTCTTTATGATCTTGGTTGATGACGATTCTCTATGTCTGCCTGTGATAAAGTCTTCATCATCATTATTATTATTATTGTTGTTGTTGTTGTTGCTGCTGCTGCTGCTGTTGTTGTTGTTAAAATCATAGAGGTGGGAGAATCTAACCAAATAAGTCCGGAATTCTATATAAGTTAGTAGGTTGTTGCTTGATAAACGAATTCTTTAGTAATGAGCAATAATAATGATAATTGATTTAATATTATTTTAAACTGTACATATGTACATGGTAAGATATTGTTCTTTTCTTTTCTTCCCATCCTCCTTGCACCTTGTAATGCGTGAGTGTTGTTTGCTCAGAAAATAAAATGCGATTGGATTCCGGTTTGGCTCTCCAAAATTGATTTTTTTTTTTAATTCAAGAAGCAGTTGTTAACTTTTTCTATATTTACTATGAGATCCACGTTGCATAACAATTGGGTGAAACCACCACAAAATGTATTATTCACTCCAAAATTTCCTTTCCTGGTGATCCTCTTACTGTTCCGAGTTCTTAAATATTACTTGATATGATGAACTTCTGGATCCCTCTATATGAATTCATAAACATGAAAGGGTTAATTAGGAAACACCATTCATCTCTTTGTTTATTGCCTTTAACTATTTCTTTCAGAGTTTCTTTTATCGACTAACATGTTCATAAAGAAATTGATCTTTCTGCTTGAACCAAACAGGCAAACAAGGTTCCATATCATTCAGAATAAGCTAGTGGCTCCATTGTTTTCTAGTTTCGGATGCATAGCATGCGTCACTACTGTGGTGCCCTCCTGCCAAACTCTGGGGATGAAAAGAGGAAACTTGAGAATGGAAATCATCTACAATTAAATGGTGTGGAGCAGAGTTGGTCTTGTAGGTTTTGTCAAGAGAAGCAGGAAAAAGGACATACAATGCGCAATGGTTGGAGTCCTGAATCACCAATGATCAGTCCATCAACTTCACTATCCAGCAGTGACAGATCTGTGTCAAGCTGCAGTAAATTTCTGCCTCCTTGTTATTCTTCTTGATCTTTTTATTGATGTAATTAGTGGCACATACTTTTCATCTATATTAATTCATTTTTATCTTTTGTGTGTTCAGGTGATATATCAGTTGATGTAAACTCATATGACCGGTATGTATGGCACCAGTCAATTCTGGTGCTAATAGATATTAATTGGCATGTGTTGGTGCTGATTAAAGACCCTCTGTTTTTTGTCTTAGGGGGACCCAAGAGGAAGGTACAGCAGACAGAGCTTGGGAGAATGCCAGTTATGGCTTTAATGGGAAATTGCATAAATCAAGCTTGGAAGCTTGTGCAAATGGAGTAAATAAATTGTATAAAGTGACAGAGAACAACTTTAATGAAGGTCATCCTGGTGATGTTGTAAGAGACATAGAAATCACGGGAACTGTTGATGCCCAAGAAACAAGAGATAGTTCCTCTCAAAGTTCTGTTGAATCTTTAAATGAAGGAAATGAGAGATCTTGTTCAGGTGATGATGAAATGGATTCCCATGTTTGGGAGCCTCCTGAAGCAGAGGATCCAGAACATGGTCTGGAAGGTAGTGTGGCTTTTGATGATGATGATGACGATTATGGTGATGGGACAGAATGGGGCAAGCCAAGTTCATTAAGTTGCTGCAGAGATGAAGGTAATGGAAGTTACAGATTCAAAGAGGAAAAACAAAAAGCAATGGAGGAAGTTTCACATGGAAAATTCAAGTCCATCGTGAGTCAACTTATTAAAACTGCAGATATTTCTTCTGTGGGAAAAGATTGTGAAAGTTGGGTTGATATAGTCAGTTCTTTGTCATGGGAAGCTGCTTCGTTTTTGAAGCCAATTGATGGGAAAGGAATGGATCTGGATGGCTATGTAAAAGTGAAATGCATTGCAACAGGTTCTCGCGGTGAAAGGTGACTTCCTTGTGCTACACATAAAGGCATTGATATTGTCAAGGGAACATATACAAATCCTATTAATTGAAGAAGATAAAATTGTTTAATGTAGACATATATTTTTTTTTAATTAAGTAAAAACTGTGCAATGCTGTGCCTGGATTTGCTAATCTTTTTTTCTTTTCAGTAATGTTTTTTAATAGCAAAATATGTCTTTTATAAATGCATGGGCTTTAGGTTTTGATTATACATAATCAGAAGGTAAGGTCTGAAGAATGTCCTAAGCATATATGCGTAGATAGGTGGTCGTGCTTTTATCTTTTTACCTTTACCATGCTGCTGAAATTTTTTTATGTTGTTTTCTACCTTCTGTAGTCAAGTAGTCAAGGGCTTAGTCTTCAAAAAGCGTGCTGCTCACAAGCACATGCCAACAAATTATAAGAACCCAAGGTTGTTGCTGATCCGGGGAGTTCTTGGTCAGTCTTCAAGTGGGCTATCTTCATTTAAATCGATGGAGCAGGTGGGTTGATTTGTTGGAATCCTTTAGTATTGTTCATCATGGTGACATAATGCTAATTCTTTGGACATTTACTAAAAACAGGAAAAGGATAATCTGAAGCTGCTTATGGACTTGATTGAAATGTGTCACCCAAATGTTGTTCTGGTTGAAAAATCTGTCTCTCGTGATGTTCAAGAGTCTATTCTTGTGAAAGGAATGACACTGGTGTATGATATGAAGCTTCATCGCCTAGAAAGAGTTGCTCGCTGTACTGGTTCTCCAATTTTATCTTCTGACTCTTTGGCAGGTCAGAAGTTAAAGCAATGTGACTCCTTCCATATTGAAAAATTTATAGAGGAACATGCTGGGTTGGGTGAAGGGGGAAAGAAGCCTAGTAAGACACTGATGTTCATTGAGGGCTGTTCAACACGTCAGGGTTGCACAGTGAGTGTGGAAACTTTTTTTTTCCCCAAAGTAATTCTAGGTGGCAGTGCTCATTTGATATCACATGCTTTGCACACATTTGCATGTCTGTTGTTACATAGATCGCATGCATGCAGGTGAGTACACTGTTCGATAGGGCACCACTTAAAGCCCTTGCATTCCCTCTTTGTAAACCTTCAATGAGAAATTGTAGATTTGTCCCACATCTGATTGGTAATGTTAATGTTACATATTGTAAAAGTCCCCCTTTAGTTTTAGGATGAACCCTAATGCCAAGACATTCCAAATTGAGAGGAAAGGACTACAAAAGTTATTTTATGCAGTTCTTTAATATATTGTTTAAGCCAGCTCATGACATTTTTTTATGTATTTTTCAATATGAACATTATGACTGTCGTGTAATGTTGCTTTCAGTGCACAAGCTTAACTGTGTCGACCACTAATTTTGCAGATTTTGTTGAAAGGAAGTCATAGTGATGAATTGAAGAGGATTAAATATGTGGTACAGATTGCAGTTATCATGGCATATCATTTGATTCTCGAGACTTCGTTTTTGGTTGATTGGAGAGCTATGTTCTCTACTGTCTTGTTACCTGGGACAGTTGAGATGTCACCAAGAGATCTCGCATCCTCTATCTTAGGAACTGTTGATTCTGATGTTCCTTGTTTTAAGAAGTCTATTGCTGAAACTGGGACATCTGCCCATGATGTTCCCATTTCTAGTGGAATTTGTGATGAGGGTTCTCACAATTCAAACTTCGGACCGGACGGCAATTCTATGTCCTATGTGCCATACAACCCTGTCATTTTTTCTGGGTTCTCATCTCTTTCAGCTTCTTTAAAGAAAGTTATTGGTGATAATTTCACTCTTGCTTCTTCTGTTCCATATCATTCCTTGGCTAATTACTTTGGGTTTAATGAAAAAGATAATGATGGTAGGATCACCGGAGAGGTGCCAATTTTGAGAACTTTTGAATCTTCCAAGCAATGTGGTATAGGAGCAAACATTGATGAAAAAGATATCGATCATAAGATCACTGAAGAGATTCCACTTTTAAAAACTTTGGAATCTGCTGACCAGTGTGGTATAGAATCTAATGTTGATGAAGATAAATCACTTGCGCAAACTCAGTCTGTGATGGCTCTCTCTGAACCTGTTGAAAAAGACAATGGCAGTAAAGAAGATCAAGATGCTGGCAACAAAGAAGATCAAGTTAAGAGTAAGGGCGATGTTAATTCAGTGTTGAATTCTCAGAGTATTTTGGTTTTGATGTCCAGCCGGAATGCCTTGAGAGGCAGTTTATGTGAGGAAAGCCATTTTTCTCATATAATGTTCTACAAGAATTTTGATGTTCCCCTTGGAAAATTTCTTTGCTATAATTTACTCAATAAGGTTTGTAATCCTTTTTTCTTATAGAATAGCATGTTTATGTAGTTAAGTGGTTTGTGGTTCTACAATGTTTCCTACCAGGAATTTGAAAAAAAGAAAAAAAATAAAAGAGTTTGTTTCTCTCAATTCACTTGTAGAAGTTAACCTTCTGTTGCATTACATGGCAGGGTGCAATTGCCCTTAGTTCCTTTCTAGATTTAGTTTGTATTGTTTGAAGTTTCCATTCATTGAAATTGCACTCTTTGCAGGGGCGCCGTTGCACCATGTGTGAGGGATTGCCAGAAGATCACTTTTACTATTATGCACATCATAATAAGCAGCTCACTATAAGAGTTAAACGGCTTCCAAAGCATTTGCCTGGAGAGTCCGAAGGAAAACTTTGGATGTGGAGTTGCTGTGGTAAATGTGGAGTTCGAAAATGTACAAAAAGAGTTCTGATTTCTACTGCTGCACGTAGATTGTCATTTGGAAAATTCTTGGAGCTGAGTTTTCATCACCACCCTTCAGTTGGTAGATTATCCAGCTGTGGCCATTCTCTAGAGAGGGATTTTCTGTACTTCTTTGGGTAAGAAGAATTATAGTTCTAACTTTCTCAACAGGATATGCTTTATTGATTATCTGAGTCTTTGAAAAAAAGTAGATTAACATTCAAGAATTGGTACTTTAAAGACTGGCCTAAAGGATTTTAGTTCATAAATTTTTAATAGCACATGCGGTTGCAATAACTAATGAAACCAATTAGGTACCTGACTATAACAAAAGCTTTGAATTTCTTGGAGAATAATATGATATTTCTGTTGATTAGTTTTAATTAATGTTCCATAGTGCAATTGGGAGAACAACTATTATTTGGAATTAGTTCATTTGACTGTTTTATCAACATACGTGAAATGCTTCTACTTCATTTTATTTACGTCCATATCCATGGTGGTAATCCATCTTACAGATTTGGACCAATGGTAGCAATGTTCAAGTACTCTCCGGTTACACCTTACACAGTGTCCCTGCCACCTCAGATACTCGAGTTTAGCCATTCAATTAGATATGATGGTCTCAAGAGAGAATTTGAAGACGTACGTTGCCTTTCTGATTGCATATATACTTTCTAATTTCTAACAAACCTTAGTTTCTTTAGCTTGGGATGGAATATACCAGGTTTCTTATTTAAGAATGTTCTTTCTTTTCTGGTGATATTTAAGCTAGGATGAACTGAATTTGATTCTTTCTTTCATCTTGTTATAGGTTTATTCAAAAGGGAGATTACTCTTTAGTGGGATTGCAGACTCTTTGAAGAAGTTAAAATTTAAATTTGAAGGATCTACTCTAAATCTTCAGGGGTCATTACAAAAATTTTCTGATATTGAAGAAATGTTGAAGCGGGAAAGTTCAGAGTTTGAGGTTAGCCTATTTCACTACATATATGTTCAGTTTACCTGTGTGAGGTTGTGAAAACACAATTAAGTGCAAGTTAAGTTGTCTTTTCTATATATGATTTTTTTAGAGTTCATGATTACAACTGCTCAAAGTTGGGTAAGTGCCTTGAGTACTAAGAATCACACCTAAAACAAATATGTTTTTTCTTGAAGGAGCATGCTGCAATAGAGCTCTTTATGCCCTTCTGCTTGATTAACTCTTTTTTATCTGACCAATTAAATAAATAAAGTTAAACTTTGCTGGACTTGACTTTTGAATTCTCTTTTTTGGACACTAGATCATTGATAACTTCATTTCTATTTATTGCACTGCTAATATAGTTTTCTTTGATTGCTTGTGCGCACTATATGTGGGAAATATCAGACAAGTATTAACAATGTCATTACCAAGAATGGAAATGGAGATAAGCCTGATTACAAATTTCTTAGCCTAAACCGATTATTGTGGGAGCTTCTTCTTGAGTCATGCATTTGGGAACGACGGCTCAATTCACTTCTAGATTATTCGCCGGTTATTGGTGATATTGAGAAATCGGGGCTTGGTGAATTGAAGTCAGAGGTTAGTGAAGCCACTGATAGCAGAAATGGGGGGACTGAAGTTATAGGGAACAGCAGTGGCAATTCTATAAATTATTTGGGTAATACTTTCAAGGCAAATCAATTGTCAGTAGAAAAGATTCCGGCCAATGTTCCTCTCCAAGAATCTTTGGTACATGATCATCTTAATAGTGAATTTCCTTCAGGTGAAGATATTGAGAGTTCCAACTTTGACTCTTTGAGCCATAAGAGATCACCCAGCCCCGAGTTATTGATCAAACCTAATTTATCTGTACATCAGCATTCTGGTGATAGTAATTTTCAAGCCAGCAATTATGCTACATGTGAGGATTTGGATGTGGAAAGAACCATTCCTATAGCCTCTGATACTGGGACTGGTGATTCAGATTCATTTAGAAAGGGTAATCTGCGTTCACTAGTATCCAGCTTAGAAAACACAAGTGGTTGGTTCTGGATGCCATTTTCAGAAATCCGACTGATATACATGGAAGATCTTGAAAGAGGTTTCATGCCAAAATTTCAGTCAGTTGGCGACCATCTTCAGGAACAAATACCTGCAGCTTATCAACTAATTAGTGACGAAGGACAGAGGCTGCACATCCCTCTTGGAACTGATAACTATATTGTTAGAGACCGGGATGGTGAGCTCTCTACTATAATTGCTTGCGCATTGGCAGTTCTGAAGGACATACCTGTCTCATTGGAGGTTTTTGATGAAGATGGTCAGAAAGAGGGTGGTATATCTGCTAAATCGAGTGAAAGTTCACACCCTCCAACTCGCATTCCTGCTAGGATTTCCTCACGTTTGTCTTCAACGGGTTCTGACCCAGATTTGTTCAACACTATGTTAAGCATTTCTCCTGAAGAATCTCGCCTCTCCAGCTTTGATGGTTTGAATTTGCTGGAATCTCTGGTTCCTCCAGAGAATCTAAGTCCTGAAGTCTCCCTAGGGGTTACAAAATCACTTGGAAAGGGAAGGTATTCGGTAATCTGCTTATATGCAAAGCAGTTCCATGATCTTCGAAGTCGCTGCTGCCCATCTGAGCTGGATTATATTGCTTCACTCAGCCGATGTAGGAATTGGGATGCTAAAGGTGGAAAGAGCAAATCCTTTTTTGCTAAAACACTTGATGACAGGTTCATTATAAAGGAAATTAAGAAGACTGAATTTGAGTCATTTGTTAAGTTTGCTTCTCATTATTTCCAGTACATGAATGAGTCTTTTGAGTTGGGGAACCAAACTTGTCTGGCTAAAGTTCTTGGGATTTATCAGGTTTGTTATCTTGGAGTTAAATCTTCAATCTTTGCTACTATATTCTTCTAAAAAGTGTTTTGATTATAAATTCATGTAGACTGTTGCTATTTTATTCTTCTAACTATTTGGATATAATACTATAGGTAATCATCAGACCTACAAAAAGTGGCAAAGAAATGAGGCATGATCTTATGATTATGGAGAATCTTTCCTTTGGTCGAAACATTACTCGGCAGTATGATCTTAAAGGTGCTCTGCATGCTCGATACTGTTCAGCTGCTGATGGCTCAGGAGATGTTCTATTGGATCAAAACTTTGTGGATGACATGAATTCCTCACCATTGTATGTTAGTAATAAATCAAAGCGTATGCTGGAACGTGCTGTCTGGAATGACACGACATTCCTCAATGTGAGTGATCTTACTTCTTTCAAGGATCTAGAACGACATAAAAATGATCCCTGTATTTTGGTCAATCCTGAACTTATTTTCTTATATGTCCTGAATGGTATCATTCAGCACTTTTTTCCTGATCAAGCTACGGTGCTTTTTTTTCCTGACTTTCCTTCTCACAATAGTTCCCCTCTCATAAGCGTTGCTTCTGCTTTCTATTATCCTGGAAATTATGTTATTGCTGATAAATTTGTTGTTTTTATCTTTGCAGTCGATCAATGTAATGGATTATTCATTACTTGTTGGGGTAGATACGCAACGACGAGAACTTGTATGTGGGATCATTGATTATCTTAGGCAATACACCTGGGATAAGCAGCTGGAAACATGGGTCAAGTCTTCCCTTGTTCCCAAGAATTTATTACCAACTGTCATTTCTCCGAAAGAGTACAAGAAGAGGTTCAGAAAGTTTATGGCAGCACATTTCTTGAGTGTCCCTGATAACTGGTGCTCGCAGATGCAGAGATCATCAGACCCCTGTGAGCTTTGTGGCATCAGAGAAAATGGTTCAGCTGATAAAAAATCCCAGAAGCAATGAGGGTGTCATGTTAGTCATATTATGAAAGGCTCATGATTTTTTAATTTCTTTTTATTCTATGCCTTCTAATTTATCATTTTAATGACTACCAATTGATGATATTTATTGTAAATAGGCATGTGTCGCAGTTATACAGTGAGCCCCATTATTTAGCGATTTTTAGCAAATCTACGGGGATAGTTTTGTAAGCATAGGGTCCGCCTTTGATCAGCCTTCAGTGCTTTGAATTTTGTAAAGTCCATTCAGAAATTGTAGAGAGCCATTCGACTGGCTAATTTAAATTAATGAAAATTTATATATATTTTTTGAACATTTTACAGCTGTACTGTTGTTCCCAACTGCCAAAAATATTGTAAAAATGAAAAATTTCTGCAGGTTGTTTCATCAAAATATTGAACACAGTGCAAACGACAATACATTTGTTAAAAATCACCAACACACTAGGTGTTGGGGTACAATTCAAGTCCCACATTCCACATTGGAAAATTAAGGGAGAAATATCTTGTATATAAGTGTGTCTACTTAACTCAATTAGAATGAGACCTTTCGGGAGGAGTTCAAAAATAAATCCGTGCGGGCTTGGCCCAAAGCGGACAATATCATACTAATGTGGAGTTGAGTGGATGTTTGGCTGTCCCAACAATTGGTATCAAAGCCTAGGTTCGGAGATTGAGCCAACGGTAGACTGCGTTGTGTGGGAGGGTCCTCGGTTTGTTCATGCGATTGGAGATTCGTGTTTGGTGCCTTGTATCGAAAGTCTCCCTGATATTGTGGTAGCCAGGCGGCGTGTCCTGTTGGTTGATAACGGCGGTGCAAGATGATTTGACGGATCAAATGAATTATCGCTCGAGGGGGGGACATAAGCTGTGGGAGGCCCTCAGTACGTCCTCGCGATTGAAAAGTGGATTATCGCTGGAGGAGAGGCCACGTGTTGTGTGTCCTTGGTTTGAGGGGAGGATTGTTGGGGTACAATCCAAGTCCCACATTCCACATTGAAAAATTAAGGGAGAAATACCTTGTATATAAGTGTGTCCACCTAACTCAATTAGAATGAGACCTTTTGGAAGGAGCCCAAAAATAAATCCGTGCGGGCTTGGTTCAAAGCGGATAATATCATACTAATATGGAGTTGAGGGGATGTTTGGCTGTCCCAACGCTAGGTTTCAAGCATTTTTTAAGGTAGCCTTTAGGAATTGAATTGGAAAAGCATAATGGTTTCTGCAAGACAAAGCAAATGGCAGAAGTTGAAGAATTAGAAGATACCAAGATAAGTGCACAAGGCAGAGAATTGCTTGCGGCTTACCTCTCCCCAACTTAAACAAGGAATCAACCTGCCAATAAATTTCCTTTTCGGGTCACTTGGTCACATACTTGCATTGAGATGGACAATTCAAGCAGGAAAGACGAAGACCTGATCGAAAGCAGCGAGCATAATAATGATTACTACTATCTGGAAGATGATGTGCCTGATGAATCCTACTACGTATATCTAATAGAATGAGGCCTTTTGGGAGTAGCCCAAAAACAAATTCGTGCGGGCTTGATACAAAGCGGATAATATCATACTAATGTGGAGTTGAGGGGATGTTTGACTGTCCCAACACTAGGTTTCAAGCATTTTTTAAGGTAGCCTTTAGGAATTGAATTGGAAAAGCATAATTGTTTCTGCAAGACAAAGCAAATGGCAGAAGTTGAAGAATTAGAAGATACCAAGATAAGTGCACAAGGTAGAGAATTGCTTGCGGCTTACCTCTCCCCAACTTAAACAAGGAATCAACCTGCCAATAAACTTCCTTTTCGGGTCTCTTGGTCACTTACTTGCATTGAGATGGACAATTCAAGCAGGAAAGACGAAGACCTGATCGAAAGCAGCGAGCATAATAATGATTACTACTATCTGGAAGATGATGTGCCTGATGAATCCTACTACATATATCTAATAAATGCGGTCCTAAGTGGCACTGCGAGGCTCAATGTCCTGTTGCCAACTGCAACAATCCTTGCCTTCACCATTTTCGTTCCGCTGCTAACCAATGATGGGAGATGTACTTGCTTGAACCGCTGGCTGATGGGAGTTTTCTGGGGGTCTGCTGGCTGCCTCCTGCATATTTTTAAACATCACAGATAGTTTCAGGACATCTTCAGGTAGGTTGTTTTATGGTTTGGCAACATTCAGAGGGATATGGACATTCAATGGAGGCAGGAAGAGGCCGAATGTGCCATCAGATTATAGGCTAAGATGGACCGATCTCTTCCATGCATCGCTTTCATTAATTGCATTTCTTGCTTTTGCTGGGTCGCACACAGACATTGTGGGGTGCTACTATCCACAAATGCCGAGGAAGGTGGTCAACGTTATTCCTCTTGTTATTGGGTTTGTTGTCAGTGTTCTGTTTGTCATGTTCCCTTCCAAGAGAAGAGGAATTGGGCATCCTTTCTTGCTGCAGAGAGATGCTCTGTACTCTAAACGCTAAATTTTTTGTTTCCCCTGTTAAATTTTCAATGTAGCAAATTGGTGCCTATCTGTGAAATAACATATGAAATCTGATTTTGTGGTTTCAAATTTTAAAAATTTAAAATAAAATATAATTTATCAGGTATTGATATGTGCACCATTCGAGAAGTTTGATGAAAGAGAGCTGCAATTCATAATTATGTGAGATTTTGATCCTCAAAAGTTAAAGGAAGATTGTGCTCCCAAGATTGATAAGATGAGGAAGAACAGAAGATATGAATAAAACAGTAAAAATGACCTTCTAAAACAACACTGTTAAATGAGAAATAAAAAAGTGAAGAAAATTTTCACTAGTTCAAGTACAATGGCATCGCAAAGGAACTAATATACCTGCTGGTTTCCTCTTCTCTCTAACAATGACTTCCTTTATCATTGGCACTTTCTGCTGTACCTTTTTCCAAATGTAATTCACTGCACCATCCGGAGGAACTGGCCCGATACCACCTGGATGGCCATTATCGTACTCAAAGATTGGCTGAACCTCCGCCATCTTTCGACGAAATTCATCCCTTTGCTTTTCTGAAAAGCTTTTAAGATGAGCTATGAGCCAGTTTGGTTTTAAGGCATCATTAACTGCCACAAAGACTGAGAATTCTGAGTAATCCACTATACCCTCAAATGGGAGTTCAATATCGTCGCTGACAACAACGGGTATACAGAGACTTTGGATGGCATCAAAAAGTCGGCAAGAAGTGGGGGTGTCTCCAGCTGGGTGCAAACAGAATTCCGATGTTCTCATCCCTCTAATTGATTGTTCTCTCCCAGTGGCATTGGGAAAGCCTTCTTCCATAACAAGCCCAGGGTCATTAACCAACATATCCCACAATTGTTCTCGGACCATACCTCCCTGTTGCAAACAAAGATTCGATAACATTCCCACAACAATGGTGTATAAATTTTTTTAACGCAAGATGAAAGCTGTTCTCCCAAAAAGTTGGAACAAATATAACGAAATATATATTTCACTCTGTAACACCAGTTGGAATCACTTTATTCATACAGAAGACCAACATCATTAAAACAATGAAGATTTTCAAACATTATACCAACACCAATATCCTCCAACTGAAGTTAGGGTGTTAGACCAACAGTGATAAGCAAGGGTAGCAGCAACTAAGATACACAATATTACCTTAAAAGTGCCACCAGGACTAATCTATTCAAAACAAGGAGATTATGCCTCAAAGGCATAGATTCCAAATTAATTTCCATTTATAGAAAAGAACTGCCTATTTGTTAGACAAAAGGATATTAGGGAAAGAGGGAGCTGGCCATTATTTTGGTCCAAGGCAGATCTGCCCAGTGGGATGAGGAAACATGGAAGCAATTGCAAATAATACAAACAAAAAATTTTTATGTATTCAATTCAATGCACGTTGCAAGATGTAAGAACTTGAAAGTAGCAACCATAGACATATAAATCTCTACCACAGTTGACAAAAATAAATGCAGAGGAAGACTGCTGCATCCAATGCTTAAACAAAAACTAAAATTTGTAGTTAATTTCCAAAAGAATTTGGGAAGTTGATACTGACCCGATGCCTGTGTTTGGCTCCTTTAAAATAAAGGAGGGTGTGGCGTTTCTTATTCTCTGACAAGTGCAATCTAGGAAGCAAATGAGTGTATGGAACAATTACATCTTTCAGCAATGAAACTTGGGTGTGTTGTATCATATGTGATGAGCTTCCGTTTGATGATTTTGAATCGAGCCTATACCACCCACCAAAATCTACAACCAGAAGAATAGCTGGTGCTATCTCCGCTCTGACATGCCACATTGCAACTGGGTCTGCCAAAGAATGCTTCAAGTTTTAACATAACCTGACAATCCAGAGACTAAATCATAAGCTGCTAAACTATACGGAACACTTTAGTGTCTTGTTCCGTCAACAAAATAAATGGAAATTTCATGCTACTTAAATATTTGCAAGTGGATTATAAAGAACTACATATTGGGTATGGAAAAGACACGTGATCGAATAATGAGGCTAATATTGAAAACCAAACTATTTAACATTTCAGAGAAGTAATCTTTTTTCTTTTCCCAGATTTAAATGGAGCAAGAGGTCCATTTACATGCTCCTTAGCAAAAACGTCTCTGATATATTATAAACACTCCAACTAAATCCATAGATGAGAACCGCAACAAAAGTCCTGAACAAAAAATCAAGGAAACCAAACTAACTATAAAAATTAGCGACAAAAGCATAACATTTATCCTTTTAGCAGGTCATACTCATGAATCCCTCCCAGCTGGCTGTGAAATTCGGATGCACATAACTTGAAAATCAGTCACGGAAGCTAAATTAAATAAAGAAAAGCAAGCATATTTATTGATCAGGATAAATCAGTTTCAATCATTCCTCTTAGACCAGCACGCATCACAACTATTAAGATCTAAGAAGAAGAACAACAACTGCAGTTAGATGCAACCTAACACAAATGAACAAGTATATCAGATAAACTAAGGCCAATAGAAAGAATAGGTATAAACTGACTATGCAATAGATATTCAGATCACGTCAAATATAATTCAAAATGAAACATCCATTCAGGCAAAGAAATTAGAAGTCCTACCAGTAAGAACAAAGACATGATCTTTTCCACCAGAACGCTTCCATGCTTCCGAATTCTTCACAAACTCAATCATGTCCTTCTGTCTTTTATAATCTTCATTCCCTTCTTTTCTCCTAAATGTACCCTTCCCTCTCGCAAGCTCCATCTCCGCACTCAATGTAGCAAAAAATGGAACAAAAATAACATCGGCCTCATTAACATCAAATACCCTTTTAGCAAAAGATTGAGACCTTACATTCTCCTGGGTCATCAAGTCCCCAGTGATCCAGTACTCCACACTGTACTGCTTAATCAGTGGATTCTCAGGGTAAGGAAGTAAATTGGAGTTCCTGTGCTCACGGGTCATTCCGATCTGGGGGTGATCCGGGTCATAGCTAATGCGGGAGTCGGGTACAGAGGAGGACCAATACTGTTCTAAGAGGCCATAGTTGAGGGATCTGGGGAGGTCTGCTAAATAGACTTTGAGGGGATTTTGGGTTACTCCAATAGTATTTTGAGGATTTGGAAAAGATTGGTTTGGCTTGGAGAGTAGGAAGAAAAAAGAGAGCGAGAGAAGAGAAACGAGAAGAAAGGCGAGAAAGATTGAAGCAATTGAGCGTGGAAACATGGTTTCTTTACCGAAGGTGGTGGTAACAGGGACGATGCTCTTTGGAGCCATTACTTGCCACTGGGGGATATTGGGCTTCCGAGAACTCTAATAATAAGTAAGCCTATGTTTTGATGGAACAAGATGGGGTCGATGAGAGCACAATCGATAAGAGTAAACGATGGTAGAACAGATGAGAGTAACTTTCATTTACTCTCCCTTATTTGATAAATTTAAAATAAATATAGAATAGACTGGATTAACTTTTTAAAATTTTAGAATAAATATAGAGTTACTTCTATCTACTTTCAAATTGAGAGTAACTTTTTTTAAGGATGAGTAACTAGTTACTATCATCTACTCCTATTTACTCTGTAATTTTTACAAAATAAAAAAAATATCTGAGTTATTTCAATCTACTATACTCTCATCTACCTCCATCTAAACAGAGGCTAAGAGCCATCCCGTATCCAGCAGCCTTTTAATTAAGCTCTTTATAACAATTTAATTAAGCCCTTTAATTATACAATACAAATAAAAAATTTAAATTTATAATA
The DNA here is from genome assembly GCA_037975025.1 of Excoecaria agallocha. Lineage (NCBI taxonomy): Eukaryota > Viridiplantae > Streptophyta > Magnoliopsida > Malpighiales > Euphorbiaceae > Excoecaria > Excoecaria agallocha. Next base: position 122,866,420 of record CM075806.1, on the reverse strand, counting down.
ATTTAAAAAGTTAAATATATAATATTCAATTGTATTGATTTGGTATTATATAATATTAAAATTAGTAAAAAATTTATAAAAAACTAATTTTATTTTCAATTTTACCTGATTTTACTATACATGTGATGTAAAATATTTGTTTTTATTATAACGATTTAAATGTCATATTAATTTCATGGAGTATTACGCAAAATCATTTTTAAAAATAGAATGAATTTAAATTTATAATTTATAAAATTGATGAGTACAAGTATTTATTAGATAATTGGAAAAATTTAAATGAATTATGAGGTCAAATTTAAGTGTTTTGATATGAGTTGTGCTACATTAAAATCACTAATTAAAAACATATATATTAATGTGATAAAAATAGATGAAATATTTTGTTTCAATTAAGACATTTTTCTCAAATTTGATTTTTTAAAAGCCTAATTGGCAAGTAAATGACTGAACTGACTATTAAGAAAAACTTCATAAACTCTTTTCTTTTTTTTTTTTTGTCCTTAATGTGGCTTTAAGAGAATTAGCAAAAAAAAATTATTAAAAGAGAAAAACTTAGCTTGAACCTATTTATTTAATTAAAAGAATCATTAGCAAAAATTAATAAGTTAAATTTCAAAGATCATTATTGAATCCTTGCTAAAATTGAGTTAATGTGATAAGCTCAACTCTATTAGAACCGACTTATTGTTAGGCTATGATTCAATTTAACTAATATTTTACACATAATATTTGCATAAGTACTTGCTGGAATATAATTATTAGAATTTGAACAAGTTCAAATTATGACTGAAGTTATAAACCCTATAAGTACTTAAATTTAATTATTAAAATCCAAAATTTGTTAAAATATACCTTAATAAACATTTAACTTACTCTTTTTGATCAGAAGAAATTGAAGTCAATTAAAAAACAAAAACAAGAAAAAAGAAAAAGAATTCTTTTCTCTTCAGTTACTTCAAGTCGTGCTTGAGAAATGAGAGTATTACTAAACTATTTTGAACTTTGTATCGTTGCTAATCCCAATTTCATCTATAGTCAGAATCTAACCAAAAGAAACTACCAATGTTTCAGCTGATAACGAAAAGATTACTAAAGATATATGAGAGACATAATTATGGACAGCGGTTCATATTGAAGCTCCCTACAATGGTCACAAAAGCTCCAACTCTTCAAGTGGAAAAGTGAGTTCAATTGCACCCATAATAGAAACAATCTAAGATTAAAGACAGCAAAATAAAATAAAAAAGCTCTAATGCTAGTGAAGAACCCTGTGTTCTTCTGTAACAAACTAAGCCTCCATCACTACCCCATCAAAATTCCAATCTCTAACAAGATCCCTTCGCACTGCACGGCTCCTCACTAGTCTTGGGGGTCCTGTCATTTCATCGTGACTTGAGTAATTAGGTTGTGGGGTCACTTTGGATGTTGCTCCAAACGAAGGATTAGATCTCGGAGGAGGAAGAGAAAACTTCCTGGTTATGCAGGTTGCAATCGCAGAACATCTTCCATCGTTGTCTGAACTTGAGACTGAGTAGCTTCTAAAAGAGTGCGATGGACTTTCTACACTATGGCATACGAGACAAGCTAGGCTCATATTTGATCCTTCACTAAGTTCCAGACCAAACTAGATGCTTGCTGCAAGGTACATGCCACAATAAGAAAAATGTGTGTGTGTATATATATATATATATCAATATTCGATATCAACACAGTGCCACATTAGAAAAAGAAAGGAAACGGCAAAACTAGAAGGACCTATGTTCCACAAAAAACAACAGACGAATAAAAAGTCAACATTTGTTAGCTAGAAAATGCACTGTTGCAGAAAAGAAAATTAACAGTGAGCACAACAAGCACTGGAAACTGCTATCAGAAAGAGAATAACAGATGTGGACAAATGACCGAATTGGCTTGGTTTATGACCTGAGATATCGAGAAAAAGGCACTATGAACAGTAGGGAGAATAGCACTTGTGAGCGGTAGATATGCATAACTTAGGCTTCACACTTGGAGTTTATTAGGAATCGCACCTTGCACATAATACAATACAAGCTACAAAAGCTTGGATCCATGGTATTTAATATCTACTCTATTTTAAACCTTCACACTTTGTTGATGAGACAATAAATGATATATGTAACTGCAATTACATTACACGTCCCATTATTTTGTTTGGTATGTAAATTTGATGTAATGTAATAGGCATTGCATAGGATAATAATTTGCACTTTGAACCAACGTTATGCCGGTTGGATGCAAAACTATATGTAATCATGTCTCATATTTTATTTTTATCATCGCCATTACTACATCCTTGTCACAATTACCATCATGCTCCAACATGCAGCATCATTAAGCTACCACCACCATTATTACAGCACATTTGAAAACTAAGAAAGTACCCCTTTTCTAAATAAACTAGAATTTCAGATAAAGGACATGTAGCCAAGACTGCAAAAGTATAGTTAGTTTCTAATTAGACTTCTCAAGCTCTCATTATTAAATTTGTGCCCATGAAAACTAGCCTTGCCAAGCCTTTTGTGATCATTTTTTCCATCATACTCTGTGAGTATATTTCGCATTCAAAAGTTGAAAATTGTAAAGCTCATCTCCCACAAATCAAAGTTCCCTTGTGAATCATCATCAAATTGGTTATTTATTGTCAATTCACAAGAAAGAAAAAAAATTCAATGCGACCTAGAAACAATTAAGGGCTTATCTCATTGATTAGATTCCTAAGCTCTATAGTTTAGGAACCTCAAACAAGATTTTAGGTTTTGCAACTCTCCCTCTCTCTTTTCCATTTACATCAATACAATTTTAGCCTTCAGCAGTCTTTCATTCCCTAAGCCACAATCACATAGTCCATGGCACTAACAAAGGCTAGATCACTACCAATATGAGAAAGAGAGAAAGAGGCTGCATAAACTCAGTTTGGATCCCAAATTCTTTTCACAATTTCTTTCATAGATATAGGTGAACCAAGACCCTTTTGCTTTAAAGATCAAAACTTATTATCAATGTTTGAGATTCCTCGAGACTATTATTTCAAAAATCCTATTTGCAAGCTCTCTACAAATGCAAGAGAAAACAGACCAGAAGTTTTCGAGTAAAAGGAGGGGTAACATACTTAAGGAGATCTAGAAACTGTAAGTAAATACAATTAACCAACAGTTCTTGAGTATCTGCACGACTCTCAGGTAATAAATTGACTGGAGAAAGAAACATCAGCAACTGAAATCGGTCACTAGAATTTTGCATGCATGGTGTAACAACATGTAGCATCATAGAACAGCCTTACAAACATCATTTAGCATCATGACAGGACATAAGTCTATTCACAGACCAAGGCCATCATGAAAAAGCTTAAGTACAACATGATTAGAGGCAGAATCCACAGTGATGCCATAAAATAATTCATTACACATCAATGAAAAAAATTCAATGCACTTTTTATGCAATATCAATAAACCTGACGCAAAATAGTCAGGTTGGTGAAATCAAACATATATGCCAGATTGTATCTTACATTTGAAGGGCATCAAATGCTTTTAAGTTTCTAGTGACAGCAGCTAATGCATGATGAACCAAGACTTTCAACTTCCACAAAACAAATGTAATTTCTCTTTCAGGAAATTAAACCAATAAATAAAAACTGCTCCTAAGGAGGGAAGAAAAATGCAAAGTTGATGAAGCACTAAGGACAAGAGGAACATTTCCAAATAGACAGAGGATTCACCTAATAATAGCAGAAGGTTAATTTAGGCTTCCAGTAGCCCCAAAAGGGAATGTTGTTCCAACTGCAGTTTAGGTTTAGGTTCCTATGGTACACAACTGATATCATCCTTCATCTATATATTCTTGCATTTAACTCCAACTGCCTGTCAAAAGTATTAATATAATAATTTGTGCTCTCCAGTGCTACTTTGATGATTATCTACAGGTTATTTGTCACCCCAACTATAAATCCATCCTCCTCTTTGGTGTCTGAGTTTATTGTTTACGTGCAATAAAGTCCCTGTCTACGATGATGGTGAGAAAATTGATCAATTTACTCACTGCAAACAAACAACCATTTTACCAGTCATTGAACTGAGAAAATAGGTTTGTAATTCATTTATCCCCCCTGAAGAGACAACCCTATATCGATCTTAACAACCTTGTGGAATTAAACATGTGTAGACTAAAAAACAGGTTTTGAGAAATAAGTAGCTTCATTCGGTAATAAAAAAAGAAAAATAAATTCAAGTGGCTTTCATGAAAGCAAACAAAGCAATCAATTCAGAACCTTGCTAACTAAAATAAGTGCTACAAAGTCAATTTTGGTGCTAGGAAATATAAAATTCTTTTTACAGTCCTAAAGTGTTCAAGTGGTTATTCAAGAAAGTATAAGCAAATTAGTCAGTCAGATAGGATGTGTATTAGATTGAGACATGCAAAAGGATATATTAAACTATATCAGTAGCTACAACTTCAAAGCTTTACCCTATTCATCAAATGACAAATTGCATACATTTCTTTGTCGCCAAAAGAATTTCATTAAGAAGCGGGTTCAAACTTGAAACTTTACCCAAATTGACATAATAACCGACCGCATAAGCCAAGTTAAAATAGCAATTTAAGGGTTTTTCCTAAACCACATTTTAGATATCTATCATTCAACAAAACAGCTGAAAAACAGTGTAGTGAGAAAAATCGAACAATACGAATATCTAAGACCCATTGACCCAAAACCTAATTCAACACTGTCAATGAACCCTAAAATATCAGCTTGCAGCCAATAAATTCTAAGTCAAAACCAAGAGAACCAAATTCCATACCACAATCAAAAAAAGGTTTTCTCAAATTAAAAAAAAAAAAGAAGAAAAGGGAATTAAAAGAATTAATCTTTTCTGAGTACCCAATAAACCAACCAACAGATGCAACATGCATTAAAACATTTAAGCTAGAAAGACGAGAGATCTAAAAGAACAATTACATGAATTGAAAGAAACTGAAACATATGCAAGTGATCATTAAGATCCAAGAAAATCAAAGACAAACCTTAAATGTTGTTTACTTTGATGAGGGGTCTATCTTGTAGATTGCAAGGAGATATACGTGCGATCGGACTCAGTTGTATTTATATCCGAGTTATTGAGAAGAAAGGTTTGGGTCGGATTCTTCGCAGAGCATAAAAGAGGAGCGTCCACTACACGAGCACAATGTGCGCGTACAGCGTATGTCCAGCGAAGACCCACCCATCATAAGTTGCCATGTCATCAAGAAAGATGAGTAGGGTCATAAAGGTACAATCTTTAAGTCAAACCTTGAGTGTGTAATGTGCGAATCATATCTAATTAGGAAATTTAAATTATTTTTAATAGTAATAAATAACAATAACAATAATCAATGATTATTAGCATATCATTTAAGGTTGACTTTTGGGTGTTGTGAGTTTGTCCACGTGTACATTCGTGAAAAGTATAAGGTAAAGTGAAGAATTAGTTATGGAAAAATGTTATAAGATAATAAATCCATAATTAGATTATATGGTAAAATAAAATCTATGACTATTATTCACCCTAAAATAGAAATAAGTTAAAAGATACTATTTATGTATTTTGACTAATTTTTATGAGGCGTGACTTCTTTTTATTGTCATACCAATATTGGATATTTTCAAAATATTTTTCATTACCGAATAATAATAACATTGGCAAGGGCAGCTTTCAAATATCTCCTAAATTATTGTTAAATGCAATTAGGTTTGAGCTGTCATTGATTTGGTTTAGTTTTGTTTCTATAACTTAAATAATTGAATATTTTTAATTTAATTTTTTAAAACAACCATTAAAATAAATTAGGAAAAAAATCCGTATCTAAGCTCATAAAATTTATACATTTTACTTATAAATAGATACGTACCAAACAAAATCGAAATAAAAAATCAAATCAAATTGTTATATACAGATGATTTTGATTTGATTACTTTAATTAATATGTTTTAAAATATATTACCTCCATTTCGTAATATATGTTGTTTAAAAAAAATTCATTTAATAATACACGTCATTTTAATATAATCAAAACACATTAATTAATTTTTATCAAATATATCTTTATTTAAGTTATTTTTATAAAATTGATTTTCAACTTCCACTGATTACACCGCATACATTTTCATAATGAATTTACATATCTGGGTTCCAGAACGTGCGATAAGGGGCTCTTAAAGTGGCTTGTGATTTCTTCTCATCTGTACATTTCTTCTTCTTTAATTATTGTGTATTTTTTTTTCCAACGATATGTATTATGAAAATGGAGGAGTAGTTACTTTATTATATGATTATTCAATAATTAAATTATAATTAGTTTATTCAGTAATATTTTGAATTGTAAATTTGTTATTTATTAAGTTCAAACGTTGGTATTCCATTATCTTTTATTTGAAAAATAATAAATTTTATATTTCAAAATGTATATAATTAATAGCATAAAAATTAAAAGTTCAAAACGACTAAAATAATTTTTCCTGATTCTGTTATCCTTTATATATAAAAATTACGATTTAATAAATAAACATCTAATTTCTAAAATATCCACATCAACCGGAATTATATAGATTAAATTTGTTCATATAATTACAAAAAAATTAATGGTCTCTGTGAATTACAACCGACAATTAACTTCAATGCTTCAATGAAATAAACAAAATTAATTGTTAAAAACATACAAGACCTAATTAATCAAATTTCAAGTTCAGTTCGGCAGAGAGGGCAAGAGTTCCGATTCTCCAACCATTTAAAGATGCAATTTCCATGGAAAACATGACAGCACGGTGTCTTTATCACTTCCACCCGTCACTAAAATCCTGCAAGCAAATCGAACAATCACTTGAATTTTCACCACCGCAGCCGGCGGCGTAAAAACCCCCTTTCTTCTTCAAGTTTTCAATAGCCTGTATTGACAAACCTCCACCTGGTTGGTCGGCCTCGTAAAAAATATAGCTTTCATCCACCGCAACGTCTGTGGTCGGACTCATCCACGGCGAATCAACATCCCATTCTTGGTGTACAATTTGGAGTTACGCCAGTGCATAAAAACCGCAAAGAGAGTGCTGCCGATTGGCTGGGTCAGGAAGGAAAGCAATAATTTGGGGAGTCAAATCATATACTAATGGGATATCAAGATCGTCGAGAGAACACAGAAAGTTGCGAATATAATGAAAAGACCCAAGGGGATGATCTAGAATGCGATAGCTAATGCGACAAGTTTCATAAGTAGAAGGACCAAATGGGTAACTATCCATCAATCTATCTCTGTGAAATATTTCCCGCATGTTGGTGAGACAAAATTCTGGGACGAACTCTGGTTATTATTAGTTATGAGCAGAGCCCATATTTCTAATCTCATTGCCATTGATGAATCATCTATGTACTTGTTCACATTGACGTATTATTTACAGAAAATCAACTCTATTGCTTCAATGAAATAAACAAAATCTTACAGACAAAATTAATTTTATTAACAATCAAATCAAAACCCTAAAAAGATTGATTGCTTAATAACAGACAAAGACCTAATTAATTACATTTCAAATTCAGTTCGACGGAGCGGGCAAGAATTCCGATTCACCAACCATTTAAAGATGCAATTTTCATGGAAAACATGAGAGTACGGCGTCTTTATCACTTTCACCCCTTCACATTCACTACAATTCTCCAAGCAAATCGAACACTCGCCTGAACTTTCACCACCGCAACCGGCGGCGTAAAAACCCCCTTTCTTCTTCAATTCTTCGATCCCGAATCTCGACAAACCACCACCTCCTCCTCTGCGCTGGCCGACCTCCTCGAAAATATAGCCATCATCCACCATAGTGTGGGTCATCGGAATCATCTCCGCCGCATTAACAACCCATTGTTGCCCGACAATTTCGAGTTCCGCCAGTGCATAAAACCCGTAAAGAGAGCCGTGCCTACTGGCTGCGTCATTAAGGAAAGTAGTAATTCGGGGAATCAAGTACGCTCGGACTTTATCATCGAGATGATTGAAAGAAAGCAGCAGAAAGCGATGCCGATGAAGAGAACCGAGAAAAGGGGTAGCTAGAATGCGAGGACTAATATGAAGGGTTGCTGAAGTAGAAGGACCCATTGGGTAACTATCCATCACGGTAACTCTTCCTTCACCATCCCTCTGCAATCTTTCATACTTGTAGCTGATACATAACTTGAGGAAGAACTCTGGTTCTTGTTGCAATGGGGTATAGGTACTGAGGAATGGTGAAAAAGGTAAACTCAGTTTAAGATTTACGTTTGCTGACATTGTGAAATTGGATTGAGAAATTTTTGAGTAATTGAATTGGTTTAAGTAAAATTTATAATAGACAGTTTAATTTAAATTCTCATTTCCTTGACAGGAAAGAATAAAGAGTTAGGAAATTCCTAAAATGCAAAGGAGACTGATCAATCCTCAAATTAATAGTTAATTTCCTTTTACTTTGTAGAAAAATTTTTTTATCTATTACTTTTGAGTAAAATCTAAATTTTATTTATATGTTACTTTTAGATTTTCAATATAATTTAATTTATTTTTTCAATTTATTTTTTTTAATAAAGTCAGAACCAATCAGATTTAACAATTTATTTTTAATCATATAATTTAATACTAAATTTAAGTTTATTTATTATTTTTTAATTATAGTAAAAATAACAAAAGTGACTAATAAAAAAAACGTAGAGAATAGAAGATAATGTGAGTTATTAACAAATGATATCAAATCAAACACAATTAACTCTTAATTAACACGATTACACTTTTTTCCAATTGGATTTTGTTGCATTATTAGTTATCCAACATGATTTGTTTTGCAAATGTTTTTAATTTAATTTTTTTTAGATAATTCTTATTAGCATTCACTAATTATAACAATAAAAATTATTGATTTTAATTTTAATTACTATACAAAAATTGACAAAATAGTTTTTTTTTTGAATAGATAATCGGTGTGGATTTAGTTACGTATTGTACCCATCCATCCCTATAAAATAGTTCCATAAACGCTACATCTTTCTTGATCTTGAATGAACATTTTAATAACCACAAAATGTTTTTGATTTTGAAATTGATTTCTTCGGCGACCTTATATTATGAACAGTTGAGCATGGACTATTAGAGTTGAAAGCCAACTATGGCAAAAAAAACATGCTAAAGGCTTGAGAATGACTCCGATTCAAGAAAAAATATTGATTCTGATTTTTGGTATACAAATCATATTGATAATAATAGGTAATAATTTTTTTATTGTTAATATAATGTAATATAAATGCCACAATTAAGACTCATTTAATTCAATGTTCAACCAACAAAAGATTTGTTAATGCGATTTTACCGTGGAATAATATGATTAATGATACTTTATTATCATGTTAGAAAACTACGTTTTTTATAATTAATTTCACATTTATAAAGTTAAAAAATTGAAATTTGACATGATAATCTATTATGTATTTTATCCATCATTGGAATAATGTTGATGTAAGCAATGTATCATTTTGATTTTGGTAGGAGTTTGATAATATGATTTCATTAATTTGTTATTTTTAAAATCCACGATTTATTTCTCTTTTTATCATTTACTAATTGATTGTTCAAATAAATTTCATAGAGTTTGTAAATAAGAATTAGATCGTAAGAATTAAAAAACATAAAATTAATGTACCCATTTAATAGAAAATGACTTAATGCGAGCTGCATTTGTTAAAAAAAAAAAATTGAACTTTACGCATTTTCAATTATCATACCTAACTAATAAAAGAAAGTATGTGACATTAATAAATATTGTCACGCAGTAGCGTGCAATGATTCGGAAGCATATGAACTACCAAAACACCAGGCTGTTGGCATAGTATCTACTTTATATAGTAGCGATGCATATATATTAAATTCACGTATATACTATAGGTTGTAAGTGCATGTATCCAGGAAATTTTTTGAATTTGGAGTCTTTTGTTAAAAATATTTAAAAAAATTGAGTTATAATAAATAAAATTTGAATTTTGGTGTGTTGAAAACCGATTAAAGGATTGTAGTTCTTTGATAGTATGGGCCCTACATGATTGATTGATTGGAGTGCTGGAAACGGACACCAAAATCTGTCGGTTTGTTTTAAGTGGGTGTCAAAAACTGACAAGGCCTAGTGCCGATTTCTAGCTAGCTTCTGACTCCCTGCAGAAGCCTGATTCATTTCTTTGTTTCTGATGCAAGTCTCAAGAATATTATCCTTAAACTTGCGGGTGAAAAATAACCAAGCGCTAAGCTTACCCCTTTTAATTATAAATGTAAGATTATACAATATAGTCACCTTATTGATGAACTAATTAAAGAATTCTTAAATCACACAAATAATTTTTGTGAAATCCAATTTTAAAATTAACACTTGAGTTAGCATAACTTATTCGTTAAATACTACAAGTTAAACATGGTCCTCAAGTCTCAAACATTCACATGTTTGTACATATATGTATATTTATTAAATATTCATATGTCTAGATATATTAAATTATACCCATTTATGAAATGCTAAATTAATCACCATCTAAATTTTATAAGCTCATTACTAATGTCCTTTAAAATAATTTATTTTTATTTTGAAGATTTTATTCACTTATTCATTTCAGATATTTGTTCCAAGTAAAATCCAGCGAAATTGCATCGAGCTGAATAAATGAAATCTGAATACGGGACTGGGTTCTGGAAACTATTCAGTACATTCAACATTTTCTCGTTATCAACATTCATAATATATATATATGTATATATATATATATATGCACACACACACCGATACTTATCTTTTCTAAGTTTAAAGGCAACCCTAATATTTCCAAGGTCGAAAGCAGAGTATTCAACCTTGATAATATATGTAAATTAGCAAGGTAAATTCTATAAACTTAACTAACCAATTAATTGTACAATTTAAATTCATATAATGTCAAATTTAACACATTTAACCCGCTTGCTAACAAGCTAATTATTTATCAATTCACTACTCTTAGGACATACAAACATAAAAATTGAGAAAAAAAGTGAATTTAGTGGAGTACTTTACTTGTTGAAGTTAAAATCTGTATTTTTTTTTTCATTTTCGTCCGTCTCCATGCTCGCTGGAGCTTCGCCGGCGTGACCCAAGATCACTTGGAGGCAGTTGGCATTGAGGGAAGTCCAATGACATTGAGCACACACTCCAATGCCCCTCCGTTTGGTCGAAAATCCTGTTAGAACAGCAGTAGCAACTCCCTCTCCGATTTGTCTGTTGTCGACGGGTGGGGATGCTCGGTGGGTGTGGAAAGGGGCACCAAATCACCAGGAGTTGCCGATGGTGTCCTTGCCATTGCTTGATGCCGGAAGAGGCTGTAATCTTGGGGAGTTATTGGTTGGAGAGAGATTTCAACACCAAAGGAAAATAAGAGAACAACAATTGGGCCGAAGAAACAAGCGGCGGAGGAGGCCAGCGAAGCTGTGGGGGTTGATCGGATTCTCTTTCTCTCTATCTCTCTCTCTCTTCTCCGATCTCCCTCCCTCCATTCATCCTCATTTTTTTTCTTCTTTCTCCTTCTTCATTTTCATTTTCATTTTCCTTTTCTTTTAATTTTATGTAATCCTTATCTATTTTTCTGTGGCCACGGTACTTTATCCAGAGATTTTTTAGGGATTCTAGAAATGTTACTTCTATTATTATTTCTTTCATTATTATTATTATTATTATTATTATTATTATTATTATAATTATTATTTTATTTTTATTACTTTTCTCTACTTGTTTTAATTTCTTATTTACTACTAAAGTGTATTTTAGTTAACATTGTCAATTCAAAGGCCTTCAAAAACTAATGCCCACTAACATCGTATTCTCAACAAATATTTACCCTGCAAATCTATATCAAAAATACTATTCATCAATGTATAAGTTATTATTAGCCGACTTGGATTTTGGGACGTTACAGGTTTGATAGAAAAACTGAGAAAAGTTTGTAATTTTATCTTCAGAATCAAGCAATGGCACATAGTGGCCGATGCCATTGGCACCAACAATTTGCTTTCCCTTTTATTGTTCTATTTTTAGTTCTATTTCTATCTAATCTTGTTTGCAAAAGGTATTTGTCTCAATCTTCATTGTTCAAGATTTGTATAAGTAGTTGTATACTCGCAACAGATATTTAATGTGGAAAATTATTTCAAATATGAATTGAAGATCGAAATATTCTTTTGCTGCAGCGAATTGCTCCATCAAACATTTCACCTATCTGTTGCTTGAATTGAAAACTAGAATCCAATTGTTACTCAACAGTCTGTTACTTTTGCACCTATTAAAAAAATCACATTAAATTATCATTTTCAGTGTCTGTATATGGTATTTCTTTCAATCTACATAGTTGGGAATGTACGTATAATAGCAATAGATTTTTGACAGCACTTTCTTTTGCTGTAGATAAATAATTGAATCAAGAATCTTTATTCTCCTAAAAAGAGAAATAGTTGCAGTGAACATGCCTTGAATAGGGAAAGGGGCAGAGTTTCACAATAAAAAAAATAAAACACAAAAGAAACATGGAAATGAATCAGTCATCTGTAGGGAGTCAGAAGCAAGCCAGAAATCGGCACTCGGCCTTGCCCATTTTTGACACCAACCCGACACAAACAGGCGGATTTTGGCATCGGTTTTCAACACCCCAATCATTCAATCACATAGGCCCACACTATCAAATATCGACAACCTTTCAAGCTAGTTTCCAGCACCCTAAAATTCAAATTTTGTTTATTGTAGCTTCATTTTTAATTTTTTTTAATAAAATACCCCAGATTCAAAAAAACTCAATGTATCCAAAATGACGAGTCATCACCAGTGGGATCAGGAATCAACAAATTGGTGGAAAAATTTAATCCTATTAAAATGGACCGATTTGGTGATCTTCACATATGGATTCGTGAGTTGAAATTTACTTTGTATGCATGCGTACTTCATATACAAATTTGTATATGAATTATTTCACATGCATCCAATATCCCACGATTCAATTCCTGTGTTCTATTTTTACTTCATCTAATAGAGATATTTGAGCCCCATTATTTCATTTTCGCAATAAAGTATTGCAGAAAGGAACTCTTCATTCTGCATTGCCTTGGAGGACGCACCGTTAGTCGGATTTCGCAGCCTCCTCTTGCATAAATGAAATCAGATACCCCTCTAAATAATTTTTAACAAACCCTGCATTGCCTCAGTCGATGCGCCGCCAACCAGATTTCGTAGTCTTCTCTTGCGAAAATGAAATTGTGTATCCCAATTCTCTAAATAGTTTTTAACAAATTCTATTTATCTAAATAACTTCTCAAAATATATTATTAATAAAAAAAAGTCCCAATGTTAAATTATAATAGGAAATATCATTAAAAGAAACCGAATTTAAGACCTCCCACCCTTCCAATCGAGAGTACTTGCTCATTGCCTTTTAACCCATAATTTGTTTCAAAAGACGAGCATAATATTATTGCCCTAAACTCTGAAGCGTTGCTTGGTTGTGTTGGATTTTTAATAATTTTTCTATAATTTTGTTTCATTAGACTAGCCACATATATTTGATCCATAAATATTTTATGAATTAAATCAATGATGAAATGCCATTTACACAAACTAATCACCATCTTTCTCTTTTTCATCCAACTTATGTAAACGCCTCCAACAAAATAATGTGTACCTTTGAACTTTTATTTGTTCAAAATTACGTTCTCTAATTTTTGTTTTTGACAAAAATAAAGCATCTATGTTAACGTGTGAATTTTCAAGTTGGAACTTTGCAGCATTTCCATCAAGATTACAATTTGAAAATATGCTACTGAATATATATATATATATATATATATATATATATATATATATATATATATATATATATATATATATATATATATATATATATATATATATATATATATATATATATATATATATATATAATCTTTTAATTCAATTGTATGCTGTTTCTATTCAGGGCATTCAATTGTTTTAGAGCTCATATTTAATGAGCTTCTCTAGGGTGGATGGATTGCCATCCACCTCATTTATTATCCCATTCTTAAACCTTATTAATTTATAGGATTATTTTTTTAAGGTGATCATTTAATTTTAGTGGTTATAAATAATATGGCAAAAAAAAAATTAGTAATATAAAAATTATTAAAATTTTTTAAAAAATATCAAAAATATCAAATTCAGACACTAAAAGACCGCATGTGCGAACCATGCATGTAAGCAGAAGTCTTTTAAAAGATGTTCATTAACTTGCCACATTTGACTTTGAGTGGAACAAGTGGAAAAAAAATGGCAAAATTTTGCGTGAGATAATAATCCGATATTTGCATACAGTTGTACTCATAAAAAAATTGGATATTTTTTAACGAAAATTTCATACTAAATTAAACATTGGGGTGCCAATTCTAGAAAATAGAAATTTTTATAAATCTGGGGTTATTTTTAAAAAAATTCAAAAAAAATTACTACAGTAAACAATATTAAAGATATAAAGTGTTGAAAACCGGCATAACCACCTGCCGGTATTTGATATCGTGGGACCCGCCTCATTGACCGATTGGGTTACGAAAATTGGTTGGATTAAATGCAGGTATCCCACTGATAGGCCCTAGCATGGGATGAAAATCGGCTTGAAATTATACTGATTTCTGGCCTCTTCCTATCCGGTACATATATAGAGTAGAGAAAGTGTAAGTACAGTAATGATAAGTATGTAGGGCAACAAAAGGAGGAGTTAATTTCATTTGTGCTTACTCATATTTAACGATTGTAACGTTATGATTACTATACTACGATTTGTAACAAAAAAATCATTCAACTTTTATTTTATAATAAAAAAGTCACAATGACCGAAAAATTAAAAATCCGGCCACCGAAAAATTAAAAATATGAAGATAAATATATATTTTATCTGTCGGATATCTAATAAATTTTGATACTGTCAATAATTTTAAAATTATAAGATAGTATTTTTTTTACTTTTATTAACAAATTTTGTTGTAGTCAATAATTCTAGTGATCAAATTTTTTATTTTTTGATTATTATAATTTTTTTATAAAATAAAAATTAAATAATTTTTTATTATTAATTATAATATAGTGATTATAACGTTATAATTGTTAAATATTAATTATAATAAATGAAATTAATCCGAAAAAGGAGGGTTGTATCGTCCGGACAGAGTAAGGCGTGGCAAAACAGCTGTATTAATTCATGGATTTGGAAGTATGATGGATTTGGTCGGATTCTGTGACTTGTCACCTCCATTTTCACCGGTCATTTTAATTATTTGTGTACTGCTACTCCATATAATATACTGCCTTGATGCGTAAATTTTGTCTCTTCTTAACTCTCTCTCTCAAATACTAATTTCATGCTTCTTATATTCAAAATGCTTTTGTTTATTAGCTTTAACTACCAAACAAAACTAATTCAATCCGTCTAAAAAATGTAATTTATATTCATTTGATTTGTCAATGGCTCATATATTATTTGTAATTTTATAATTTTTTTATATAATGTAAATATCATTAAAACTATACATGCATAATTTTTTTTTATGAAATAATTTTTAAAATAGAAAATACTGGCATAAAAAATTTACTTATAATCTAATCCTTTTATAGCTAGTTTAATAATGATTCATTTTAGTTATTGATTCTAAATTTGATATGATGTAATTTATATACTATAGAATAATTAAGAAAGTAAGAAATTAGCTAAATAGATAAGCAGAACTACTATATTCTGCTTAAGCCCTCACATCTCACAACTCACAAACACCATCGAATTTATATTTTAACAAAAGGCCATTAATAATAAAAATTTAAACAATAAATAAATATTTAAATTCCGTAAATATATTTTCGAAAGTATTTGTACACGTTTATCTCCACTAAAAAAGTTTATATTTTGCCCCTACCACTCTATATATATTATTTATGTGTTGACACGAGACAATGTGGACATATATTTTTGGAAGGAGTACCATGTAAGCATACTACTATGTCTTTGCCCTGGTATGGAGCTGGCCTACCCGACACATCAAAATTAGCCACATTTAAAATATTTAAAATAAATAAATGAGACCATGCTGTATTTAAACTGGACAATTTTTTAAATAATGTAATTTAAATAATTAATTACTAAATTGGGGTGTATGGAAAAAATTTTACCAAAATGGGGTGGTTGGGAGACACGAGGGGACAGAATTTCTGCCAAACCTGAAACTACTGTTCAGATCAGTGGTTTCAAAACACAATTTTCCATGCCGATTATTAAATTAATAAATTTTTAATATAATTTAATTTAATTTCTAATATAATTTTTTAAATAAAATAAAATAGAAATCTGCAATAAATTATCATCCATTCCTTATTTCATCTTTTGATTCTTTTCCCATCCCAAAATGTAATTATCAAAAATAAAATAAAATAAATAGATTCGTTTGTTAGGATAGGCAAAAGAAAATTCTTTAATTTATATTATTGGCAGAATCAATTTCTCTATGGCTAAATATTTATTTCTTTACTGACCAAATAAATCCAAAACCTTTTGTAGGATTATGTTGGTTCAATTATTTTTTACCTGATTAATTGAAATTGGCACCGGATAAATCTATAAAATTATAAGATATTTCCTTCTAAATATAAATAAAATTTCCACCATTCTATTTCTTGTTGCAGTTTTTTTAATTGTACTTTTCATAATGTGTAGTTGCCCATATAATCTAAATTCCTCTATGGGTTTATTTTTGTGAAAAAAAAAAATGAAGTCGGGCACTTATTTATGAATGGAGGGAATAAATAATAGACATTATGCTATTAATGACCATCCATCCCATAAGTATTATCCATCATTAATAACCCAATTCATTTATTAAAAAATAAATTAAATTATATTAAAAATTTATTAATTTAATAATTGGTAATTTTTCTAATATTTGATGAAAATTGAAATGATAATTTATTACAGGTATCTATTTTATTTTATTTTATTTAAAAAATTAAATTAAAAATTAAATTAAATTATATTAAAAATTTATTAATTTAATAATCGGCACGAAAAATTGTGTTCTGAAACTGCTGGTCAGACCAGCGGTTTCAGACCTGAAACCGCTGGTCTGACCAGTGATTTCAGGTTTGGCAGAAATTCTGTCCCCTTGCGTCTCCCAACCATCCCATTTTGGTAAAAAATTTTTCATACACTCCAATTTAATAATTAATTATTTAAATTACATTATTTAAAAAATTGTCCCTATTTAAACCAAGGTTTTCAAATTCGTTCTGAAAAAAAAAGACAAAAAAAAAAAAACTAGTGAATATAAAGAATTAAGGGTCCTCATAATTTTTTATATTTTAATTTCATCCTTCCAATTTTTTTTTATCTCATATATACTATATTTTGATTTTTTTTTATCTTAAATAAAATATTTTATCAGTAAAATTAATTTTAATATAATAAGAGATTTCAAATTCAAATCGTCATTTACCATTTTTGTCTTTTTATATATATATATATATATATATATATATATATATATATATATATATATATATATATATATATATATATATATATATTAGCTCTCCTCTTTTCATCCTACGTCAGCTCCTGTTGACACCTGTCCTACATGATATGGTGACATATTTGATGATGGATCATTTGGATAGCTTCAACTAATTGGGTACACCCATAAATTCGACCACATTAACTTTTGAAGCAAAATTTATGGAGCGGATTTGTCTTTTCGTTTCACCATTTTATTTTTTGAAGAAAAGAGGCTAACAAACAATTTTTTATTTTTATTTTTATTTTTATAAGCTGCTGATTTTATTAAAATAGGAAGGTTTAAACAAGAAAAATAAGAAAGCAGAGCAAAACTCAGACTTTTTTAAATTTGAAATTATTTGAATTTATAGTTGGGGAAATGGAGTTGTTTTTTTTACTATTTGAATAAATGTAATTTGTCATTCCATTTTCATAACCATCCATTGTGAAAATGAAATGGTGGAACCGCTAAGAGAATGAAAGCTAATGATGGTGGGACCCACTTATTTAATTCCGCAACAAAAAATTACGGAAATGAACTTATATTAATTCGTTTATCCCATATAATAGAAGAATTGCTTTATCATGATGGCAAAGATGCACAATAATAAGCTCAAGTCTTGAATTCAATTCTCATGAACAACAATATATTAAATCTTTTTTTTTAAGATTAAAATTTATAATTAATTTTTATACATTAATTAATTAAAATCTATAATTAATTTTTTAAATTAAACAATTTTATAATCAATTTAAATTATTTTATATTATCTTTATTTACAATTAATTTTTATACATTAATTAATTAAAATTTATAATTAATTTTTTAAATTAAATAATTTTATAATCAATTTAAATAATTTTATATTATCTTTATTTTTTTTCATTTTTTTCAAAAAGTAATTATAAATTTTAATTTACATTGAAAAAATTTTTAAATTAATTTTAATTTTAATAGACCCAATCTCCATCTTAGACTTCAAGTTTTCTCCAGCAACCTCTTTAGATTAGAACTAAAGAAGTGCAAAATATCTAATTACATAGTAGTCCCTAGCCATTTCTGGTTCCATATTGCATATTGTATATAATTCTGTACAAGCAAGGTGGCATCTTTTGTTTTAATAAAAATATATCCATTTTAATAAATATTAAATGTAAAATTATCTATTTTGAAAAGTTATTAAAATTTTAAGAATAAAAAAATTATTGCGGCCAACTTTGAAAAGATATATAATGAAAAAAAAAGCTTTAAGTATAAAAGAATTTATGCCCACATGTTCCCCTAAGTCATATTAGCCCAAATATTTTTTTATAATTAAATACCCACATGTTCCCCTAAGTTTTAAATTATATTAAATTAAAATATAAAGTAACTTTATTTTTTTTCATATTTTTATTAAAATTAAAATTAATTTAAATTTTTTTCAGTGTAAATTAAAATTTATAATTAAAATTTTAAAAAATTAAAAATAATAAAGATAATATAAAATAATTTAAATTGATTATAAAATTATTTAATTTAAAAAATTAATTATAAATTTTAATTAATTAATGCATAAAAATTAATTGTAAATAAAGATAATATAAAATAATTTAAATTGATTATAAAATTATTTAATTTAAAAAATTAATTATAGATTTTAATCTGAAAAAAATAATAAAAATGATTTAATATATTGCTGTCCTAGGAATTAAACCCAAGACCTTAAGTTTATTAATGTGCATCTTTACCATCATGGTAAAGCAACTCTTCTGTTATATGGGATGAGGGAATTAATATAAGTCCATTGTTGCAGCCTCTTGTTGCGAAATCAAACAAGTGGGCCCTATCATCATCAGCTCCCATTCTCTTGCCAGCCCCACCATTTCATTTCCTCAATGAATGGTTACGAAAATGGGATGATAGACCCCACTTACCCAAATAGCAAAAAAACAGTCCCATTTTTCCAAATATAAATTCAAACAACCCCAAATTTAAAAAAGTCCCAGCAAAACTTCAAGATCTAGAGCTTAACTAGCATCTCTGTTAGCACCCAAACTCACATATCGCAAGAGATAGAGAGCAAGACTCAGCTAAAACTTAAAAACTTACAGGATAGCAACCCACCCAACAAAGGGGCGTATAAAGTCCTAGACAGTAGCAGGGAATAACAATCAAAGACAACAACGCCTATGACAATTAATACAACTAAGGTCTTATACAACCTGCTTTGACCATAAAGCTTATACCTAGCAGCATCTAAAAACAAGGCATCAACACCATCAACAAGGTAACAGTAAACGTATAGAATCCAAGCCACGAAGTTAGCAGATCTAAAAGCTCCTTACTTTGCCAAATGGTCTGCTAGCTGATTCCACTCTTTTTTTCAAAACTAGCAGCAGAAAACCATATGCTCAAAGTTGAAGCCTAGACTCAAGGAGATTAGCAGCAATCCTTATTAGAATTGATAACTATAAAAAATACACTCCCAAAGGCCCAGTCATTATGGCTCAACAGCATTTGATAGGGCCCAAGCCCAATAGCAAAAAGATGAAACGTGATTAGGAAGACAGCTCAAAAAAGCGTGATGTCTGATAGGACTGATAAGACAGCACGTTCTGTCAGCCCACTGACACAAGCCAACGCCCATACTCTCCATCCACTTCCTGTCACATCGTCGCTCATCTGCTCTGACTGCCGGTTATCACTCCCTAAGGTACTCAAGTACATCTCCAAAGAACTCCTATAAGTAGCCTAAAATACAATGGCTCTAGGTACTGAATATCTGAGACTCTCTCTCTCTAAACACTCTTTCTCTAAAAGCTACTGACTTAAGCTTCAGAGTGCTAAAGACCGGTTCCAATTGGGCACTCTCTTTTGCAAGTCCAACGATCTGATCGGCTCGACTATCTCTACTGTCAGCTCTCATTTTACGGATAAAAGTTTTAGATTTTATCATTTGGTGCTTTCATTGAGAGTCATGACAGATCCAAGATCTGGCAGAAATGCGACTCCCCGAAGACCATGATCTCACTAGTCAGGATGGATTCGAGCCCTTAGGGAGAAGAGAGAGATCTCCCGGATCACTTATTAGGGGTAATCTTCCCCCGAATTCCAATGCCGTAGTCATGAGATAACTTGAAGATACCCCTATCATTGTCAGGGACATGCGCGCCATTCTTAGTAAATTCACTAAAAGCATAGTCCAAACTTTGAAAAAAGGAAAAATGCCCAGAACTTATGAAAAGAGCCATGAAACCGATTACATGGTTGAAGATTTTGGAAAGAAAAGAAATAGGAGAATTTCCATCAACGAGACAAGAGCTCACGATAGTAGGAGGATGAGCGCCATAACCCCAGCCAGGTATAACAAGGGGAAGGGCACAATGTCCTCAAGTAGGGATTCCTCGTACACCCTCAATAAATCCTCCACCTCGTCCATTGGGGATGATTTATCTTTCATGTGCACACCAAATCGTAGTCGTACCAAGGGACGACAAGATGAATTTACCCCAGCTGTCTTGAGCAGGGAAGACAAATGGTTCAAACAGAAGCTCAAGCGGTTTGGCTTGATGGACTCCAAAAAAGGAGTGTTTGAGGACAACACCTGTGGCAACACGACCTCGCCATTTTGTAGGAAAATCACAGAGTCAGAGCTAACACCTAGATGGTGAGATGTAATAATGGATAGGTATACAGGTAAAACTGATCTTGCTACTCATCTTGTTGAATATCTAACAAAAGTGCAGGTATACGCCTACGACGAAAGGATCGCCTGCAGAATATTTCCTACCACATTGGGAGGAGACGCTTTCACATGGTTCCATGAGCTCTCGCAAGGTTCAATCACCTTTTTCCAACAGATTCATTGTGCAGACATGAGCGCCAAAGTCTGTAAGCGATTTGTGCAATCTTTACCAGCAGACCGATGAAAGTCTTCGAGACTACATCGATAGATTCCAAGCCATAATGTCGGAGGTAAGGAATGTAAGCGTGAAAATGGCATCCACTGTCTTAGCCAATGGCACTATTAATAGGCCACTATTTGAATCAATCACAACAAGGCAGCCTGTCAGCTTTTTCGATTTAATGGAGAGAGCTAGACAACATATTCAGTTGGATGACGCCCTGAGGTCCAACCGAGGCTGAAGGAACAACATTATGGACAGGTTTCAGCACTCAGACGGACAATCGTTCGATTGAGCCCTATCATCCGGACGGATTGCAAGGAGCCCGGAGAGAGCTTTCACCTTAAGTAATTTAGGAAAGAGAAAGGAGGCAGGATGATCAAGGTCCGACCGGCACACTGGTCAGCAGACTCGGATTTTCACCCCACTCAACACTAATCCCGCACAAGTATTGATGTGGATCAAAGAGAATAATCAAAAGGTCAACTGGCCAAGAAAGATGGATGAAAAAAGCAGAAGGACCAGGAACCATAATAAGTACTGCAAATTTCAGAGGAATGTCAGCCATACAACCGACGAATGTCACTAGCTGAAAGAAGAAATTGAGCGACTCCTCTAAAGAGGGCATCTCAAAAGGTTCACAGGTTCGACCCAAAGGGCGAGCCCTTGCAGACAATCAGACCATAAGAAAGAAGATTTTGATGACGACGACGATGGCGAGCGAAAAAGGCCAAGAAACGCGGATCCACATCGATCATATGTCGGTGTCATAAATATGATCACTGGCGAATTATCCTACGGATAGGATCTCACCATATCAAGGAAGGGTAAAGGTGTCTATATCACCCAGACATCCGAACGGCCTGCCCTAGTCACTATATCCAATGATGATGCACGAGATGTATTGTTCCCTCATGAGGATGCCCTTGTCGTCAGGGCATGAATCAACAACTTTGATGTGAGAAGGATATTGATGGATGATGGAAGTGCGGTAAATGTGCTTACCCTCCAAGCTTATGAAGCCATGAGTCTCCCGATCGGAGAACTTAAATCAAACGCCACACCACTCATAGGACTTGGCAATGCTACCATTCCAGTGGTAGTTATTTTCTGACTCTCCCATCCCATCCTAGCAATACAATTTTAACCACTTAAATCATATTTAAGTTATCATAAATTCTTTATTGCAATTAAAACACAAGAAAATAAAAAGATAAAATAAAGCATTTTTCAAAATGAAATATATAAAAATTCAGGGGACTCAATTGATACACCATACAATCAGAATCCTGACAATAAAAATCGCCATGAGCATCTCATCTTTTACTTTAACAGATACCATCTTTATCGCTTTTTTTTAATTATTATTATTCAATTATATTCATAATCACATAATACATAAATCGCCATTGGACTAACAATCTCCAAAGCCAACATCAACATAGGAAGATTATCTTGATGTACGAGATTAATTTTTGTATCTTTTTGGTTAGATAATGATATATATTTTTGTATTAAAGTCATGTAATTATCAAGTTATGGAAATAACAACCAATAATATGTTAAAGTATCCGACTTAATCTTATATGATTTGTACCGTATGTATGTATATATATACCTATATGTATCGTTACCAGAGGATTTACAGGATTAATGAATGTAATCAATAACAATAATCTGGATTATCTAGTATAGTCATTACATAAGGCCTTTTTCACTTTTAATACTTTTGAAGATGATGGCCCATGCTCCGGTTGTCTTCATCCATAAGATGGCTTTATTGGTCATTTTGCTTGGGACTGAGGTGTTTGCTCGGAATCTCGTCGATCGGTGAATGGGGCACTTTGCATCTTTTTCTCCTTTGATGCTTTCTTCTTTCCTAGTGTCGATAAGAGAAAGAGTATTGCTTTACGGTATCTTCTTTCCCTTGTTGTGGTAATGCCCTTATAATATCTCAAAGGAAAGATGTTTCATTTTCCTTTGGACTTGGAGCGAGCATGTTATTTCGTTCTTCTTCAGACTTGGCATTTCTTTTTCCAATTCGAATTTCTCTTTTTGAAGCTTTGCTTTGGTTGAGTAAGAGAGAATAATCGTTTGAGCTTTCCATCTTCTTTTAGTCCGATTGGATTAAGCCTTTTGATTTTTCTTTTCTTATTTCATTAGAAATTATAGGGAATAATTTTGCCTAGTTACTTGTCCCGAATTTTTCTCTATGTGCTACTTTCTTTCCTTAAAGTAGCTAGGAGAGTGTGCCGCTTTGTGCTTTTTTCCCTTTTGCATTGCAGGGCTCTATTTACGAGAGGGGGAGATGCTCTGCCTAAGACTTTTCTTGCTCTTTCTGTTGGTTTCTCTGGAAATAAGATAAGGTATCATCATTTCTCTCTTCCCCCTATCTTTCCCAGCAGGCTAGTTCAGGGAGTCTCTTATGCCAGTTGCACTATGTTCCAAAAAGGAGATATTTTGCTTCCTTTTGGACCCGGCACATATCTTTTTGCTTTCTTTTAGCCTTGAATTTCATTTTTCTCATCTTTCGTTTCCCACGTAACCTCGGGGGTTTTCATAGGATTTTCATTTGTTGACCTTCTTTTTGCAATTTCGGGTTCATATTTTTCTAGGCACGCGAGGAGCAAATTTTCTTACTTAGCCATCAACTTTCAACGAAAGCACCAAATGATAAATCTCAAATTATCATAGAAAAGGAAATGATCCTTGTGTGAGTAAGAGAGTAGAGTTGATGTGCTTTTGTGTGTGGGCTTCAATCGGGTCGAAAGTGTTGAGCCCTGCAAAAGGTGACGGTTCGATGTATTTTGAATAGTACTTTGATGCTTAAGTTAGCTATTAGAAGAAAAAATTTAGAAAGAGAATGCTTATATATTTCGTGTGTGTTATTCTATAGAGATGAACCTGTTATTTATAGTGTTCGAAGAGATTGAACAATGTTTTGAATAGTTGATCTATTTTAGGTAGATATGACCTATTATATAGATAACGAAAAGTTGATAGTGGAGTGTGTCAGACAGCCACATCACATCAGGGAGAGATTTCGTCCGATCAAACGGCCTCATTTTCTATGCATAGCCGGTTGATTTTGGGAGGCTTCCATGCGCCTTCTAAAAAAAGTCAACGAATAATTGTTGAAGAAAAACTTGCTTCTGAATCTAATATAGGAATGCTACTAATGCCCATAAAAGGATGAAGCCAGAAATTTGAGTCAAAGTGACAGCCCATTTAAAACCAACTACATGCCCCATACTGAGGGGTTGGAATTATTTTCTTCCTTTCCCTGTATTCAGCTTTTGCACTTATTAAAAGTTTGCCTTTTTTAGAAAATATATAATCTATGCATTGTGTATCTTATATACCAAAATTTTAATTAGATGATACGCGCTATTTGATGTATTGGTACATGAAATCGTAGTCCCTTATGTCCAAACAACTTTATTCATTTCACCAATTCAATAATTAGGGTTATTAATTGCGATTTGATGTGAATAACTATTGACTTGTTATTTTAATATCATGAAATGTAGTCCTTGCAGCATCTGCATTTGAACATGGAATAATGCCATCCTAATAAATATATTTCTGTGTTTTAAATTATACATTATTAATATTCAGTGATTTGATATTGTTGATTCAGTGTGAAAAGCAATAAAAGCATTAAGTATTCTACCAAAACAAAATAAATGAACATGGAGTAGAGAATGAAGATGGAAACGTTTTGGTACATCCAGATAGACCCTCTTCTTAAAGGAAAGTCTGATATACAGTCTTGAAATTAAGAGTTTTCTACTTCTGTCAAAAGAAGTCCAACACATTTATTATCATCTCAATTTTTAGGTGTGTTCATAAATTCAAAGTTGGCTCTTGTCTATCAGTCATCACTGTTTTATTTTTTGCGGACCGACTGATTCATATCTAAACTCTAGATATTTCGATCATAAGTTTTTGTGTATACATGAAGAGTTGGGTTAATAATTGTTCTTGAAATTGACTAGTTTATAGCTCTGATACATGTAAAGTTCAGTCCAAAATGACTTAAATAATTGCAGTATTAGCTAGACTACTAGTTTATAGCTCTGATAAATGAAAAATTATATAGATATAATAAATAAATAAATAAATAAATAAATATTTAACTCCTGTCCTCATCTGTATAAAAACTGCACGCAGTTGCCTATAGCCAACTAAAGAAAATGGGTAGAAAAAACTCCTCAGCCCCATCAGTTTCCTTGTTGTGCCTCTCAGTAATTATTATTGTAGGCTGTTTTTTAGCAGTAAAATGCAGCTGTGGGGAAGTTAAAGGGATGTTTGTGTTTGGAAGCTCAGTAGTTGACAATGGCAACAACAATTTTCTGAAAAACTCAAAAGCAAAAGCCAATTACTCACCGTATGGAATAGACTTCCCAAATGGTCCTTCGGGCAGATTCACAAATGGGAAGAATGTTATTGATTTCTTTTCCCATCAACTTGGCCTTCCCCTCATTCCACCATTTGCTGACCCCTCAACTAAGCCAAACAAAACCATCCATGGTGTTAACTTTGCTTCTGCTGCTTCTGGCATACTAGATGACACTGGTTTACTTGCAGTAATTCACTTTGCTTCTCTTCTTCTTTCTATTTTTCTCTGCTTCTGACACACTAGATAACCGAACTCTATAAATTTTTGATAATGTTGTCAACTGGTTGGTTTTTTTACATGCTAATTATTTAAAAAAAAATAAAAAAATTGCAGGGAGAGGTGATAAGCTTGAGTAAGCAAATGAAGAACTTTGAGGAGATTACATTGAGAGAATTAGAAGGTGAAATGGGAAGGAAAAGGGAAGAAATACTAAAAGATTACGTATTTGTGGTGGGAACTGGAGGGAATGATTACTCCTTCAACTACTTCTTGATGCCATCTTATCAACATATCACTCTTCAAGCCTTTACTCTTAATCTCACCAACTCATTATCTGCCCAACTTCAGGTACTTCACATTTCTTTAATAAATTAATGCATCTACAAAATTTTAATTTATTTTAATATATACATCTACGAAGAGTGTTAATCCGAAGTGCAGTGTATAGACATGATGCGTGCTAGGCACTATCGGTATAATAATCAGAATAGTTAATATGCATTGATTATCTTATCGAATAACAAAAAATGGGAAGTGGGTAATTAAAATGAGGCAGTGTTGGTGCAGAGGTTGTACAAGTTAGGAGGTCGAAAATTCGTGTTGATGTCTGTGAATCCAATCGGGTGTTATCCAATGGTGAAAGCCACTAAAAGAACGACAGGTAACAGTTGCATTCAGCCACTCAACAGGGCAGCTCACCTCTTCAATTCTCATTTGAAATCTTTGGTGGATAATATCAGATCACTCATGCCTACTTCCGATCTCGTCTTTGTCAATTCTTATAAAATCTTAAGAGATCTCATCGCCAATCCTGCTTCTCAAGGTATAAATTTGATTAAATCCCTTTGTAATACATTCACGAACACATTTTATAATTAATTGTAATAATATTTTGTTACTGTTAAACAGGATTCAAAGATGCAAGCAATCCATGCTGTGAAGTGGCAACCATAAGTGAAGGTGGGAACGGTAGCTTATGCAGAAAAGATGGGAAGGTTTGTGCAGATAGGAAAACACATGTTTTCTTTGATGGATTGCACCCAACAGAAGCAGTCAATGGTCTTGTAGCTACTAAAGCTTTTAATTCTAATCTTAAAACTGAAGCTTATCCCATTAACATCAAACAATTAGCCATGTATAATTAGAAACATAGCTTAATCACTTGAGTAATTTTCCTCCTCTGTTAAACTATACACAAGGCTTAATATATCTCTGAAGTTTTAAATTTTCGTTTTGTTCCATTTGAAGCATATTGTATTGACAGTTCGAAAACAGAAACTTTGCCTTACTTCTTGTTTGAATCATATTCAGAGTGGTTTGATATGGTATTATAATGGTCAAGTAATTATTCGGAACAATATATATTTTATTTGATTGTTAAACTATCAAATTGGGTGATTTTTCATGAATACTTTCATTTATATCTAATATAATTCTAATCTTATTTATATTTTATCAAGAATATTTTTTATTTTTTATTTATATTTTATCAAAAATATAAAAAATAAATTGGGGAAGAATAAGTGACGGATGATTTGTAGAACTTGATACCATTGTATTTGTTGGCATTTAATTAGGCTCTCGCAATTGCTACGATAAGGCTCTCCAAAGATTAGTTGGGCTTATATGCCCCTGTTGCCATGTAATTGGCCTGCTTAAAATTTTTTGAAATATCTTGATGCTTACTTAAAATTTTTTGAAATATCTTCTTATGTTTGATATTCGTTGTCGTATAATGCTCTTATTTGATTAATTTTTTTATTATTATTTTATTAATACTTTTTATGGTAGATAAATTTAATAAACTTAAATATTCTCTAAATTTTTCAAGTATACTACTTATTTTATTTAATTGTTTAATAATTTTTATAGTTCTTCTTTATTAAATTTAAAATTATCTGTTAATAATTTATATTACACTTTTATTGGTATTTATTTTCTTTAATTGATTAATTCTCCTAGTTATGTTTGTTATATATTTTTCTTTTTCTCTAATTTCTAATTTTTGTTGAGAATTCATTTATACTTCCTCCAATTTTATACTAGCTATATTTATTTCTTTTGTGATTTTTTCTAAATCTTTTTCTAATTTATTTTTTATATTAATTAATTCTTCTCTTATTTCTTGTAGTCTAGCTATTTTATATTGTTCTATTGTATTATTTAGATCCATATATATACATTAATTTTTAATTTTTCTTATTATTTCTTTATAATATTTTATTTTTCCTGTTAATTCATAACATACTTTTAATATTAAATCACAAGTTTCTCTTATTACTTGATTAATCATTTTAAATACTCATATCTGAAAATTCATCTTCTAAATAATCTATATCTATTAATATTTATATTTCAAGTAACTTTAAATCATATATTATTTATATGGCTTTATTGTCAAAATTAATATTACTCCCTCCGTTCTATTTTAAAAGGTTTTTTTTTATTTTATTTTGTCCCGCTTTATATGTCCTTTTTGGAATTTGAGGAATGAGTTTACATGTATATCCATATTTATTATGCACCTTATTAAATAATTCTATTTTCTATCACTCTCTACTTTTAACTAAAATTAAATGAAATTCTTGAAAATATAAAAGGGTATTTTAATCAATAACTATATATTTTTTTATGAAATTGAGGTATTTTAATCATTTTCTTAATTTTCTTGAAAAATAAAAAAAATTACCTTTTAAAATGGGACAGATAGAGTATAATTTATTTTCAGATTATTTACTATTTGATTTTCACTCATTTTATTTTAAAATGTTTATTTTCTTCTAGGCTCTAATACTAGTAAGTTACGAAATTTGTTACGGATCTTTAAAATATTAATTTCTTCTTCTTCTTCTAATTATTTCTCGAGTTCTATTATTTCTAGTTTGATTGATTTCTGGATAAGTATATATTATTTCTGAAATTATAGTAATTTTTGCATGATTATCGCTATGTAGACTATCTATAATTTGACTCTTTAGTTCTTCAGTAAAAGTAGATGTAGATATTATGTCTAAATTTTGATGAAAAGTTAAATTTATATTATCGTTTATTCTAATCATATCACTTATTACATGATTAACAAATCTTTTTTCACTTAAATCTTTAGTATTAAAATAATTTATTATATCGTTTATACTCATTTTATTTATCCTAAAGGTATTTTATTTATTTTATTTTTTAAAATTTTTATTCTTGACTTGTTAACATTTATCATAAATTCTAAACTGTCTATTCTTTCATATATATTATAAGAAGGGGTTAATTCAAAAGTTTATATAAATAATCTATTTTCCTTTTCTCTTTTTAATTGAATTTTTAATTCCTTATTATATTCTATGATATTATTAATTCTGATTTGCAATTCAGTTATTTGTGTTCCTAGTCTATTCATTTTTAGATTAAGAAATTTAACAATTTCATTTTTAAAAGCATTCTTTCTTTTCACCTAGTCTTTAGCATGCCAATCCTTCTAATAAATAGAATTGAAAACTAATACCATAAACTAACAAAGGTCAGATATTCAATATACCTTATAAATCTCTTTTAGAATCCACTATGGTTCCTTTGTTGCTGATAGAATTCTGTTATTAACGATTTCTGATAACAGTTTATCCTTAGATTGATAACGTTCTGGATTGATCTAAGCTCTCCAATTTCTGTATCACCTACCATTTCTTCACACAAGTATGGGTTTGGTACATTCGGGAGATGCTACTGAAAAGATTTCAGCTAGCAACAATAAATTTATCATAATTAATTTTTTGATGAGGATTTATGGTATACGAGTGATTTGTCTTTCCAAGTTTATCATAAATAGCTTCCTATATTTCTTAGATAGTTGCAAAATCTAAATACTAAGGTTACTCAGAAAGAATCTATTTAAATTAGAATTCCATGAATATTATTTCCTTCAAACAAAGTTTATAGATTTTCAAAACTAAAAGTAAGCAGGTAAAAGATAAATTGAATTCTTGAGCTGTGCTCTGTTATTGATACATGGTGGATTTTTATAGAGGTTGAACCCAACCTATTACATTATTGAGTTTTATTAATTTTTTCTTACATCATTGCTTACATAAAGATTTTTATCTTCGATTCTTCAATTATTTCTTGCTTTTCTTTAAAGAGGGTCCAACTCCACTAAGCCTTGTCCCTTGCTTTTATTTTCTATTGGAGGTTCCTTTTTTTATCATTTTTCTCAAAAATTTTCTTGTTACTTCTATCATTGGTAGGCTTCTTTTCAAATAAATGTCCAAATAACCTTCAAGAAGATATTTTTGATGCCATTTTGTAGTTGGATTGGTGATTAAAATATTATTTTGATAACTTGTGTAATATTTTTTTATTGTCAGATATACTTTCTCTTAATGCCCATATATTTATTTTGATGTTCTTGAGTCTCATTTCTAGATGATTTTTGATGATCAATGGATATAAATTAAAGGTTTTATGATCTTCTGGAATAATTTTCTGCCTTGTAGCACCTATTTTGATGAATATTTCTGTTTGAATTTTCATTTTTTTAACATCACCCCATTCAGAAATAACGCTATATATATATATATATATATATATATATTATTTTTGTTATTCCATTAAAAATCTCAACTTGAGACTTAATAGTTTCTGGTAAATGTTTAATTTCTTTCAGGTTTTCTCTAGGGTAAATGGTGTGGATGAGTCCAAAATAATAGATTTTTTGTACCGTTTGGGTTTTGCTCATTGCTTAATTATTTCCTTGTTGTATGTTCCGTTGATTGGAATAGTATTTATTCCAACTGCATTAATCACCTTTGCTAAATATTACAGAACTTTGAAAAAGTCTGCTTTCCATTGTTTTTTATTTTTTGTATTGTTCAATTGAGATCTATCATCATCATTCTATTGCTGAGAAGATAGTGAAATATCTTTAGGAGTTATCAATCGAGAATTAATATTCTCCATTGATGTAGATGTTATATTTCTCAAGATTGCTTGTTATGATGATCCTGGATTGTCCAAAAATTAAACAAAACATATCATCATTAAATTTTTGGATATTTTTTTTCTTTAGCTCTTTCTTAGCAGTAGTGCCAAGAATTATCATTTTTTATGAGCTGTTGCTTTCTTCCTTTGCTTCCTGTGTATAATTATAGATATTTGGCTAATCTCATTATCTATTTCTAGAATATGAGATGTAGTTTTTTTCATAGATTCCATTACTTTCATTTTCTCTGATGTTAACTTGGACATTTTTTTTAACTCTTTTCCATTTTATTCCTACAATAAAATACGTTAATCTATTTCTTTAGATATATGTCTACTAAGTAGATTTGCCAATATATTATCCTTTCCTGAAATATATTCAACATCAAAATTGAAGTTAGTAAAATATTCTTGCCATCCCATTTTCCTTCTTTGGGCTAATTTACCATGATATTTTTTTGTAATAAAGGATTTTACTTGGGTATTATCTGTCTTTACTATGAATTTCCTTGGTAATAAAACTAATTTAAAATTTTCTATTACATATTTTACTGCCAACAATTCTTTTTCATTACCATGATAGTTATTTTCTGAACTTTTAAAGGTTTCTGATATATATCAATAGATTTTTTTTTCTTCTTTGCTTTTTAAAATAGCTTCCCAATAATCATCTGAGGCCTCAGTTTCTAATCTTAATTCTTTGTTTTCTTCTTCTTGGGGTAACTTAGGTAATTTCTTACAATATTCGTTTATTTATTTTACTACTTTAGTGTCTGTATCTGTCAATTTCCAAGGATTATCTCGTTTTAATTTATCTTGTAATACTTTTATCTTTTTAGCGCATTCTTATATAAAGTCACTTGCATATGTTACACATTCTAAGAATTATTGGACATCTTTCTACTTTCTATCTGATCTGAAAATTTTAATAAAGATTTCGCTATATGTAGTTATAATTCAATTTCTCCTTTAGATATTATAAATCCTAAAAATTCTGTTTTTCATTTTGCAATATCTATCTTTTCTTTAGATAATATAATTCCATCCTTAATACATCTTAACAAAAATTGCTTAATATGCCTAAAATGTTTGTCTAATTTTTCACTAAAAATTATTATGTCATCTTTATAAAGTAAACTGAAATATTTTAAATCTTTAAATGTATTATCCATTTTTCTTTGGAATATTTGAGGAGCATTACATAGGCTAAATGGCATAACTAACCATTCGTAATATCCTATTGGAATACTAAATATTGTATATTTTTTACTTTTTGGATGTATTTTAATTTGCCAAAATCCAAATTTACAATTAAATTTTGAATAATAAATTTTTCCTTTAATGATATCTATTAGAATTTCTTTATTAGATATTAAATATCCATCAAATTCTATAGCTATATTAAGTTTGTTATAATTTATAACCATCCTAAGTTTTTTTTTTTATAATTTCTGTATGATTTTTGACTATAAAGGTTGGACTATTATATGGACTTTTATTTGCTCTAATTAGTTTTTTCTTTAATAATTATTTTATTTGTATATCAAATTCTTTTTCATCTTCCTTACTATACCATATTCTTTTGCTTCTTATAGGTATTTTGTGTTTTAATTCTAATTTAGCATATATTTTATTATCCTTCTTCCAATTTTTTATGGGATTATTTTCTATACAATTATCTAATAAAAAACTAATTCCTTTTGAAAGTTCTAAGTTTTCATTGGTGTTTTGTGTGTTATCTTTTCTTATGGGTTCTTTTTTTTATAATATTCTCACAATGGTTCGCTGCGTGAGGAACTAATGGAGAGGATTTCCATTTGTTTGCTTGTAATAATCGAGGACAAATATTCTTGTGCTTACATGAAGTTAATCTTATATATTGAGATCCTCTAATTAATGGATAATAAGTAGTTAACTAGTCATTACCTAGTAAAATGTTTCATTCATAATTTTTGGATTGATATATTTTAGGTATTTGGAGTAAATATGATTGTACTTGTATCTTGGTGTTTTCTGCTACCAAATCGTATTTAGTAGTATTTTCTATTATATCAATTCCTAATTTATAGGCATTTATTTTCTTCCATAATTCTTCTAGGAATACATAGTGTAATGATATCAACATCGGGTCAGTCGGGAACAATATTTTCAGATGGTGAATAGTGCTTTTTAGGCTCGAAAGGACACTAAAAAGTCAAAAATATTTTATTGGACCATCGAAGAGTGTTGGTCATAGTGAGTTCGGGATTGAAATTTAAAGTGAAATTGAGGTTAAATTGGTCTTCAAAAGTCAAAAATACAAAAAATGTAGTGAGCCAATTTTCCTGATATGAAAGAAGACTTGATTTTGCATAAATTTTTAAAAATAGTAAATCAACCCCAAAAATTGCCAGATTTTGCATGCTTAAATGAATTTTTATGTAGAATATTTTAGAGATGAGAATGGAATTTTTTGGTGATAGCGGTAGTTGTCGAATCGGACTGATAACGGACTCCGATTGAGTCAAAAATTTGTGTACTAGCTATTTTTAATGTGATAAGAGTGATGAAATTATTTTTGGAGTGATTTGATGGTTGGAAGAGAGATAAATTTGATTGGGCTTTTAGGGGCCTAAAATGGGCCTTTAGAATTAATTAGGCTAAGCCCATTTGTTTGGCCCAATTTTGGGCCCATTAGAGAGGTATATAAAAGCCTAAAATCTGGAGAAAAATCCAGAATTTTTCAATAGCCTCTCCTCTCCTCTCTTGGCCAAAATTATCTTCTCATTTTCCTTTCTCTCTTTTGCTTCCTCATCACTCAAAATCTCTTATAAATCCCAACTTAGTAGTTGAAGTTCCATCTCTCTAGATCACCCTAGTGGCCTCAATCAAGTAATTTGAGCAAATGAAGGTAAGAAATCAAGTTGAGAAAGAAAAAGTGGTAAGATAGAATTTAGGAAATTAATTGATTTTAATTAGTTTTTTAGTGATTTCTCATAATTTTTTATGTGTAGAAGCTAATTATGAGCTTAAATTTTGCATTTGAGAACAAAAAAAATAGGATTTAAGGAGGTTATTCGGCCGGCCATAGTAGGATCAAGTGAAGAGGAAAGAGTTTTCATGGATTAAAGCAAGGAAAAGGGAGGCTTAGACACCCATGAATAAGAAAAAAATATAAGTGGCTACAAAATCCTTTGATTTCCCATTTTTGTGAATTAATTTCTTTTATGTAATTAGGGTAAAAATTCTTAAAGTTGTTAATTGATAAAATTTTGTTAGGGTAAATGAAATTGGACATTAAAGAAGATGAAATGAAAGCTTAAATGGAAGAAATAAAATTTTTAGGAAGGTTTTATATAGGTGGCCGGATTATTTTCTAAAGAAAAATGAAGGAATTTTGCATAAAAATAATATATGTTAACCTAAATTAATTGTAGAAATGATAAATGGTGTCCATGAAATTTTATTGAATTATTAGAATTCATTTTGAAATTTAAAGATTATGTAACATTTATGTTTATAGTGAAAGTTATGAAATATTGTGAAATATTTAATTATTTTAGTGAAAAATGATAGCAAATAATAAATAATACTTAAATAAATTTTATTGGAATTTATTGAAATTATTAAGATTTTATTGAAAAATTAATGTTAATATGTGTATTGAAAATAATTGAATTATTAGTGAATAATTGCACAAAAATATTGAAAAAAATGAATTTAAATTATAGTCAACGAAAAAAGGAATAAAAAGTCAATCGATGACTTTTTTGGAATAATTATTGAATTATGAAACTAATAAGAATAACGAATTATTGTAAAATAATTCATAAAACAAGTAAAAATGACGAAAATTATAAAATAATGTGTGTATAAATTTTTGTAGGAATTATATGAAATATTAGAATATTTTTGAGATTTAATATTGAATTTGTCTAATTAAAAATATTGGATTATTGAGAATAATTCGATAAATAAGTGCAAGATGGTAAATTATTTGAAGAAAATTATTTCCATATAAAAGGGGAATGAGAAAGCCAATTATTGTGTTTGTGGAAGATAAAATAATAAATTTTTATCAATATAACTTGTAATTATTCCAAAAGTTATAAACTAAATGTTTGACTAATTTATTTTGATAAATTAGTTAATAAAAAGTATTAAAAGAATGAATTATTATAAATAATTCACCTACTAAATAAAAGTTGGTATACCCGAATGACTAGAATTCCGAACAGAAAGAGAAAAATCGTTAAAAAGTTAATAACTGAATTTATAAAAGATAATTTACAGAGGATTATATAAAAAGAATAAAAGAACTTGTGAACTATAATGCTATAATTCATAAAGTATATAAAGACTGAAAAGTCTTAAGTGTCCGAGTAAATTATTAAAGAACAATTCACAAAAGTGATTTAAAAAGCTACTGAAGAGTCAAAAGCAATAAAATAAGAGCACGATTGACAAAAATGTACTGTATCAAGAAATAAAAGAAATAAACTAATGATTTTTAAATGTTTAAAAATTATTTTTGAATATAATTTATTGCTTTACCCTTAGCAATAGTCAGGTAAAGATATTCTTATTTAGGATATAATTGGCTAGCCATAGGAATACTTTATATTGCGGTGCAAGTCATGGCGACTTGCTTTGCTATGGGTAGAATCTCTGATCTCCATAGCTTTAGTATTTTAAGTGAAAGTGATAGTGAAATATTTTTTGAGAAATGGTCCATTGGGGTCATTTATCTCTCAGTGGGACCTTTGGATTCATGTTCTGCATATATTTTTTGAGAGTCTTGTCATATTGCACTAGGGGCGTATCGTAATGAATGAATCAGTATGATTTAATTAAATTGAATCAAAAATAATTTGTTTGAAAGAAAATAATAAGTTGGGATAATACTGTAATGTTTCCCAAAAATTATGATTAATAAATAAAAATGAAAAAGAAATATTTTATAAGGATAAAATGATAAATAAGTATTAAATTATACTTTTGTAAAGAAAAGGGGTTTAAAATGTGTTTTTACATAAACAAGATAAATAGTACTAATTTTCTATTTAAAGTCAAAAAAAGTAATAACATTGTCTTTAAGTGAAAATTTATGCTTAAGTAATGTATTTCTGAAAGAAAAGTTAAATAAAAAGTAAAACGATAAAAAGACACCTAATGTTCAATTTGGAAAAAGAAAAAGATATTAAGTTTTAAATTAGCACTTAAACATGTTTAAATGTAAAAAGAATAAAATAAAGATTTGTATGCAAAGTGTTTCAAAATAATTATATTACACTGTATTTAAAGCTTAAAAGCCTTAAAAATTATTAATGTGTTAATTAGTTAAAAAGTTAAAGTAAAATAAAGAATTAGTAGCGAAAAATTGTAATAATATCACACGTTAGATAAAAATTAATTAAGAAATAAAATAGTAAAAAGATTTGGTACTATTAAAGATACGAGTACCAATATAAATTATTAATTAAAAAGATAATGAATTCGATGGAACTAAAATTACAAAGCTAAAATTAAGCAAAAGTAAAAGTTAAGGTAAAGAAAAATCGTAAAAGTAAAAGTTTCACGTAAGGAAATAGTGTAAAGTAAAAATTGAAAGATTGAAAATCAACACTTAATACTTACCAAAATGGAGGTAAATAATAAAATTAATGTTAACAGAGAAAAGCAAAGGTTAAATGAAATAAGAATAATTAATGGCATAATCTATGAAATTATGCTTTAGCTGGAAAGTACTAGGATTAGTAGTCACCATTGAGCATGTCTAGTGCTCAGCGCGTAGTGTTTACTGCATGTAGGTACTAAAGTTTTGTGGGAGCTCGGTATAAGGAGAAGCAAAATTCGAAGATGAAGAAAAGTTAGTTGTAATTTTATTGCTTGTATTTGTGGCATGTATATACTTAGATAGTGAAAGTAAAGAACTGAACTGTATTCGAGTTAGTTTTTGCTAAATGATAAATATTGTTGTGTCTGTCGATGAATAAGTGTCAGTAAGTGATGTGAAATGACTATCATTGACATGTGATTGACTTTGTAAAATGTATATTGCTATCTGTTATGATTTGTTGTGCCTCTGAGAAGTTGTGTCAATTGTTTGAATTTTTCAAGAGGCTAGTAAGTCCTAGCCGTTGTACTATCGAAATTTTGTAAATTGAATAGTAATATTAAATTGTATCAAAGTTTTTGGCAGTGATTGAAGTTTAAAAAAAATATTTACCATTTATCGGATACTTGGATCGAAAAGGAACTGTTCCGTTAATGGTGTTACATTTAGTGGTATTAGAGCAAAGGTTTAAGCGGTTTTAAGATCGGAGTGAAAGAAGGTTAAGCGATTGGTTTGTCTGTATATACATGCCATGTAATACCCCTCCGTGTACCCTAGAAGAATTATCATTAATTAATTATTGTTATCTATGTGTAATTGCATGTATGAGGATTTAATTGAAAAACATAAATAAAAGAATTGGGGTAAGAATAGAAATAAAGAAAGTTCAAGGACTTATTGGCAAAAGTGAGGTTTAAGTGACATGTGGGCCAATAGTTGAGAAAGGGAAGGGGATATTTTAATGGGGGGTGGCCGGCCAAGTCTCTTGGTTTTTCACTCTCCATCTTCATCTTCTCTAACTTCTCTCTCTCATCCTCTCTCTCTCTAAGAATTATTTGTGTTGGGATAAAAAAAAAGAGAGAAGTTTTACTTGGATTTTTGTGGTAAGATGATTTTATTATTCTTTTATGTGTATGATTCATAGATTAGTTGTTGGTTTCTTAGAGGTGTCTTATGTGTATAGAAGGTGAAGCAAGCAAAGGAAAGGGAAAATAAACTCTTCAAGGTTGAAGAAGAGAAAGCTCAAATAAGGTATGGGAACTTAGAGTTTTCATGTGTGTAAAGATTTGTATTTGTCATGAGAGAGGTCTTGAGTGTCTCTCTCATCTGTTTTGTGGATGATTATAAGCTTGAAGGTTGATTAGAGTTGATAATTTGCATGATTTGGTTAAAAGCATAAAATCTGTCTTAAAGATCATTTGACTAGTCTGTGTGTTTTGCTCATATCTTGAGCTATAGTTGTTCAAATGATGAAATTCCAATTGGTATGGAAACTAGACTTGTAAACCTTGATTTTGTTAGAAGAGACCGAAATCTGATTCTCACTGCATGATAGTGAAAATCGGAATTGAATTCTGATTGTGGTTGTGAATGTGCCCTTGTAAACAGTCTGTGGTTTTTCTTAAATATCTAAAGATTTATAGGTCCTATTAAGGAGATTTTTAGTGTTTTGAAAACTAGAAATGTAGACCTAAAACTTTATAGAAGATAGTGTTTTCTGAAAAATTTGTTTGGTATGTCGAAATTGAGATGCAATCTGAGTTTTTAAATTAATTTACAGGATTCTTGAGCAATAATCGCCATAAGGCGGTTGCCCCGTCGTTTGATGTCGCAAGCGCGACTTATGTCGCGAGCGCGACATCAAGCGGAAGCCTTGTGTCGCGAGCGCGACTTATGACTCGAGCGCGACATCAAGAAATGCTTATTTAGACCATTTCCTTCTGTCGCGAGCGCGACTTATGTCGTGAGTGATTCAAGGCCATCGCTGTCTGTCGCGAGCGCGATTATCGCCGCGGCCGCGACATTCGTCGCGAGCGCGACAATTGCCTTTATGTTCTATTTTTTAATATTTGTATTTTTATGACTTCAATTGGAATTTAAAATTGGCCTAAACCCTTCTAAGCTTACAAATCATCCTGAATTACAAGTTTATAGTAAGGCACCTCTTTAATTACCAGATTCGCTAATAACAACAAGGTATGTTTTATTACCTTAAATGAGTTTATGCATGCGTTATTCTCTTGTAATGCAAATAAATGATTATTTTGACAATAAAGAATAGTAATAAATGATAGTAAAGTTTTCTTGCATTTACTAATGCTATAATGGTATCTGCTGATGCAATGTCACATGATATGAAAAGTAATCGAATTAAGCCTGCACTTAAAGACTTGGTCGTGGATAGATAGGCATGCCTATAGGGTTATAGTTGCAGCTGCTATAGTCTGACTCTCATGAGTCCACAGTTGTCTCTATATGAGACCATAGTTTTGACCCAAAGGGTCCACAGATTTAATACCTTCGGGTATTCACAGATTTGATACCTTTGGTATCCACAGTACCCGTTATCCACTCCCACAGGAAATTGAGCAGGCAAATGAATAAGATAAATGGAATATGTATACAGTTGATAATTTATATTAAATGATCCATTGATTTAATCAATCTTCTAATATGTTGTGCATATACTTTATAATTGCATACTTGTGAATAATATTCATGTGCATATATTAGTTGTTCCCCACTAAGCTTTATAGCTTAGCACGGGTGTTCATCCGTGTAGGTCCGCAGGGTAGGAAGTTTGGTCAGGGACAAGGTCCACAATCTTATCAGCCAGCATCAATTTAGGAAGAGTGCATTGAAGTATGTAACTTAATTATGTCTTTTGGTAGTTAAAGATAAATTCATATGTAAAGGCATGTAATTATTAAGTCTATGTATGTAATATCCTATAGTATGGCAAGTATGACTCTCAATATGACATGAATAATATAGCATGATGATGTGTGTATGCACATATATGCATAGATGACCGATGATTCATAATGACTTAACAAAGATAATTGTATAGATAAAAGTAATTAGTAACAGTAATTAGGATTATCTAGTAGAGTCTTTACATGCCAATTATAAGTGGATAGGTGTTAAGTAGTCTGACGTGTACGTGCTCTCCTACCTATTTTAAAGTGAAAAGTTGACATTTGACTGAGGTTGTCAGGTACAAAAGGATTGATTCTGTGCTGTAGAGATGGTAGTGAGTGAGAATGGAAGTATTGCTGCTTGAGATCTCATGGAGGTCAAAGTAGAGAAAAAAAGAGTTGACTAAAATTAAGTGTAAATGTGAGAGTTTAAGTGTCTATATGGTTAAGAAACAGTCTAAAGAAGGACAAAATAAAAAATGTGTCAGAAAGTTAAAAAGGGAATATACATTAGGTACAGATAAATTGTGCAGGACAAAGCGATACCTTGACTGGATTGTCATGATTTAAGAATGTTAACGAGCAAATTATTAAGATTATAAGTGAGGCCGTTTAAGATGCTCTATATACCTGTTAGTGATTCCTTTACAGTCGTGGGGATTTGATTGTACATTTCATAGTACTGGGATGGGTTATGACATCTGCATTATATGAGAATACGTGATAGTATTCTATCTGCATACATGAAATCATACATTCATTGCATAGCATTTCACATTGTTTGATAGCATTTGATCTGCATCATACCACATATATAAGCCCCACTTGATAGGATGGAACTGATAGGGGATGTAATGAGCATAGGGACGACCTGAGAATGAGACGAGGAATAGTGTGCTTAAGATTGATTTTCATATTTGATGTAGCCATTACGAGTTATTGATCATGTCAATTAGATTTGTTAGCGCACCGACCCTTTGATAAATCGATGAAAAGGATCATTCACCTATACTTAGATCCATGTTAGAGGATTTAAGTAGAAACCATCTGATATGTTTTGAGATATTGAAAGAGTATGATGAGTAATTGGGATTTGCCCTGTGAGTATGTAAAAGTAAGCAACTATCTGCTCAATTTGGTAAATGTGACTTTGGGTTAAATGGGAAGTTCCTGGATTTATCCTGGTATTATAGAAACGTTAATGAAATGGCTGAAATTCTCAGCATAAGAATTTGTATTTGGGTAATGTGAAGGTACTTAAATATGTATGACTGAAGAATGAGTATGAATGATTAATGATAATGTTTTTAATTTTTTGAGCTATGAATGCAAGATTAAGTTTGGCTTTAGACGGACATTGTTAGTTGAAGTATAAGTAAAGCCAACATTGTACATCAGGTAAGAACAATGGTTCAGAAGAAGAATGTTGTGGGATAGTTATTGTGAATAAGTTAAAAGATTAGTTCTCCAGCTGCCAAGATAGTAATATTTTGTATCCGACTGGAAAATGGGACAATGTGATTAGAGATTCTATTATCGGATTGTCTGAGTGTCAAAGAGGAAAGATGTATAGGAAACTAGTAATAATCTCCATATTAACATGATGATTCACCTTTGAACTGATAGTCAGTAAGAGTGGATAACTTAGATATTGAAACAACGATTATAGTAAAGTGTATGTGAATGTGATAATAGCGGTGAAAAGTGTTTATCTATAGTAGAAAATGATAAAGATTTTGATACCGAGATTGATTAGCTTTAAACGTAAGTGGGTTCCATTAGCGAAGATGCTTCGAAACCATTAAATGTGAACAAAGGTTCGATAAAATAACAGTATTGTATCCTCTACTTTTTGAGATAAGTAAATTTCGAGGACAAAATTTTTTTTAATAATGCTTTTCGGGCCCGAAAGGATACCCAAAAGTCAAAAGTATTTTATTGGATCATCGGAAAGTATTGGTCATAGTGAGTTCGGGGTTGAAATTTGAAGTGAAATTAAGGTCAAATGGGCCTCCAAAAGTCAAAAATACAAAAAAGGTAGTGAGTCAATTTTTCTGGTAGGGAATGAGACTTGATTTTGCATAAATTTTTAAAAATAATAAATCAACTCCAAAAATTTCCATAGTTTGCATGCCTACATGAATTTTTATGTAGAATATTTTAGTGATGAGAATGAAATTTTTCGGTGATACCGGTAATTATCGAATCGGATCGATAAGTTTGAATCAGATCAATAACGGACTCCGATTGAGTTAAAAATTTGCGTGCTAGCTATTTTTGATGTGATAAGAGTGATAAAATAATTTTTGGAGTGATTTGATGGCTGAAAGAGAGAGAAATTTGATTGGACTTTTAAAGGCTTAAAATAGGCCGTTAGAATTAATTAGGCTAAGCCCATTTGTTTGGCCCAATTTTGGGCCCATTAGAGAGGCATATAAAAGCCTAAAATCTGGAGAAAATTTTAAAATTTGCAGTAGCCTCTCCTCTTCTC
This sequence comes from Excoecaria agallocha, assembly GCA_037975025.1. Taxonomy (NCBI): domain Eukaryota; kingdom Viridiplantae; phylum Streptophyta; class Magnoliopsida; order Malpighiales; family Euphorbiaceae; genus Excoecaria; species Excoecaria agallocha. The sequence goes on along the minus strand of CM075806.1, from coordinate 122,824,317 downwards.
TCTTGGCCGAAATTATCTTCCCCTTTCCTCTCTCTCTTTTGCTTCCTCATCACTCAAAATCTCTCATAAATCCAAACTTAGTAGTTGAAGTTCCATCTCTCTAGATCACCTTAGTGGCCTCAATCAAGTGATTTGAGCAAAGAAAGGCAAGAAATCAAGTTGAGAAAGAAAAAGGGGTAAGATAGAATTTAAGAAATTAATTGATTTTAATTGGTTCTTTAGTGATTTCTCATAAGTTTTGAGTTGTAGAAGCTAATTATGAGCTTAAATTTTACATTTGAGGACAAAAAATATGATTTAAGGAGGTTATTTAGCCGGCCATAGTAGGATCAAGTAAAGAGGAAGGAGTTTTCATGGATTAAAGCAAGAAAAAGGGAGGCTTAGACACCCATGAATAAGAAAAACATGTAAGTGGCTACAAAATCCTTTGATTTTCCATTTTTGTGAATTGATTTCTTTTATGTAATTAAGGTAAAAATTCTTAAAGTTTTTAATTGATGAAATTTTGTTAGGATAAATGAAATTGAACATTAAAGAAGATGAAATGAAAGCTTAAATGGAAGAAATAAAATTTTTAGGAAGTTTTTATATAGGTGGCCGAATTTCTTTCTAAAGAAAAATGAAGGAATTTTGCATGAAAATAATATATGTTAACCTAAATTAATTGTAGAAATGATAAATGGTGTCCATAAATTTTTATTGAATTATTAGAATTTATTTTGAAATTTTAAAGATTATGTAACATTTATGTTTATTGTGAAAGTTATGAAATATTGTGAAATATTTGATTATTTTAGTGAAAATGATAGTAAATAATAAATAATGCTTAAATAAAATTTATTGAAATTATTAGTATTTTATTAAAAATTTAATGTTAATATGTGTATTGAAAATAATTGAATTATTAGTGAATAATTGCACAAAAATGTTGAAAAAAATGAATTTATATGAATTTAAATTATAGTCAACGAAAAAAGGAATAAAAAGTCAACCGATAACTTTTTCGAAATAATTATTGAATTATGAAAATAATAAGAATAATGAATTATTGTGAAATAATTCATAAAACGAGTGAAAATGATGTAAATTGTAAAATAATGTGTGTATAAATTTTTGTAGAAATTATATGAAATATTAGAATATTTTTGAGATTTAATATTGAATATGTCTAATTAAAAACATTGGATTATTGAGAATAATTCGATAAATAAGTGCATAATGGTAAATTATATGAAGAAAATTATTTTCATATAAAAAGGGAATGAGAAAGCCAATTATTGTATTTGTAGAAGATGAAATAATGAATTTTATCAATATAACTTGTAATTATTCAAAAAATTATAAACTAAATATTTGACTAATTTATTAAAATAAATTAGTCAATAAAAAGTATTAAAAGAATGAATTATTATAAATAATTCGCCAACTAAATAAAAGTTGGTATACCCAAATGACTAGAATTCCGGACAGAAAAAGAAAAATCATTAAAAAGTTAATCACTGAATTGATAAAAGATAATTTACAGATGATTATACAAAAAGAATAAAAGAACTTATGAACTATAATGCTATAATTCATAAAGTGTATAAAAAACTAAAAAATCTTAAGTGTCCGAGTAAATTATTGAAGAACAATTCACAAAAGTGATTTAAAAAGCTACTGAAGAGTCAAAAGCAATAAAACAAGAGTGCGATTGACAAAAATGTACTGCATGTATCAAGAAATAAAAGAAAGAAACTAAAGATTTTTAAATGTTTAAAAATTATTTTAAATATAATTTATTGTTTTGCCATTAGCAATAATCAGATAAAGATATTGTTATTTAGGATGTAATTGGCTAGCCATAGGGACACTTTATACCGCGGTGCAAGTCATGGCGACTTGCTTTTCTATGGATCCATGTCCCGCATATCCTTTTTGAGAGTCCTGTCATATTGCACTAGGGGCGTATTGTATGAATGAATCAGTATGATTTAATTGAATTGAATGAAAAATAATTTGTTTGAAAGAAAATAATAAGTTGGGATAATACTTTAATGTTTCCCAAAAATTGTGATTAATAAGTAAAAATAAAAAAGAAATATTTTATAAGGATAAAATGATAAATGAGTATTAAATTATACTTTTGTAAAGAAAAGGGGTTTGAAATGTGTTTTTACATGAACAAGATAAATAGTACTAATTTCCTATTTAAAGTCAAAAAAAAGTAATAATATTGTCTTTAAGTGAAAATTTATGCTTAAATAATGTATTTCTGAAAGAAAAGTTAAATAAAAAGTAAAACGATAAAAAGACACCTAATGTTTAATTTGAAAAAAAAAAGATATTAAGTCTTAAATAAGTACTTAAACATGTTTAAATATAAAAAGAATAAAATAAAGATCTGTATGCAAAGTGTTTCAAAATAATTATATTACACTGCATTTAAAGCTTAAAAGCCTTGAAAATTATTAATGTGTTAATTAGTTAAAAAGTTAACGTAAAATAAAGAATTAGTAGCAGAAAATTGTAATAATATCACACATTAGATAAAAATTAATCGAGAAATAAAATAGTAAAAAGATTTGGTACTATTAAAGATACGAGTACCAATATAAATTATTAATTGAAAAGATAATGAACTCGATGGAACTAAAATTACAAAGCCAAAATTAAGCAAAAGTAAAAGTTAAGGTAAAGAAGAATCGTAAAAGTAAAAGTTTCACGTAAGGAAATAGTGTAAAGTAAAAATTAAAAGATTGAAAATCAACATTTAATGCTTACCAAAATGGAGGTAAATAATAAAATTAATGTTAACAGAGAAAAGCAAAGATTAAATGAAATAAGAATAATTAATGGCATAATCTATGAAATTATGCTTTAGCTGGGAAGTACTAGGGTTAGTAGTCACTACTGAGCATGTATAGTGCTCAGCGCGTAGTGTTTATGCGTGTAGGTACTAAAATTATGTGGGAGCCCGGTACATGGAAAAGCAAAATTCGAAGATGAAAAAAAGTTAATTGTAATTTTATTGCTTGTATTTGTGGCATGTATATACTTAGATAGTGAAAGTAAAGAACTGAACTGTATTCAAGTTAGTTTTTGTTAAATGATAAATATTGTTGTGTCTAGCGATGAATAAGTGTTAGTAAGTGATGTGAAATGACTATCATTGACATGTGATTGACTGTGTAAAATGTATAGTGCTATCTTTTATGATTTGTTGTGCCTCTGAGAGGCTGTGTAAATTGTTTGAATTTTTCAGGAGGCTAGTAAGTCCTAGCCGTTGTACTGTCGAAATTTTGTAAATTGAATAGTAATATTAAATTGTATCAAAGTTGTTGGCAGTGATTGAAGTTTAAAAAAAAATTACCGTTTATCGGTTACTTAGATCGGAAAGGAACTGTTTCGTTAAGGGTGTTACACATAGGGTTGTGCTAAGGTTATACCTGGTCCTGTATCTATAAATGCATTATATAAAATTGTATGATAAACTTTATATTTTATTTCTATGTTTATATAAATACTGTATTGATTAGTCTCTAAGCCTTGCAACATTATATTGATGTCCATTATATGTGAAAGTTATATTTTCATTAGTGAGATTGTATAGAGTTATATTTTCTAAAATGTCTAATCCTAATAGAATTGGTATTTGAGTTGATGATATAGTATCCATATTTATTTCCATTTGTATAATTTCTATTTTTCCACTTATATCTGTTAAAGCTAAATTTATTTTTACGTATTTATTAATGGTATGTTTATTACCTGAGTAATCTAATAATTCATATTTTTAGTCTGGATTATATTTGGTAAATGGAGTTACTAAACTTTCATTTATGTGACTTTTTGCTGCTTCGGTATCAATTAATGCTTTTAAAATTTTCCATTCCCCTTCTATATCTAATTCCATTTTTATATAGTATTGTTTTGCTTTAAGAGATGATCTTAAATCTATTCTTCTTATAGATTGAGAATGTATTGTTCCTTGTTCATCCATTATTATTAGTTTATTTCTAAACTGAGGTATATGATTATTATTTGAAGATTCTCGTGAGGATATTAAAAGTTTCTCTCTTATATGTTGTATTCTTGGTGCTATTCCTATATTTTTATTCCTTTGTCTAAGATCCATTGTTAATTCCTCCAAAATAGTCATATTAGTTTGAGTTAATTGCCTTGGAAGTATATATTCAACTAAATCAGAGAATGTATAATTTATTTCTACCTATAATTTTATTTTGTCTTTCTATAATTTTTTATGATGACTAGTTGTAAAAGCGTATATTGTTCTATATGTTACTGAAAATACTTTTGCTCCTCATGTCATTTCTAATCTATGTAATTTATGATATAAATTTAATGCTTAATCTAATTTTTATCTTGTAAATTTACTGAAAAATCTAGTATTATTATACATTTTAATTTTTTATAAATTAAATTTCCTGATATCACTCTTAATAAAGCATCTACTAGGTCATTTAATATCTTGTCATCCATACAAAATAATTGTACTGGACTATCTATTCCTTGTCTAAAGTGTGCTTTTACTATTATCTGAATTGCTCCTAAATATAAATTTTTATATCTATTTTTATCTAATAATTTAGATGAGGCTTTATTTATTTCATCTTTATTAATTAATGGTATTATTGTATTTCCTTTAGTATGGTAAATATATATTGATGATTCGTAATATTTAACTATATATGTTGCTTTACAAAATCTACTAACCATTTTCGTTTAAATGTATCTTCTATTTTAATATTTAATCTATGATTATTTAATTGGTTAAATTTTTCTTCATCATACGTTTTATTATAACTAAATATACTATTATTATCAATTATCTCTTGATCCTCGTTATTTGAACTCACTTTTCTTCTTCACTTTCTTTATCAGATTTAGACTCGATTTTGGATTCAGTTTCTGTATATTCATTATTATTTTCTATTTCTAAATTTTGATCACCTGAACTATATTGAGATTCTATCTCATATATACTTTCAGTTTCGGATATGTCACTATATTCTATAGGTTTATAATTTTATTCTATTTAATCTTCATATATTTTATATGCCTTATGATTTTTTTTATTTCTCTTTTTAGGACATTCATTTGCATAGTATCATTTTTCTTTATATATTCAACATGTACATTCTTTAGGATTTTTACTAAATCTTTTATTTTTTTAAATATCTTTATTTATTAAATTTATTTTTCTTAAATAGTTTAAATTTTCTTTTATAAAATTTTTTAAATCTTGGTTTATAATATTTTTTATTTATTTATTTTTATATTTTTTATAGTTTCTATTTTTATCATAACATTCCCAATGAGTTAGTTCTGCTAATATTGGAAAATATCGTCCTTATTTATTTGCTCTTCTTACTTTTCTAGTTTCATAAGCTTAGTTACACATTTCGTTTATTCTTTTTAATATATATGTTTGATAAGATCCTAATGTTCCTTCTAATATTTCATTATTATTTTGAATTTCATTAAACAATTTTAATCCCCATAATTTTGGTAATTTAATTACATAAAATTGTTTTAATGCTTTTATTTTTAGACCATTTAATATTCCTGATTTTTCTATATTGTAATAATATTGATTAAATTCACAAGTTTACTATTTTAAATAACACATGCTACATATTGTTAAATTTTGTATTTTTTATAATTTTTTGTCCTAATTTTCTCAAAATATATGTAGGATCAGTCCAACTTCCTCTTAAAAATTCAAATTTTATGGTTAATTCAAATTTTTGTAATAAATCTTTTATTATATCTGTTACTGAAAAGATTTCATTATTTATTCCATATTTTACATTTTGTCTATTTTCTAGACTAAGAGTATTCCACCATTTTGCTACATTTATTCTTAAAGTAGTTATTAAAAAATTACTTTTTTTTTGTAAATCATATCCACTTAATATTATCGCTAGATTTTTCATTTTTATCATTTTTTTATTTCTTTTTGTATGTCTTCTACACAATCTAGATCCAACCATATTTCATTTGGGTATGTTGATTATGTATTAGATTTTATTATAAATTTATAAATTATTACTTATAGGTCTTTCTCTAGAAGTTTTTCTTTTATACTTTTCATATTCTCTTACATCTATATTTTCTTTTATCATATCAAAAATTTTATCCATTTTATCTTTTGTATTTTGTATTTTTGGTTTTTTGAATGTAGTAGCGGGTATACTTAAACTTCCACCGCCATAATTATCTTCTCTGTATAAAATACTTGTAAAACTATATGGTTTATTACTAATTTTTCTTATATTTTGATTTATAATTTTTAAGTTAATATTTATTTGATAAAATTGTTCATCATTTGTGTATTTTTTATTTCTTCCATTAGATTTATCCATTATATCCCATTTTATTAGATATATATTCTAGTAATTCTTCTATATGATTTAAGTTATTTAATAATCTGGTTTCTAGATTTAATTCACTTAATATTTGATATTTTATTAATTCTAGATCTTTTATATTTTCTATTTGGTTTAATAAATTTTTTATTTTGTATTTGGACTTAATTGCAATCTAATATCTTGTATTAATTTTTTCTATTGGTCATATTTGTATTATCTATTTTTTCTAATTGTTTAATTAATTCTATGTCTTCTTTACTTAAATTATCTAGTAAAGACTTTTTTCATTTTGAACTAAATTTAAATTTTTCTTAACTTTTTTTTGTCTTATTATAAAAGTTATATTTTTTGAAAATAAAATTTAGAAAGTTGTATGGGTGAAAACTTTTCTCAAAAAGTTGTATATAGGGTAATTATCTCATATTCCATTGACTGATAGACTAATTTTTAAATTTGTATTAAAAAAAAGAAATTAACTTCTCTCATCTTTGGAATTTTTTTAAAATTGAGGTGTTTGACAAACTTATTTTGATGATTGGTGTGTTTCTGATACTAATTGGAAAAAAAGGGGTCGGGCTGCTCAATCCTGCAACAAAGGATTGCGAAAATGGGAGCAGGGCCGATGTCAATTACAGTGTACGAGGAAGGGCAAAAATTGTGGCATGAAATTTCGATCTTAATGGGGCATACTAGTCTAATTTCGTAACAAGTACTTGCAGAAATAGGAGAATCTCTGACGTGATTGAACCCTCAATGACATGCTGTGGGAATAGAAAAATATGCAGCTTTTCCAATCCAGCATGATAAAATACGTTGAATAAAATATTTACACCAAGTATATAAACCTGATAGATAAACGAAGGATGCATAAACAAATGAAGATTGTGTTTTAAGAGAGTGTGATAAAAAAAATCAGCGAGAGAAGAGTTACGAGCACAAGTGAATGAAGCTTGGCAAAAAATGTCATATAAATATTGACATATTATTTTTTAAAATATAGTAATTTATAATTATTACTATCTTATTATGGGCATTTGATATGAATTTATTATTTAATATTTATAATATTTTTGAATTAAATAAAATTTTTGTGTTATTATTAATTATATTTATTTTATTTTTGTAGTTTACAGATATTAATTATAGTATCAAACTATTGAATGAATACAACGCATATTAAGATGGGATTTTTAAAAAGGTATTATTTCAATTTCAATGTATTTATGTATTTGTTATTTCTTATTAGATACTTATTATAATTTACAAAAAAAATAAATTAATTTGTCATAATATAATTACATGCAAAAATATTAAAATAAAATATAATAAAGTTTATTTTAAGAAAAGAGAATTATTCTAAAATCTAAAATATTTAATTTGTGAAGAAAATTAAAAAAAATAAAGTCTTATAAGTATAATACCATAAATTTTTATTTAAATTTTTTAATTGTGGCTTGATGATTAAGAAAGAACTTTATTATAGACATTTATGTTTCAATAATAATGCAACTAATTAAATTTAAATTAATTTTTTTTTGACAAAATGGTTGTATTAGATTTTAAAACCACATGTATTTATTTATTTATATGTAGCTCGTGTCGATTGTAAGTAATATAATTGATATCTGATTAAATGAGTACTTATGAAATGTAATAGTTTATTTATTTATAATAAAAGTTCATAATTCATACAATATCATACAATACAATTATAAAAAAGGCTAGAATTCCTATATGAGTTGCGACTATATATATAAGGGTCTTGTGTAGTAGGATCGGGCTATGAATTATTGAAATCGTTACCAAATACAGGTTGATTAGAAAAAAAATATGACTTTGCATGACATTAGGATCGACCAATAGTTCATCCAGAAATTCATCTCGCTGAACATTAGCTTCCATTCCTCCCTATATATTGTACGATGGAATTACACTTGTATATCCTATAGGATCTTGTTCAGAAACACTAACATTTAAATCAACATTCAATCTTGAAGGTCCTACTTCTATATCATAAAATGAATATTGGCTAAATTCAAGCATACCAAATGAAGTCGAACTCCCCTGATAATTATATGGCTATGACATAGGCTAAGGGACCTAGTTGATCCCTGATGGAATAGGAATTGAGCGCCTCATCCTCCGTCTATCTGCCATGCCTTTTCTGCTTCTTCTTGATTGTCGAAAATCTACATATGGTATAGATATATGAGGAATCTATATGGGACCCAGTACATGCTGACGTGGATAATTATGTGTTGTTCTATCAAAAAATTTTACTGCTCCTAAAATTATCCCCGATGTCAATTGGAACTCACCGCCATGAATTGACGACGATGCCATGTCACCCTAATCTGGGACACTCCATAGAACCCAGTTATCCTCAAATACGATATAATTCTTGGGTCAGTGTTCACATAATGGGACTCTACACTAGCTCTCTGATCAAATAATACATTACGGGATATCTAATACATATAAAATAAACATCACAAAAATATCAATAAATATATACATATGTAAACTAATATGCAATTAAATAATTAGTAGAACAAAAATATTACATCATTATTCCAAACTGCATCAGCGCGATGTTTTCCTTTTAATTTTAAAAGATCATCTATGCGGGATCCTGAATTTATAAAATGTTGATTCTGAAACTGATCTATATTTTCATTATCCTACATTTAAATATAACAATAAACAATAAAATTATTAAATATGTAACTAAATAAATATCACATAAAATAAAATTTTATTTCAAAATTGTTAAGGGACTAACATTCAATATAACTACATTAAATATTCAAATAATTATATTACATTAACAAAAATTTTTAATGCAAAATATATCAAAATAAAATATAACTAACATAAATTAAAATTACATTAACAAAATTCTAACTATATAAAATTACTACTAAATTCCATTCTACATTAAATATGCTAATATATTATTAAAATATTTACTACATATATTATTACAAAATTTTATTAAATTAAATTTTATAATAACAATTAACTATATATATCAATTTTATATAAAATTTTTACTACATACAATTCTAAATTTATCTTCCTAACAAATAAAATATAAATCTAAGTACATAAAATTTTAAAATTTACAATTATGACTTTATGATTATTTTAATTTTTACTAATTTTAGTTATGAAGAATAATATTTTCTATTATTTTCCATTATCATTATTTTATATCAATAATAAATATTAAATATACATTAAATTATTTTAAATATTCCTATATTCTCTATAAAAATTTAAAAAATTAGAATTAATAACTTAATATTCTTCAAGTCAATGAAACTTATAACAAATTAAATCTACATTTATCAACAACAAAATAAATCAATATATCAACATATTATTTTTGATAAATTTATAATAAATTTCTTGTTAACACTTTCTAAATATATATATATATATATATATATATATATATATATATATATATATATATATATATATATATATATAATTTACATTTACATATAATTAATTACAACTAATTTTTACTTACATTTAAAGCAAAATTAACAAACCTCTGATATTCTTGCTAAATAGACAATAACACCTTCCAAATTCTTGCAAAGTGTGGATATCAGCACGCAAATGCTCCTGTGCAAATGAGAGTTGAGGGTGGAGCACAAAATTTTCAAAAGAAATGAGAAGAAGAAGAAGAAGAAGAAGAAGAAGGCAAGGGGAAGCAAATTTTTGATTTTCATGCATTTATACAACACATTGTTCAGCGTGCATGGCTCCCTGCAGGGTGGCAGGAGATTGCCTATTCCCGCAGTGGACCATTACAGAATCAGGCTTGATCCCATAGCGGTCCATTGCGGGAATAGGTGGTCTTCTGACCACCTCGATCCTCATGCCACCGCCAACATCAACCGCTACCACCTCGTATCGTCTAGCAAGCCAGTCCCATTTCTGCAATGGCTTGTTATGGGATTAAATAACCCTATCCCCTTTTCCCAATTATAAAATATACAAATTCTCAAAATAAAATTTTCAAATGCTCCAATTTTTAAAAAAAAAATCTCCCCATCCTACCATTTACATAGCTTCTCCCTACCTACGAAGTGCCAACACAGATTTGTACTTTTATTTCTTCTATTCTGAGTTCTTGTCTTCTTTCTGTCAAATTATACAAAATTCTGGACCCACAAAATGATGTAACTAATATTTTTTTGTTCATATGACTACAAATAATATGGAAAAAGGACAGACTAAGCTTTACTCTGGGATAATTTTAAGAATAGTGTATTTTGTACAAATATTTGGGATAATAGGGTATTTTGCAAAGTAATTGGGGAAATGGGGTATTTTGCTCATTTTCGCTGCCTTTTTGGGCGAAAATGGCAGTGGATGATGGGATGGCAGGACTCCATTTTCGCTGGAGTCTTCGACGAAAGTGGCAGGAGTCTATTTCCGCTAGAGTCTTCAGCGAAAGTGGCAGTCCGGCTGCTCCATTTCCGCTGGAGAATGAGGCAAAAATGGCAGTTAATTCACGTGAGTGGCAGTGAGCTCCATTTCCGCTGGAGACTATGGCGAAAATGGGACATTTTCGCTGGAATTTGTAGCTGAAGTGGACAGTGAGCTCTCCCGTTATATATAGCGGTTGAGAACGTGAAAAATTTAGTAATGAAAGTTATTGTGAGAGTAATGTTAGTGTCATATTATGGAAAAATTTATAATTATTTGTTAAGTATGATTCTTGTTATCAGGTAAGTAACTATATTTAAGTTTTTGTAATTTTATTCATTTAATTTTAGAATGTTATGTATTAACAAATTTTTAGTAATTATTTAATTTGTTAAATATCAGGTATTAATTGGATGATAAAAAGAGCGAATTTGGAAGGCACAACAACCATAATATTAAAGGTAAGTATCAAATAGTGAATGTGGTGATTATTTAGTTGTTGTTATAAGAAAACTTTTTAAATTTTGAAATATGAGTTATAAAATGAAATAAAGTTTAATTTGTAATATAATTTTTTTTACCAATTTTATACACTAGATGCTGCAGACATATCTTATTCGAAGAGCCATGATTATGAGCTTATATTATTAAGAATTAAGAATTATTAGTAAAAATGTAAGCGTAATTTGTAGTAGTATTGTATAATAATATTATATAAATGAAGCAATTATTATTATTTTGTGTTATAATAGTTATATAAATGAAGCAATCTTCTAAGAGAGGGCAGTTTGACATCAGGACAAGGGTTTTTGAGTCAATCACGTAGTTACATGCCTGATGTTTCTAGGAGACAACCTGGACATTCAGCTAGCCTAATGCTTGATGGTTCAATGAGTCAGCCTAGACGGTCTGTTAGCCAGGTGCGTGATGGTCGAATGAGTCAGCCCAGACGTGCAGTGACCCAAATTCCTGATCAATGTATCAGTCAGCCTAGGCATTCATTAAGTCGACGGGTGGGCGATTTTTTTAGTAGGTCTATATTTGGCAGTAAATCAAGTAGTCGTCGAGATGATATGAGTTATCAACAACAAGTAAGGGCTGATGCAAGTCAACCTAGTCAGATAACACAGTCTGCAAGTCTTCAGGATGGCAATGTACTCGGTAATTCCCATTTTGGCAACAGTCCGAACATATCTTTTAATGAGGGTCCTGATGTAGATATTGGTGAAGATGTCGTGAATGAACCTACTATAGATGCGGTAGATGTTGATCATTTTGTTGATGGGACAGTGAACAATAATTACATTTCACCTGATGACGATATTGAGGCTGACACTGCAAATTTAATTGAGGATAGTGATGACTCTGAATTTTTTTATGGTAGTGAGTCAATCGATGTGAGTGGGGATTCCCATAAGGCGATCTTCAACTTTCCATCAGAACACTATACAGCTATTGACTTTGATGCAGCCCAAGTGAATATGGTGGAAGGTTTGCAATTTAATACTTGGGATGGATCGTCCGAATTATCAATTGGTTTGGTTTTCAACAGTAAGGATGAGGTTAAGTCTTGTGTTAAAAAGTACTTTATAATTCGAAATGTTGACTTCAAAGTTGTTGAATCGAAGGCAAAATACTGGGTGCTGAGATGTGCAAAGGCCGATACTGGATGTAAGTGGAGGTTAAGAGCAGCAAAAAAGGAGAAGAGTCTTTTTTGGACTATCACAAGGTTCGAGGGACCACATTCATGTCTATCTGTTGGTAACCTTTCAAGGGATCACAGACAATTGGTATCGCATATTATTCGCAATTGTATTAGGGGGATGGTAGGTAAAAATCCCACCCTTCCCGTTGATGTGATTATTGCTGCTATTAAGGAGCGGTATCACTATGAAGTATCGTACTATAAGGTGTGGTATGCGAAGGCGAGCGCACTGGAGTCGATATTCGGCAACTATATTGAATCATATGAGAGATTACCTGGTTTTTTATATGCTTTGTAGTGCTATAATCCAAGGACTGTATATGAATTTGTTTTGCAAGAAACCCAAGTACCGACCATAAAGCTGATGGAATATGACATGGTATGAATGTGATGATGACGCAGCGGAAAAACAAAAAAAATTTTCATCATACATACCATACAAATCCAAAGCAAGAATCGAAACATGCAATTTTAGGGTTTAAAACTTACAACTTTGGATGCCTTTTAATTTTTTGAGTTTGGTGATGACCAGCAACCGAGATAACTTTATCCACCTTAGATCTTGATCACCAATGCCAAGGAACAACCTTTTACGCCACTCCCTCTATTCTCACACACACAATTGCACCGTCGGCTTAAAATCGAGATTGCTAGCTCTCTTTTAAAGTATTGTGTTATGGCTATAGTTTGAAGCTACAAAATTTGATTTTGTACTTCTCTTAGGTTGCTATTACTACCCAGTAACACAAGAGAATGAGGAACAATCCTTTCTCCTTGTGAAAATTGGACCAAAAGAATTAAGAGAGAGAGAGATGAAGTTCACGCCAAAATGCAAATGGTGGCTAGCTTTTTGTTTTCACGCCAAAAGCAAAAATTCTATCTTTAGGGTTTTATTTCCTTTAATATATATCCCTTTATTTTCTTAAGTGATCAAGCTAAAATATACCACCTTAAGATAATTAATTTTAGCCTTTATCACTTATTTAAAATAAGAAATATATATTGATTAAAACACCTTAAGATAATACATTTAATCCAAGATAATCCTTTTTGATTTAATCTAAGATAAATGTAAGAAATATTAATCAAATAAATCACTTAATAAAAGAATTAATCATGTGCCGAAATTCCATTGATATTATCTTGTAATTTCGGCCACACCATCCAATTATCAAGTGAATTAATTTAATTAAAATCCTTTAGGCTTTAATACTCAATTAATTAAATTAACACAAGATAATTAATTAATTGAAATTAAACCTTATGGGCTGAATTTCTCTCTCTCATGGACCAAAGCCCAATAGCAATTTTATAACCCATTACACACATTAATTTGACTTTAATTAAAAGTCCAAATTAATGCTCAATACTTTAATTAAATATTTTAAGCCCAATGCTTTGTGTGCGATCCTATAGGTCCATTTAATGTTGACAATGAATTAATAAATTAATTCAAAGGCTATATATATTCTCTAGCAAGATATTATAGCATTCCAAATTAAATGAAAATGCATATGGCATTTAGTGACCTAATGCAATTTTGCATAGTCCCTTACCCATAAATACTAGAATTAATATAAGGCATGGAACTAGTCATCCTTATATATTTTAATTCCTTTCTTGATATTCCAGTGACACTGAATTCTCAGATAAATAATGATTACTCATTATTTCATCTCTGTATGGCCATACACTTCTCAGTTCACTGATCAAGTGGCCGGTGATATTTTTCTCTCTTATTAAGAGGGGTAATCCATTCACTTCTCTCATGCTCTCTAACATGAATCAATGCATACCCAATCATACCCGTACTTGTCACTCTGTTACGAGTACGTTAGGTGTATGTCAAAGTACACAGTAATTTATAAAGAGTTTCATAGAGATTTCAGGTCTAAGAACTCCGATACAAAACTTGCATATGAGAAACACTTATGACTTGTACCATGTAGTGTTCTCATGAGCGGATCGTATCCAAATACCATGTTCTTTAACATGTATCTATGATCTCTGATTGACACTCTTGTCCTAATGATCCGTAAGACAGAACTCATAATATCAGAGAGAGCATACTAGTCTTAATTCATTGTTATTCCCATAACAATGACAGACTAGGGATATTTATAATGATGTCTCATTTGTTTCAAGTTCTTACAACCATGTGCCTCACACATAATAACTTAAACCGAAACAACACTCTTGGATAGTTTTATCAATTGATATGCACAGGAATACAAAGGATAAAACAAATGCCTCATTTTATTAATTCAAAGTGCTTTATTACAATGCATTGGGGCTAGGGCTTACACTAACAAAAGCAATTTCAAAGGGTTTTTTGGAGCTTCAAACCAGCAATTGATGGTTTGAACCATTGTAAGCCATTGCTATTAATAGATGGAACATTTTTGACAGGAAAATTCTAACAAACACTTCTAATAGCAAGTTCTGTTGATGGTAATGACATGCTATTTCCAGTTGCCTTTGCTGTTGTTGAGTCGGAGAACAAATCCAGCTGGGCTTGGTTTTTGGGTTTAATTAGAAAGTATGTAATGCAACGAATTGGGATAACTGTTATATCTAATAGGCATGCTGGAATTATGGCAGTTTTTCGAGATGAACGGAGTGGTTGGAAGGAACCTCTTGCATTTCACAGGATATGTTTATGACACTTTGTCAGTAATTACAACATCCATCACAGAAATCCAACAATAAAAAAATTGCTTTACAATGCTGGTAAGTACATACATATAATAAATGAACAAATCACATTTATTATATTTGTTATGTTGTTAATCAATTTTGCTTTTTAGGGAATAACTTTCAGAAGCGCAAGTTCACGAACAAGATGAATGAAATAAAAGAGCTTGACGAGGACTCATATAAGTGGGCAATGCAGGTGCCATTGGATCGTTGGACGATGTCAGAAGATGGTGGATATCGGTATGGTCATGCGACAATGAATATAGCCGAAAGTGTTAACAGTGCTCTCAAAGGTGTTCGAATGATGCCTATCACCGCTATAGTGGAACATGTTTTTGGGCGAATGGTAAAATTCTATGAGCAAAGACGAGGTTTGTACAAGACGAAAATAAGTCAAGGATTTTGTTTCACTCCAAAATGCGTTGAATCTATAAACAAGCGTGCAATTAGGGCTCGAAGTCACTCAGTGATTGATTATGATAGTCGGTAAAAATTATTCAGAGTAATAGCTTGCAGTGAACAGGAAGATAATTCAGAAATTGACACTTATATAGTGAGTGTCGACAAGCGCAAATGTGAATGCGGAAAGTTTCAGGGCACAAAAATGCCATGTTCACATGCAATTGCAGCATGCATGCATAAACATATTGATATGTTTTCATTTGTTGATTCGTGTTATACCATTGCAGAAGCTCTAAAATGATATGAAGGAGAATTTCACCCAATGGGTCATCGAGCTTATTGGCCCGTATATAACGGGCCTAAATTTGTGCCTAATATGGAACTTCAAAGGAAGAAAGGGCGGCCTAAAACAACAAGAATCCGCAATGAAATGGATAGACGAGAAGGAGGTAGTGTAACCCACTGCAGCAATTGTGAAAATGCTGGACATAATAAGAGGGCATGTCCTAGTCGTGCAGGGTCTTCAAATCAAGGATTTAACTTAAATGTTGCATATATGTCCTGAACTTTAAATGTTATTTAGTTTCATGCGTTGATGTATCCATCTTTTTTGAACAATTATGTTATTTAGTTGGCAATTGTTTTTTTATTGAATAAGTAGCATTTTGAAGTACATTATAATAACACATTACAATAATAAAATACATTACAATACTAAAATACATCACAATACTAATAATACATTACAATACTAATGGTGCCTAAAATCCGGATTTGATAAGTGGCTAAATTCACTTGGTTCATCAAGTAAATGCATCATATTCGTATTGGATAGAAGTTCATCCAAAAAGTCATCTTTTTGAATGTTATCACCGATATCTCCACTTGTATTAAACGTCTGAGTGTTGCTTCTGTACCCTGTTTGATCTAACTCAGAAACACTAACATTTAATCCTGATGTACCTGCATGATAGTCATAACATGTGGATGGACCAGCTTCTGTATCAAAAAAAATTGGCCGAAAGGTTGGCTGACTAAATTCGGGCATCGTGATTGAACATGAATTATGTAGGTAATCATATGACCACGACATGGGTGGGGGGACCTGATGAATGCCAGGTGGAACAGGAATTGATTGAACATTTGTCCTTCTCTCAGCCATACTTCTTCTGCTTCTTCTTGATTGTCGAGGATCCTGAAATGGGACTGCCATTGGTGGAACCTGTACCGGATTAGGAACAGGCTGACGTGGATATTCAACCAACATTCTGTCAATTTGTCCAACTGCTCCTAAAATACCTTCGTCCGCCAAACGAATCTCGCCTGCCTCAATTGAAGATGATGACAAAGCCAATTGTCTATGGTAAATAATTTCAGCATCATTAGCCTGCATGCGTTTAGAAGGAGCTCTCAAAATAAATAAATATATTATTGAATTGTGTTAAATAACCAATCGAAATTATAATATGTCCAGGATACCGATGATCCGATTGCTGCCCCAATATTGGTTATCCACCGTCTCATTCTCATTATGTACCATTGCATGTATTGCGACCTTACATGCAATGGTGCAGTCAACAATTGAGTACCAACACATCGATTATGTCGATTATTCCACTCATTAATAAAGTTAGCAAACATGTTTTCAAAATTTTTATCATAATTTCCCCTCAAATTGATTGCATGTACCGCATCATCCATCATTGGAGGTCTCGGAATGGGCTGGTCCATTCCAAATTGCCTGAGACAACGATCCGGTTGGTGCCACTCAATGATATGAAAACAAGATAAAGGCACGACTGATCGCCAAATGCGCTGTCCATTCGTACAATACGAAGGCAATAGATGCATCATCACCCCTTCGTACGGTTGCCATTCCACCTAATTAGAATTAGTAATATGATTAGTAATGTAGTAAAAATATCATATATTTTTGTAAACATCATACATAATAATTACCTCATTATCACGCTGAGTGTCTAAAATAACGCGATACGCATGTACATCATCATAACTACTATTGTTCAAATTTAGAGGAGATCGCCACCTATTATAAAATAATAAATTAATTAAGTGCATAAATAAATAAAGACATAAATTACTAAATAATAACTAAACAAAGTAATGAAATAATGTAATATAATTATAAATAAGTAAAGAAAACCATTTGAAGATGGGAAATGTCACAGAGGCCGAACCATGTCCCTATATTTAGTATAGTGAAATCTAAAAATTTATGATGGATTTAGTAAGAATTAGATAATACAAGGTATGAAAAATGTAATAGAAATAATTGTAATGAAAAATAGCAAGTATACCTAATTACGTATAAATAATTATAACAATGGAAGTAAGGTTATTCTAAAAATGTCAATATAAAATAAGTATAATTTAATATATCGATAATTAAAAATGAAGTCGAGAAAGTAAATGGTATGGAAAGGGAGAAAGAAACATGATATATGTATGAGATTACCATGAAAATGTATGGTATTCCTTATTACAATGCTATATTCATGTATGAATGGAAACTAGGATGTGATTATGGTTTTTATATGCAAAGTTAATGAAGCCATACATAATGCGAATGGAAAATTAATGTATGATGGAAATAACAATGGAAATAACATAATTGGTAGTATAAAAAAATATATAATACAATGAGGAATATTAGTTGCCCTTAGTTTACAGTGGGTAATCCAGGATCCCAGGATAGAATGGTTAGCCACAGGGGCATATACACCGCGGTATTATTGTGAATCTACTGAAATTGTAAATGAAATGTGATTATATTGCTTAGCCAACACATTAAATGGTATACTGGAGAATTTGGTATCGTACCTCGTGTTGTACAATCCCTCCAACATATTGAAATCATATGGTACACTAGGAAATTTGGTATCCTACCCTATGTTGTACGGTCCTCCCAGCATATTGGTATCACTGAAGTCCTCCTCTCGCTTATCCGATTTGAGAATTTCCACTGGTGACCACTAGAGAAAAAGTATAATTTTACATGTAAACAAGGATAAAAAGATAATTATGACGTTAAAGATATAATAAATGTCAATAAGTAATAAATAAGATGAAAATTGAGACTAATAAGTCAAATAGGGGTAAAACAGTAATTATATGATAAATCAGGGGTAAAATGGAAATTTAAAGTTAAAAAGGTGAATAATGAGGTTAAAATAGCTAAATGGACTAGAAAGGGCAAAATCGTAATTATAAAAGAAAATAAGATCATAAGTTAAATTATGCATAAA
The DNA here is from genome assembly GCA_037975025.1 of Excoecaria agallocha. Lineage (NCBI taxonomy): Eukaryota > Viridiplantae > Streptophyta > Magnoliopsida > Malpighiales > Euphorbiaceae > Excoecaria > Excoecaria agallocha. The sequence goes on along the minus strand of CM075806.1, from coordinate 122,805,427 downwards.
GATAGTGAGGAATGCAATTAAAGAAGTAAAGTGAAAAATTTGATAAATAGTTTAAAAGGGATAAAAACGTAATTACGAGATAAGGTAGGGGCAAAATTGTAAATTTGACATTAAGATAGTATTTAAAGAAGTTAAATTGATTAAATAAGTTAAAAGGGGTAAAATTGTTAAAAAGGAGAATTATAGGGACTAAAATATAATTTATTACCATGAGAAGAATTTTAGGGACTAAATTGTAAATTTACATCTAATTTAAACTTGAGATCAAAGGAAGTCAAACTAGTCAAAATAGGGGTCAAATTGGTCAAAATATGGAGAAAGTCAAACTTTAGAGACTAAATTGAAATTCTCCATTTAAGTATGGGAATTAGTAAAATGAAGTGAGGAAATGAATCATAGAGAGATTTAAAATAAATTATAGTATAATAAGAATAAATTATGGATTTATGTAATAGAAGGGGATTACAAGGAGTAAATTGTAATTTTCTACTTAAATAAGGAAGTAAGTGAAAGTAAATAGGAGAATTATGTATTAAGGACAAAGGAAAGCAAAGAAAAAGCAAACGAGTTAAAAGAGAAAATAAACAAAGTTAAGGGCAGTAAATAAAAGGGCATAGGGGCTTAATTGTAACTTTACATCCCATTGGAAATTATATAGAGTTAGTAATAAAGAATTAAAGATAAGAGGAATTAAAGAAACAGAAATAAATTCAGAATTTAATTAAGTTAAATGTGAAGAGATAAAGGATCCAAGGATTCAACTGAAATTTTTACATCAGTAGAGGTAATAAAACTTAGACAGGAAAAGAAAAAGGAGAAATTAAATTTAATTTAAATAAATGATGGGTGAGATTGTAATATAGTCAAAAGTTGAGAAATAAAAGATGAAATTGTAGATTTGGTCAAAAGAATGAATTTGAGGACTAAATTGAAAGAAAATAAAACTTCAAGGTGAAAAAAATATTAAAAAGGATAAATGAAGGATAAATTAGCAATTATGAAGAAATAGTCAACAAAATATTAACTAAGTTAGAGAAAGAAATTTAATTTCTAATTCGATAAAAAAAAAATCAAGGACCCAAATGAAAATATTAGAAAAGATGAGAAGATTGAAAATAATAAAAGAACGAAGTACAATAAAATACCAATTAGTAACAAGAAAAGAAATTGGTAAGAAAATTGGAATGAAATTACATAAGTAGCATACTCCGACTCAGCGAAAATTTACCTTATAATTATAGTAAAACAACGTGAAGTTTCACTTAAAATGACATAAGTGGAATAATTAAATTAAGAGGCAGTTAAGGACCAATAAGTAACAACGAGAATTGCAGGGACAAAGGTGTAAACTCAAATTGAAATTTTGATAGAAAAAGAGGAAAGCACTAGAATATAAAATCAGCTAAAATAAGTAGAAAATTTTGAGAATAACAAATATAATAAAAAATGAAAATAAAAATTTGATTTAATAAAATTTTGTGTAGTTGTATTCACCACTGAGCAACAATTTTACTTAGCGCGCGGTTTGTTTACTGTGCGCAAGAACAGGTAAACAAAGACATGATGGAAGAGTACCGCTATGGCATGTACATGAAGAACATTTGGGATTATAGATCTGACTACCTGGAATTTGGTAGTTGATGTATATGTAAATATTGATATTGAAATTCTTCACATAGATATCGTCATAAATATTGGTACTTACGTATATTAGAATATATATACATGTGAGTGATGTATTATGATTATGTAAAATATATGGAAAATATGGACTAACGTAGGGTGTTACATTTTTGTTGATCTTTAGATCGAGATAATGATAATTTTCCTTTTCCTGCTAAGTCTGATCTTAGTTTGTTGACTTGAAATCTGTGAAGCGATGCATTTTTAGAGCCTTCTTTACTTTCATGGTCGTATTTTAAGATCTCTTTCTCCTTCATTGGATCAGGCTTCTTTTTCCTCCATATCACATGATGTTACTTTGTCCATAGTGTTTACTTGCTTTAACAGTAAGGAGTTTTAAGGGTCTTTTTCACCTTTTTTTTCTTCCTTTTTTCTCTTGTGTTTTCTCTAGTTATCCTCATCCATAGAAAGCTATTTTTCAGCCGTCTCTGGGATTGATAAATCATTTTGATTATAATCAAATCCCTCAACTGACCCTACTTAATGTTAGGATGAGGGAGATCATTTTGCAATCTTTCCCTGCTTTACTTGTGGTAGTAGCCAATTGATGTCTTGAAGGAGAGACATTTCATTAATTCAATTTTTTCTCTTATCCGACTTCCTCCTCTTTTGCTTTTGATCTGATCATGAATGGAAGAAAGGTCCTTGCTCGCCTAGATTTTTCCTCTTTCCTTATTCTGATCAAATTTTCAGCTTTTTTCTTTTTCTTTCACTGAAGGAAGGAGCTGGTAAGGTAAAAATATCAGCATCCATATTTTGAATTTTCAAAACATATAGAAGCTATTTACTCTTCCTTCCGCATCTTTTTTACATGAGGATTGTGAGAATTTGCACCTTGATGCATGATATCGAGGAAGGGGGATATTTCATCCTTCTTCAATATTAGTGCGAGCAATTTCATCTTTAATATTAGATATGCTTTCTCGATCGACTCTGTCGCTTATGGGAAAGATCCTTTCAAGATGACCCTTTGGCCTTGAAACTTGGGTCATAAGATCAATCTTTTTCTTTGGTATAAGGAAAGGGGCAACCCTTATCTGATTTGTTTTGGAGATAATGAGGGGAGCAACAGTTTCATCTCTCCTAGTATTTTTTTTCAGTAGACTAGTTCTGAAAATCTCCATCGTCTGCTGTGTGGTATCTTAAAAGGAAGGTATTTTGCTTCCTTTCAATTTCAACACATAATTTTTTGCTTTCTTTCAGTCCTGAGTTACGTTCTTACCATAAATCACCTTCCATGTAGTCTCAAAGACTTTCATGGTGCATTTTCCCAACAGTTGCTAATCCATACTCCTCCATAGATGTAGGGGTCGAATGTTGTTGCTCAGCCATCGACTCAAAACAAAAACACCAAATGATAAATCATAAATTTTCATAAAGGGAAGATACACTTCTGTGTAGAAATGAGGGAGAGTCTCGATGGCCTGGAGAGCACATTCCGATCGAACTGAAGAAAATATTTTCTGCAAAAGGGGCTTGCCCAGTTTTTCTGGACATCAGCACTTCTGTACTTAAGTTAGCAATTTGGAAAGGAATTTAGAGAAATAAAATACAGATAAATTTTAGAGAGAGAGAGAGAGAGCTCTCCATTTACAAAATGAACCCGCTATATATAGAGCTCAAAAAGGTTGGACAGTGTTCTTGAACAGTCGTCCTACTCTGAAGCAGGTATGGCCTATAGTGTAGATAATGGTAATTTAACAATGGCGTATGTTAGATAGTTAAGTCACATCAAGGAGAGGTTACGTTCGATCGGACATCCTCGTTTTTCATGCTTCATCCAACTGGCTAGGAGAGGATTCTGTTGGGCCTTCCAGCGATGAGCCAGCTATTTATGGGCCCTATAAATTTTAATTTTTCAAGATATTATCAATTATTGTTAATATATTTAAAAATATATTCGGCTATATTGTGACTCTCACCATGAAGATCGCTCAAGAAGGAGATTAAAGGAAATTAAGAACTTGAGTGGTCAGATTTAGAAGAAGGAATATGTGAATAAGAGCTAGATTATAAAATGATAAAATAGTGCTATTAGTTCCACTTTTGGATGCTGATTGAAATTTTCTTAATTTTTCTAATTAAATTCTCAATTTATAATATAAGAATTAGAAATGTTATGCTATGATTCAATAAAATTTATCAAGAAAAAAAATACTTAAAAACATAAAAATAATTTTGATAAAAAAATATAAAATTAAAATTATATTAGAATATAATAGAGATTTTTAAAATTAGATAGTGATTGTAAAAAAATAAAAAAATGTATAAAAAAAGAGAAACCATCTTATTAAAAATTTAAATAAAATTAAATCATAAGATAATCCAATCCTAACCTACTCACGAGTGGGAAGTCGAATGCATATACCGTCAAATTTAGCGGAAAATCGAACTATCCATTGAGAAAGCGGTAAATTAAAAAAAAAATATAAAAAAATCCTGCAATATTATAAAACTATGTTATAATTGGACTATTAAGCTTATTTTCAAAAGTTACTATTGACATTGACACTCGACTCAGCTACTCCTAGTAAGAAAGTAAAGTATACGGCTACCATTTCTAAAATCAACAAGAAAACGCGCAGGGACTCGGTTCCTTCTTTCAATTCAACAATGGCAATCAAATTTCTATGTTCCATAATTACTTAGTCAAAGGCTGCTCCTTTCTCAATTCTATAAGAAGAATACCCAATCTGTTTCATTCAGATCCAGGAATGGAGCTTCAATATTTCATCTTTCTCCTTTCTTTTTCTCTTTTTCTTTCAATTTCAGCTGCCCAAATATCTCCTGGCTCATTTCTCTCTGCTTCCAATCTCAGCCATACATGGGTTTCTCCCAATAACACTTTTTTTGTTGGATTTATCCGTGTGGGTTCCGCCTACACTGCCGCCGTCAATTACTTAGGTGGAGTTCCGGTCTGGACGGCCGGTCACTTATCGGTGGTTGTTGATGCCGGCGGTTCTTTCCATTTGAGCAATAACGGCACTCTCCAACTCTTCAACGGCTCAGGCTCTATTGTTTGGGAATCCAATACCGGTCGTCTTGGTGTCACCGCCGCTTTACTGGATGATTCCGGCAACCTAGTTCTACGAAATGGAAGCGGAGTTCCCGTGTGGTCCAGTTTCCAAAATCCCACGGATACAATTGTCCCCACTCAGAATTTCACGGTAAACCAAGTTCTGAAATCTGGGATTTATTCTTTTAAGTTTCTTGGTTCTGGAAATCTCACTCTTAAATGGAATGATAGCATAATTTACTGGAATAAAGGTTTGAATTCATCTGTTAATTCTAATTTGACTTCCCCAGTTTTGGGTTTGCAGTCCGTTGGGATTTTATCCATCTCTGATCTTACTTTCACTAGTTCATATATTGTTGCTTATAGCAATGATTATGCAGAAAGTGGTGATATTTTGAGGTTTATGAAGTTGGATAGTGATGGGAATTTGAGGATTTATAGTTCTGCTTTAGGGAGTGGAACTACGACTATGAGATGGGCAGCTGTGGCTGATCAGTGTCAGGTTTTTGGGTATTGTGGGAATATGGGGATTTGTAGTTACAATGATTCAAGTTCTAATCCAATTTGTGGATGCCCATCTCAGAATTTTGAGCCTAATGATGTGAATGATAGTAGAAAAGGCTGTAAAAGAAAAGTGGAGATTGAGGATTGTCAAGGGAGTGCTACTACTTTGGAAATGGATAATGCAATGTTTTTGACTTACCCCCCAGAGCTGAACTCTCAGATTTTCTCTGTGGGTATATCAGGTTGCCGGTTGAATTGTCTTCAGAGTGGTTCTTGTGTTGCTTCAACTTCTTTGTCAGATGGAACTGGTATGTGTTACTTGAAAACTACAGACTTTGTCAGTGGATATCAGAATCCAGCTCTTCCTAGTACTTCATACGTAAAGGTTTGCGGACCGGTGGCACCAAACCCTTCATTTGATTTGCAGATTGAGGGAAATGGCAAAAGTCATATGCGTGTATGGCTTGTTTGTGCTATTGTTGCAGCTACCCTTCTCAGTTTGATTGCTATAGAGGGTGGCTTATGGTGGTGGTGTTGTAGAAATAGTCCTAAATTTGGTACTTTATCTGCTCAGTATGCTCTTCTTGAGTATGCCTCTGGTGCACCAGTGCAGTTCTCATATACAGACTTGCACCACGCAACAAAGGGGTTTAAGGAGAAGCTCGGAGCTGGAGGATTTGGAGCTGTTTATAAAGGGGTTCTTGCAAATAAAACAGCAGTTGCAGTAAAGCGGCTGGAAGGAATTGAGCAGGGTGAGAAGCAGTTCAGGATGGAGGTTGCTACTATAAGTAGCACTCACCATTTGAATTTGGTGAGGTTGATTGGATTCTGTTCCGAGGGACGACATAGGCTTTTGGTATATGAGTTCATGAAAAATGGATCACTTGATAATTTCTTATTCTCTGCAGAAGAGCAATCAGGAAAGTTCTTGAACTGGGAGCATAGATATAACATTGCCCTTGGAACTGCAAGAGGAATCACATATCTTCATGAGGAATGTCGAGATTGCATAGTTCATTGTGATATCAAGCCAGAAAACATTCTCCTGGATGAGAACTACAATGCCAAAGTGTCAGATTTCGGTCTTGCAAAGCTTGTAAATCCTAAAGATCATAGGTACAGGACACTGACAAGTGTTAGAGGAACAAGAGGATATTTGGCACCAGAATGGCTTGCAAATCTTCCAATAACTTCGAAATCTGATGTTTACAGTTACGGTATGGTTTTGTTGGAGATAATAAGTGGAAGAAGGAATTTTGAAGTCTCTGAAGAAACGAATGGGAAAAAGTTTTCGGTGTGGGCTTTTGAAGAGTTCGAGAAGGGTAATGTTAATAAAATTGTGGACAGAAGACTTGCTGACCGAGATGTGGATCTGGAGCAAGCAAAGAGAGCAATTCTGGTGAGCTTTTGGTGCATCCAAGAGCAACCATCTCAAAGGCCAATGATGGGAAAAGTCGTGCAGATGCTTGAGGGAATCTCGGAAATTCAGAAACCTCCTGCTCCAAAGCTGCTAACCGAAGTTTCGATGAATAGCACAAGCATCAACATGAGCAGCAATGCAAGTGTTTTGTCTACCTTTGCGGCCTCAGCTTCAGCTCCATCACCTTCATCATTTTCCTCATATCAGACTACGGGAGTCTCGCCTTTGCCTTCGGGGAGGAATGCAGAGAAGCCATCCTCATCCTTGTTAGGTTCTGAGCTTCAATGAAGCTCATTTTCTCACTTGCAGTTCAGCTATAGCTCTAGGAAACTGGTAAGATCAAATAGCAAACATCTTAATGATACAATTGTAAAAATTATTGTTTGATTGTAGATTACATAAATGGTTGAACATAGCATCTTGCTGCCACTGAATTACTTATTTATAAAATAGTTCGAATGTGATGGCTTTTGTTAATTCTGTTCATGCTATGAGAATGAGCAGAGTCAAATATATTCATTATAATTTTACTAAGGTGCTTGTAGGTTTGAATAATTATTTGAATTGATTATTAATATACTTTCTCTTTATCCAATTTTATAGGCAAAGTTTTGGCATTTTCTCAAGTTTCTTAATCAATGTTTGTTTTTCCTTGTGTTAGATGAAATCCTACCCAATAATTGAAAACGTTAGACCTACCAAATCTCGAGCGCAGAAATATCTCATACTTGCACGTAGGGTTTGTCAATAATTCACGATATATATATATATATATATATATATATATATATATATATATATATATATATATATATATATATATATATATATATATATATAATTTTTTTGGTATTTAAGGGTGAGTTCGGCGGCGATTTTGTTTTTGATTTTTTATTTTTTTCTTAAAAATAAAATAAAAATATATTCGGTAAATTTATTTTTATTTTTATTTTTGCAAAAATTAAAAAAGTGATTTTGGCAACAAAAATAAAAATTAAAAATTTTTAAAATGTGATTTTTATGGTTTTATTTTTATAAATAATTTAATTACTTCACTGCTACTATCATCATACCGCCGTTACTACCATATCACCACAACCACCTGTAACGTCCGATAGCCGGACATTGATCCGAATACCGGTGTCACTCTACATTGCGGTGGTCCATAAATTATTATTAAATTATCCATCGATAGCATTTAATATCTAACCATTAAGTCATGGGTCCTACATTTTAAAATATCTTATTAATTAATCTATAAAAATTCGGGCAGCATAACGGTTGAAATTCAAATTCTGCCTTCCTGCAATAGTCACAAAACGCTCCCAAAAGGTTCACAATATCCAACCCAACCTCCACAATCTAAATATATACTCCACAAGATCAGCCAAATACAGAACAACAGTCATTTCCAATAAGTTTGCATATAACCATACATACATGCAGTACATAACATATGTATAAGTCCAAAACTATATACAGTCCAAAAACTAGCCATGTTGTCCTACAAGGCAACATTTATATGTACAGTCTCCACAAAACCATCAAAAATGCTGGATCCTTTTAATACTGATTTCCTTCCAGCACGAACTCAGTTTCTGTCTCCTGCGTGCAGTATAAAACCACACGCTAAGTACAAAAGTACTTAATGGTGAACATAAACTTGAAACTACAAAATTTCACTACAGTTCATTCACATATTCTTCATAGTTGTATTTCATTATAATACAAATATTTTTCGATTAATTTTTAAATGTCACTTTTATTGACAAAATTATTATTTTACCCTTGCTTGAGAAATTCATTCTCAATTATAGTTTTTCAAGTTTTATTCTCAAATTCTATCACTTTAACTTGAATTGTTCACTATAGGGATAAATTTTCACTTTAGTCCCTAAAGTTTCAAATATGCACTTTTATCATACTTTCTTTGTTTATCAGTTCTTTTAGATTTTTACCCTTATTTTTCAGTATGCTTTTGTCCCAACAGTAGTTTATTCTCGCTTTTCAAGTTTCACATTTTTACCCATATAGTATCTTTAGTCAATATAGTATTTTAATTCTCTTGCTTGTACAGTATCTTTTTATGCTTTAGTCAATACAGTATTTTAATTCTCTTGCTCATACAGTATCTTTTTATGCTTTAGTCAATACAGTATTTTAATTTTCTTGCTCATACAGTATCTTTTTATACTTTAGTCAATACAGTATTTTAATTCTCTTGCCCCTAGTATAACATGAAAATATATCACTAATTAGGATGAGCGAAACTACGGACCCTATAGGTCCCAGTACTCCGGTAATATCAATTACACACATATCATTATTTTTTTCCTTTCTTTCTTTTTTATTTTTCCCAAACACTCCAATACAGACATGGAACCATATCAAGGTTACCACTATGCAAGTCGCCATGACTTACTACCGCGGTTACAGAAATGTCCCTATGGCTAGCCATGTACATCCTAATTTCTGATTTCACACATAATACTAAGGGCAAAATACAATTACAATTTAATACAATTTACAATAATGCATCATTACTGATTCATGGTAATAATTAGTTTTCATTATTAAAAACAGTCTCAGTATTTCGAATATACCAGTTTTTCAATTAAAATAATACAATTCAATTACCATTATTTTATTTATTTATTTTATTTATTATTTTATTTTTCAATACATGCTCCTTACATGTCATATAAATTAATTATATTCTATTTTGCATTTATTCCAATTTATATCTCAAAATTTCACAAATTTTCTTAAGGTCCCTATTCGGTTACCTTATTCCAATTTCCTTATAAATTATATTTTCTACTCAATTTAATCACAATAACCATAAACTATCTATTTTTCAATTTAATCCGGAAAATTACATTTTAGTCCCTAATTTTTTTAAGTAACCGAAATTTTTTCTAAAATTAAACTTGTCTAAATTTTAATTAAATACCATAATTTCACTAATTTATCTTCTAATTGCACAATTCTAAGTCCAATTTCATAATTAGTTCGTAATTAATAATTAACCTAAATTTTTTTCTAATTATATATACAACATATATATTGTGAAATTAAAGGGTTTAAAATTATTCACTTACAAAATTACTCAACAACTTTGTCGTCCTTCTCCTTATTTTTGGTTGGTTTGCTTCCCTCTCCTTGCTCTTCAATTGGCAGCAATTCCATGGCCAAAATCACCATAGATTAAGTCAAATTTTTGCTCAAATAATACTCACAATACTATAATTAACACTTAATTACTCTAATTATCAAATAAAACTAAATTTTTCCCAACTCACCAATTTAACCACTTGAATAATTAGACTTTATTCACCTTCTTTCACCACCCAAAGCAACCAAAGGTGAAGGAAAGCAAGATTAGACAATTTAATTTTAGATGAGGGTTGAGAAATTTGTGAATTTAAATTAGAAAACAAAGAAATAAAGGAGGAGAAGAAGAAGAAGATGAACCACGGCAAAGAGGAAAAGAAATGGCCTTTTGGTCGTCCAACTCAAGAGATAAAAATCTCTTAATTCAAATTAATTGGCTACCCACTTTAGGACAAAAACAATAAAGTTCTAAGTAGGTCCAATGCCACATGTCACAATTTAATTGGTCAATACACTTTTAGTTATCAATTTTTGATAAAAATTATACCAAAAATTTCTAAAAATATTAATTAGGCCATGCTTAAAATTTTGGGTCAATTCGAGGTCGTTTCGATATCAAACTAGCCCCGAATGTAAATTTTAATCGGTCCGAAAGCTGAATTTTCAAAGTCTTCAAAAAATTTATTTTATCATTCCAAAAATTCATATACATAATTTCTAGTCAATTGGTGCAATCAGAATAATTTTATGAAGTCCAGGGAATATTTTTAAGCCAGTCAAAGTTCTCAGTCAACTATATCGGTCCAGTTAATTATTTTACTTTTCCTTTTTTGAAGACTTATTTGACCTCAATTTTAGCCCAAATTATAACACCAAATTCGCTATGAATAATAATTTTCAATGGTGAAGAAAAAAATTTTATGGGCCTGGTGGCCCCGGATGGCACTATTCACCTCGGGAAGTACTATTCACGTGATCGAAAATTCTTGGGGTGTTACACCACCGCCACATTACTGCCACCACCATCACACCACATTGCCATCGCCACACCACCACCACTACCACTACAGCCACTGCAACCACCACCATATCGCCGTTGCCACCACCACCGCCACCACTATCGCTGCCATCTTTGCTACCACCACCGCCACCACACTGTTATTGGCACCACCACTACTACCACACTATCTTCACCACCACCACCGCTACCACCACCACTGCTATCACATTCGCCATCATCGCTACCACTGTCATCGCATTGCCATCTCCACTACTGTTGTCGTTACCACCACTAGACTACCGTTGCTACTACAATTGCCGCTGCCACCATCATATTGTTACTGTCGTTGCCACCGCTGCCACTACCACCGTAATTTTTTTTAATGTAATAGATTTTAAATTTTATTAAATATTTATTATTTAATATTAATAATTAGATTATATATATGTATAATATGTATTAATGGATATTAGAATATTTTAAAAAAAATATAAAAATAGGTTTTAAATAGTTTTTGAAAAATAAATAACAAAAACCAAAAATAGTTTATGAATTTTAAGAAACAAAAAATAAAAGAACAAAAAATGTTATCAAACACACCCTAAAATTTACTGATGTGACCAATTCGAATTTATGCCGAATAGGTCTATAAAGAAGTAAAATACTCATTTTTAAGTATTTAAAGATGTTTCATTTTTAAAACTCGAACCAATATCTCTTATTAGAGAAAAAAATACTCATGCAATCACATCTCACCGTTAGGGGTGCATAATAATATTTTTTTTTCATAAAAAAAGGTGATTGCAAAATAAAGAAATTTCTTAATTGACTTGTGACAAATATTCTTAATATTTGTTATTCAATTTCTGTTTTATTTCAATTTGTTATGCTATAATATTACATAGTAAAATTTATGAAATGGATCGTTTATGCGCAAATCAATGACTATTGATTCATCCAAGACCAAATACCAAATATAATTTAATTCAGACCCAACTTGAATAATAAAACATTGAATCACTGGTCCAACCTGTTACTGAGTTGATTCTCATGCCACTTGTCCAATTCTATGATAACCTCTTTCCTCGTAGACTTTTTATTTATTTATTTATTGCAATTAGTTGTGGACTTATTAATTAAATCAGAAGTACCCAATTGACATATTTCAACTTCCAACTACTACACCTTTTGCATTTGATGCAATTGCTTTTGGAAACTTGTTTGTCAAATTATGAGTCGTATGTTATATTAGCAAGTATGAGCATTAACTTTATATATATATATGGCTAAAATACATGGATGGACAATTGAATTTGGCTCAGTAGTTCATTTAGACATCTTAATTATGATTTCACATAATTAAACATCTAACATTCTATAGAAATTTCAAAGAAAATTGCTGACACGACATATCATTTCAAGTAAAGAAAGAAAAATATAAATTTACAACAACGAATACTCTCTCTACTTAAATCCTCTTTTTATTTCGAAAATTCCTAAATTAAAACTCATGTTTTTGACCCTTCAACCTATAAAATTTGAACGAGTTTGGGATACGTGCATAACTTACGAGATAATAAATTGATCCCGATATAAATAAGTACATATCGGAATATGAAATAATATACATAATATTAGAATTTCCCATAATTAGGAAATATGCAATTATTGGAAAGTATTAATATTGGTAGTTACCTAATTTAAATTAGGTAACTGACATATTAATTATAAACATTATTTTCTATACTAAATATTGTAACTGTCAATTTAATTTACACTAATTAAAGCAATTAAATCATACCTTAATTAGATACCTATATATGGGCTAAAAAATTAGAATTGTTGAGAGGAGAAAATTTCACCATACCGAAACTCTTTCAAAATTCTGTCGCTTATTTTCTCTCTTGTTCATCGGAATTTTTAGTTCGTGGTACAAGTATTTTCATCCCAAAATTTCCGTGACGTGGGTGAGAACCGGACCAATGACACAAAAAGGGTGAACGATCTTGACGTTTGTGATTTTGCGCTTCGAGAGATATTTATAATTACTTCTCATATTTTATCGTGATATATCATGATGTTTTCTTTCAAAATTATTAAAAAAAAGAACAAATAATTAAATCAAAATCACTGTAATATTGACTCTATTAATTTTTACTCTTCGTTTTGTGTTCTCCAAGTGTTTGCCTTTTCTTTTTCTCTTTTTTTCTCTTTATCAGAGTTTTCCATTTTTGTGTTTTGAAATTTCTGTGTTTAATGAGAAAAAAAAAGTGGTATTTAGTATAATTACTGAAATTTTTCAATTTGAATTGGGTTATTCACTATAATTATAAAACTCTTCCAATATTAATAGATCTATTGATTCAAGATCTTCAAAGTCTATCTTAACTGAATTTTTATTTTCTCTTAATTAAAGAAAGATCGGAAATTTTTTGGTTGTTAATTTACATTTTTGTTTACTTATTTTTCCTCCAAACTTCTGCAAATTCAAACCCATTATAGTTTTAAGTTTAGAATCAGTTTTTTGTTATTATGGTTGCGGCCTTTCGAGTCTTCTAGCTTATAGTTTTCATTGCTAAAGCTTATATTACTCTATTTTGATCATCTCTGGCATAAATAATTTGCACTTAAATGGAATTTTATATTTATGGTTTCTTGGATTAACTATATTGGGGATGACTGGATTTTGTCATAATTAAAAAAATAACAAAATAATTTTAAATAAAAAAATAACTGAACTATTTAATTTTTACACGAAAAATTATTTTAATTAAAAAATACTTCAATCTTTAGTAGAAATCTAATATGACATCCCACCTAAAGAGAATACAGTATATACAGTTTACTCAAAGTGAATTCAGTTTATTTTTTTTTTCTTAGATAGAATGCAGTAATATATTGAAAAGCGAATACACCACGTTTACTTATGAAATATGAATACAACATATTAAAAAGTGAAAACGCCGTATTTACTCAATGTATCTTTTATAATTAAAGTTTTAATGAAATACCAATTTCTAGTTCATATTTTGGTGCTCTTTGCTTTTGTATTGCTATTAACCAAATAATGAGTATTGTACAAAATTTAATTCAATGTATTTGATTTGAATTAAATAATACATTATATTAATTTTTCCAGAAAATATTAATAAAAAGCATTAGAAAAGATAAAAAAAATAAAGATTAATGAAAAATTAACTTTTGACTAAATGGATACAATTTTGTTTTATTTTGTCAAACCGAATACACGGTATTTTCATTTTGATGAGATTGCATACAGTGCATTCGCTAATTACATTAGTGAATATAACTAATTCATTATGTATTAACATAATACATTTTATTAACCAAATTAAATACTGAATACGTTGACTTAATGTTGTACAAATTTTAATTCAATGTATTTGATTTGAATAAAAAAACACATTATATTCACTTTACCCGAAAATGTAATGACTACTCTAATTTTCTTGTTTCCTGTCTTCATAGGTACTATCTTGGATATAATCAAACACACTATAATCCATTTGCACTAACATCATGTTAGTTTGACTTATTTATAACCACATCTTCACATTGAAAAAGACTTTAAAAAGACATTTTAATACATTACATTTCATAACTATTCTGTTCTTTACATTTCACTTTATTTAATACAAAATGATAATTACAAAAACAAAACAAAAAGATAACATCTTTGTACTTTCACACAACATAAATCTGATGTTGGCCTTATTGCTGCAAATCTTGTCCCTGCAGTTGAAAGGTTCTAAATGGAATACCTGCACGGATGAACATCTATACTAAGCTATACAGTTTAGTGGAAAACATAAACCATGAAGACATCTCTCACGGAAATCGTCGATAACACATACACAAGTAAGAAGAATCAGCATTTCAACAATGGATGCTAGAAAGATCATGAAATGATAATGACCACCATTTTCATTACATGACACTACATGCTGACGGATTTTCTTCGCAAAGGCAATCACATCTCCCCACATAGCAACCCCTTTGGCAGCCACCGTAATAACTGCCACCGCCACCGCAGCTATTGTACACTGGCCTTCCACAAGCCCCATAGCATGGTGCTGGAGTTCCATAACATGGGACCTGTCTTTCATGCCCTTCACAACATGGTCCTCCACCATATCCTTCATAACATTCCCTGGAACCATCCAGAATTTAATTTTAGAGGAGCAAAGTTGTACAGGATCTTGCATTCCTTGTAATACATGAATAAAAATACAAAGATTACAAGAATCGAGGGCGGACCCAACTTGCAAATGAAATTGTCCCTTTATTTTTTTTTTAAAATTAACTTTTCATTCCTAATTTTTTTATAAATTTAAATTTTATTTTTAAAATTTTGACTGTTTGCTCTAGATTTCAACTAAATTCACCACATTGATGTAATTTCAACTAAATTTGGCCCTTTTAATTTAAAATTTTAGGTTCTTTCCTGAGGCAAAATAAAAATTTTTAGTGGAAGCATATATTATATATTAAAAAAAGGTACATGACTCCGCAGAAATTTTGGAGGGGTAATGGGGCAACGTCCTTGCCTGCAACAAGCGGTTTCTGGAGGTGGTTTTTCTTTGGGTGGTTCAGCAATAACAACCTTAACAACAACCTTAAGTTTTTCAGCTTCTTTAGGCTTCTCTGATGGTGGCTTAGACTTTTCAGGTTCTTTAATCTCTATACCTTTAATTGAATCACCACCTTTGCAGCAAATCATCTTCTTAATCTTCTCAGGACTGCAACATACCACGGTGATTGTCACTGTGTTTGCCTTCTCATCGTATATCTGATTTTGGATTTCTCTTGTTCAAAAACACCAATTCACATAATAACTCAGTCACTGATCTCCTTTATGAAACAAAAAATAAAGGATTTGAATTAATCTTGTAATAAAAGAGGTGAAACTCACGAGGGATTTGGCATAGTATTTTCTTGATTTTCTTCTTGCATTTTTCGCAGTTAAGATCGACTTTAATCACCATTATTGTAATTTCCTGCAACAGTATAATTTAAAAACTTAATCCAAATAACAAAAAGGAAAAAAAGCACCTCCACAGAAAATTGCAGGTGGACAGATAGCAAAAACAATAAGAAGAAGATGGGCAATACAATACCTTATTTGCCATAGCTATGCTCTGGTTTTTTTTAATTAAATGATGGATCTAGGAGAGCTGAATATATTTTGAGAGAGAGCGAGAGAGAGATATTCAGAAAAGGAGGCTATGAGATTAAGTAATTTGAAGCTTAAGTAGATGCCAGCATGAAACCCCATTACAAAATACTTCATCTTCTCATAATTTTTTCCGCACATACTAAAAAATGGTCATTATTATTATGATCAAGAAGTAAAAATATTTATTATAATTTACCTGTTATGTGCATACTTAATAAAGAAAGTCATTAAATATTAGTAAAATAATAAATGCCATAGTTAATAATACAGTAGTATTAAAAGATTTAAAATGCAATTAATAAGATAAAATATAAAAAAATATACATTACATGTTAAAACATGTTAAAAAATGAAAAAATCATTATATTTTGATATAAATTAAAATGAAAATTATATTATGTGACATAATTAGGTATACGTGTATATATATTATTTAATCAAATGAGAATATTTGACCTACTCACAAAGAAAGTGACACCTTATATTTTGGCATAAGTTAAAAGGCAAAGATAAATTAAAATTAAAATTCTTTTTATAAGTATTTTTGTTATGGAAGCGGTATGTCTGTCATTTGGGATTTGATGGATTGTGAGTCTCCAATCTTTCGTTTGCATGTGCTGCCTTTGATTGCGACATCTACTTACTCTCATAAAGTGGTGTGTCTGTCATTTGGGATTTAATGGATTGTGAGTCTTCAATCTTTCGTTTGCATGTGCTGGCTTTGATTGCGACATCTTACTTACTCCCACGGCAATGATTACTACCTCAAAATGAAAGGGTCAAATAGAGATAAATATATATTTGTACATTTTGATTAATTTGAAGTGATAAAAATTATTTTCATAAATTAAATGTCATTTAAAACCAATCTCAATCGTACTACATTAGGCTCATAAAAAAAAAATCTCATTTCAAATAGCCTATTTTACGTAGATCTACCCTATTTGTTGTAGTAAGATCAAAACAAGAAGATATATTTGAGATAAAACAAAAGATTTTGCATTCAATGTTTCATATATTCTCTCCATATATTCACATTTTTTTGGTACATGGTGAAAATATTTTTGCCAGAATAAACAAATCGAGAATGAATAAAGCAAGGGAAAGGAAGAAGTTTTATGTTGTTTTTAAAGGCAAAGAAAGCGGAATATAAATGTCATGGGAATAATGCTAGCAGTAAGTATTGAATGTTGGTGATAGTCTATATAGATCGTTAGAATCTTATAAGAAAGTTGAAGATGCTTTGATGTTGTATAAAAATCTAGAACTTCAAAATGTTAAGAACCAAGAAAATACTCATAATACAAAAGGCATTATGGGTACTTCATCGCGTGTTAATTGCTTTTAGTCAAGTGCATGTAGCAACAGTGGTAGATGATCGCATGAGACTCATGGAACACAGGCAGTATAGTCCTTTTCACAATACAAAATAATATTGATTTTACCGACAGATAAATCGTGTCGCTAAAAAGAGATATAATTGACGGATTAGAAACGGAAAAACAGATGAATCGGTAAAAATAAAAAATTTCATAATGTGACAATTTTTAGCAACGGAATAGAAAAAAATCGGTAAGCATAGGTAAAGATATCAAACATTTTAGTTTATCTACCGACATATTCTCCGTCGGTAAAATAAATGTAGTTTTATTTTATATGTTTTAGCGACGGATTCTGTAGTATATATTCGTCGGTAAATAATACAGCACATGGACGGAATATAGGGCGACCGATCTGTAAATTTGTGCGACGGATATTTCTTTGGAAATCCGTCGCTATTTGTTTTAAAAACACAAAATAAATGTTAAAAATTTAATTTTTTTAATGAAATATCATTTTGTTCCAAATAAGTCCTAGACTCGATATTTTTTCAATTTTATTATATATAAATTGTTTATGAAAATAATTAATGTATTTTAGTCATATGCATAAATTTTAATTATATATACACCATTTTTTATTTTATTAATATAACTACAAGAAAATCAGAAAATAGCAACCGAATTTGTAAACAATAAAAATTAGTAACGGAAAATAGCAACCGAATTTATAAACAATAAAAATTAGTAACGGAAATTAGTAACGGAATCTATTTTCCGTTGCTATTTCTAGCAACCAATTGAAGTTTCGGTTGCTAAATTCAGCCAAAATTATAAAAAAAATTGCGACGAAATTGTCGTCGCTATTCCGTCACTAAATTAAAGTGCTATTTAGCAATCAAATTATTTTCCATTGCTATTTAAATTCCGTTGCTATTTTTCGTTCCAAATTTTTTCCGCCATCTATTGGTGCCTTAATTAGCAACGGAATAGTAATTCCGTTGCTAATTTCCGTTGCTAAATTTTGGCTCCAAAAATTCCCTCCACTTTTAGCAATGGAAGATAACCAAATATTTTTTCGTTGCTAAATCTACAAAGTTTAACCAATTTTAGCAACGAAAATTATTATTCGTTGCTAAATAGCAACGGAAATCAACGGAATCATTTCCGTTGCTATTTTCAAATTTTCTTGTAGTGTATTAAAATAAAAATTTGTTATATTTTGATATAATATATAAATCTAACCTATATGATTTATATTTTTATTATTCAAATTTGACTCGATCAGTATATAAAAAATTCATGTTAACCTAAAATTTTTAAACCTGAAGATTAAATTATAATAATTTATAGTATAAAATTAAATTTGATTTTAACTTAAATTTTATTATTATTATTATTATTATTATTATTATTATTATTATTATTATTATTATTATTATTATTATTATTATTATTATTATTATTATGGATAATAAAGCTATCTTGTAAATTTAGTCATGAACTAAAAAATCCGGTCCCTGTCCCCGAGTATAAAGCTACGCATGGGAGCATATTTTGCTTTATTTTATTTTTCGTTTAAAACCTGTCTTGCAAAAGCATTTGAAATAATATGTAATTTATTTAAAAGAAACCCTAACTCTTTCTCTCCACCATCAGAAAATGCAATTGCATGCCCTCTGCTCTACGATGAAGTTTTGCATCCTCCTCCGTCCTCTATCCATCGGTTTCTTGCATTTGATGTTGTAAGTTTTCTCCTCCTTTCTCGATCACTTATCCTGGTTTCATTTTGGCACGGAACATATTTGGCTAGCCTTTCAAAAATGAATGCAGCTTCACCTTAATAACCTAATTACAAGATGTTGAAATGTTGAGGGAAGCTTGACTTTTTCTATTCCTTTTCCCCACTTCAAGGATTAGAAAATTACCCTACTGTCATATGTACAATATTTTATTAAATGAAGGATAATTTCATAGATAAATTTATATAAAATTTTTATTTGCATCAATAGATATAATATGTATGCATTATTATAATTATAAAATTATATACTTATATATAATGTTTGATATTATTGCATCACAAGACTTAAACACTCATTCAAGTACAACACCAGCACCAATACTTTACTTTCCAAGAGCTTATTCGAATTTGTTTTATTGAATAGGGACAAATCTGAAATTGATGGTAAAATGAAGAAACCTCTGAAAATATCCATGTAATATATTCGAATTTGTAAGAAATTGATTGAGGGAAAATGGAATCAGAAATGAAATGATTGAATGATTTGGAATTGAAGAAAATTTGAATTTTAACATTGGGATTGGAAATTTGGGAGGAGAAAACTGAATTTTTTTAAGAAAATAATAATGATTCTATTTTTAACAGTAATCTTGTTTTCTATTTGGTAAGATCTACTTTTAAGTTTATGAATTTTAATTTATATTTCTATATTTAATTTAATTTTCATAAATTGAATAAAATAATAGAGTTAATTAAAAAACATTAAATTGTTTAGACCAATCTACCATCAAAACTATATCATTTTAAATATAATAATTGTACTCCTAATGTTTGGGAAGTCTTTCAATTAATTAAATCCATCTGCCTACATTTTTTTTTAATTTTTCTAATTTTATATACATATATAATAAAAATGATATTGAAGTGGGAGTTTGAATCTAAAATATACTTATATTACTCTGAAGTATATTTAATATTTGAATTTATTATAAATTGGATGTTATTATCTTGAAATGATTTATACACACACACACAAACACCAACCTTCAAATTATACTCACTTGTATAATTTTCTCAATAAATTGATATTCGTGAACCTGTATCAGAAGTACTGTTCATATATTAAAAAGTATTATCAGACGACTCAAATTTTGGGATGTTACATAAACACTCTATATAACTGGTCATAGATTTATATTTATTATGATAAGTTCATATTTATTTATTTTTTTAAATAAGTTAAAATTTAATGAACAACCAATTCTATTTATTTGGATGCTAATTTTTATTTAACTGCAAAAAACTATCAATTAGCGACTAAATTATTTTAGTAGCAAATTTGCGATGGTTTCGCAATTGTTTTTCAATTTCGTCGTGGGGAGGATATTTTTTATTTTTTTTGCGGTGAAATAGCGATTAAACAGGATAATCAGTCTACTGTCTACAATTACATCATATACTTTGTTCTGAACATTCTTGGATTACTGCTATAATGGCTTTGCAAATGATGTTGAGTAGCAATTACTGCCTGCTGATGTAGTTGCCCTATTCTTCTGTGCCGTAGTAGAATATTTAATTTTAAACTGATCCTTAACTTATGGCATACACGTTTATGGTCTTTTCAATGCACTACTTGCCCCTATTTATGCTGGTTCCACGGTAATTCATATTGGAATATTATATTACATTTTATTGGTTTGGTTGTAATGCATCTTTTCATATATTGAAGGCTGAGTTTATGACAAAATTTTGCATGAGGGGAATCTGGCAAAGATGGCGAGAATCATTTCCAGCAAATGGGACCGGAGCTGATGATGATATAACAGTGTTTACAGGTGTGAATCTATTTTTTATGCTCACATGTACAGGGGTCAAATTGTTAATTGAATATATTAGTCCCTTGTAATTAATGTGCACTTATCTCCGATTTCTTACTGTTATATGACCTCTTTGGGCTTTTAATTTATCCATGCACAAAGAGATCATATAATCTTAACAGTTCTAGTTTTCTGTATAGTGCTAAATTATAAGATTGTATTATTATCCAATCTTATAATTTAAAATGATAATTAATATCCTTACCTTTCTTGGATTTTGTACAGTGGATGGTAAATGAGACCGAATTCCATGTCATTCTATGCTTGGCCCCCCTCAAACCGTGGGATTGGTGGACATATTGGCTTTTGAAACCTGTTGATGTCTGGCAGGTATTAATCCTATTCTTCAGCAAATTAGCTATGTATGTTCTTATGATCTCAATGACCTTTCTATATATTTCTTCCCTTTCTTTGGTGTTTTGACCCATTAGGGGTGTGGTGTTTGTTGAGATTGAGCTTTTCTCTCTGGTTGGGGTGGATCGGTGGTTTGTAATTTTAGGAACTATGTGGTTCTTTAATGGTGCATTGCAATACAATTTCGTGTACCATGGTGGGATATTAATTGTTTGCATTGCTCATGCACAATTGTGCCTCAAGTTTGGGTTTGTTTATTAACCAATATTTTGGTCAGTGGAGTGGATTTTTAAGCGAGTCAATACATGATTTCTTTGCTAATGCTGCAGAATGCCAGGGAACAGCTTGAGGAATCCTTTCCTGGAACTGAAGGTGGTAGAAATCCTAATGATGAGCTGCTTGTCAAGTTCCTATATATATATATATATATATATATATACACACACACACACACACACTAAAATAATGGTGAATGAATTTTATAAATAAAAAAAAATAAATAGAAAAAGAATGTTTAGCAATATGGATCCTCATGTGATATGTATTCAAATAAATGGTTACTATATATTATTTGTTAATTCATATGTCAAAACTCTCTTTATTTATTCCCTTCCAATTGGCATTGGTGTTTGTGCTTTTTTGGTTTGCTATTAAACCACTATCAGGATCAACTTAATATGGTAGTTACTTCTAATTTTGCAAATTTTTTTGCTTCTCAATTTTCATCTATCTTTTCTCTTTTTGCATGCATATTTTCTTATAATTTTTGGTAGCTTGTGGTTGCTAATTTCTTGAATGCTGTTTTATGATAAAAATAAAAGTTTGGTATTTATTTCTCAAGTTCTGCTTACTTTTGGTATTTTATTTCCCTGTACTTGTATTTACGTTAATCTCTCATTTGTAGGAAGAATGATGAGATGAGAAAAGATGTTGTTGATGCACGATTGCATTTGGCACATGCTCTTGGGGAGGACTTCATCATTTTCATTCCTTCAATTCATAACTCTTGTTAAAGCATCCATTGCAGTTATGTTTACCAGAATTTTTATCCTATTTATTTTTTCTTCTTCTTGTCTTTCTTTGTTTGCCATTGATTACTCAATTTTATCATGCTGAAAATAAATCTACCAATTGATTCACTCCATCATTCTACTATTCTAATTGTAATAATTAAAAAATTATAATAATTATTTGCGATAGAATAACGACGGATGGCACCATCGTAAATTTTTTTATTGGTGGATAAAAATAGCAATGGAATTTAAATTCCATTGGTAATTTTAACCAATTCACCGAATATTATATTTGGTGGATTTTGCAATGGATTTTGTATTTCGTATTGATCAATCACTATGATACTAAGATGGTGAATTCAATCTTAACTTTACTTTTTAAACATAACGATTTTTATGTATTTTTAAAGACTTTTAATATTATTTAAAGTTTACAAAAGTTAAATAAAAAGTACAGCATCTTCAAGATTAAATTTTTTTTTTTTTTTAAGTTTGGGTATGTTCGATTAAAACTTTTAAAATATTTTAGAAGTTTGGATGTATTCAATTAAGACTTTTAATATTTTTTTAAAAAAATTATAAAAATTGTAAGATATTTAACTATAATTTTCTATAAAAAGTTCAAAAAATTTACATCTATTCAATTTTGATTTTTATTCAACCTTCTACATCTTTTTTTATACTGAGGGGTGTGCTGTATTTTCCCTTTTTTTTTTTTTTTGTTATTCTTTGGTAAGGTGGTTGGATTTTTCTTCTTTTGTTCTTCTTTGGTAACGTGGCTGTATTTTTCTAGGGAATTTTCGATTCATCCTATATTTGTATGTTTTCCTTCAATTTGGGATTTAGCAATGGTACCCTGATAGGGAAGAGTTCTACTCTCAGTAGAACTCTCTGTAGTGTAGTCTTTTATGTATTGTAAATCTCTTGTATTATTCTATTACTTCCTCTTTTGTAAGTAACCATATATACTTGTTACATTGAATGATATGATAAGAGTTGCATCTCCTTCATGATATCAGAGCCTACTGTGGTTTAAAAGCCCAAGTGCATTAGTAGCATTGTTATTAAAATTGGATTGAACTGGCCTGTCGGACTAATTTAATCATAAATCGATTGTTGAACTGATCGGTTTGACTAATAAAAACTGGATGAAATTAGAAAAAAAAAAAAACTGTTTATAATCAGCTAGAAAGATCATGAAATGATAATTGATCACCATTTTCATTACATGACAGTACTGCATGCTGATGGATTTTATTCACTAAGGCAATCACATCTCCCCACATAGCAACCCCTCCGACAGCTGCAGTAATAATCGCCGCTGCCACCACAGCTATCGTACACTAGCCTTCCATAAGCCCCATAGGAGTTCCATAACATGGGACCTGTCTTCCATACCCTTCATAGCATGGTCCTCCACCATATCCTTCGTAAAATTCCCTGCAACCATCCAGAATTTAATTTTAGAGGAGAAAAGTTGTACAGGATCTTACATTCCTTGTAATACATGAATAAAACTACAAAAATTACTAGAATAGAGGGCAGACCCAGCTTGCAAATGAAATTGCCCCTTTATTTTTTAAAATTAACTTTTCATTCCTAATTTTTTATAAATTTCAATTTTATTTTAGAAATTTTGACTATTTGCTCCAGATTTCAACTAAATTCACCACCTTAATGTTAATTTCAACTAAATTTGCCCCTTTTAAATTAAAATTTTAGGTTCTCTCCTGAGGCAAAATAAAAATTTTTAGTGGAAGCATATATTATATATTAAAAAAAAAGGTGCATGACTCCACAGAAATTTTGGAGGGGCAATGGGGCAACGTCCTTGTAACTTTCTGCAACAGTATAATTAAAAACTTAATGCAAATAAAAAAAAGGAGAAAAACACCACCACAGAAAATAGCAAGTGGATAGATAGCAAAAACAATAAGAAGAAGATGGGCAATACCTTCTGCCATAGCTATGCTCTGATTTTTTTTTTTATTAAATGATGAGTCTAGGAGAGCTGAATATAATTTGAGAGAGAGAGAATAAGAAAAGCGATTAGATTAAGTAATTTGAAGCTTAAGTAGATGCCAGTATGAAACCCCATAACAAAATACTTCATCTTCTCATAATTTTATTCCTCTTTTTCTTCCACAGATACTAAAAAATGGTAATTATTATTATGATCAAGAAGTAAAAATATTTATTATAATTTACCTGTTATGTGCATACTTAATAAATAAAGTCATTAAATATTATTAAAATAATAAACGCCATAGTTAATAATGCAGTAGTATTAAAAGATTTAAGATGCAATTAATAAGATAAAATATAACAAAAATATACATTACAATTAAAAAAATGAAAAAAAAAATCATTATATTTTGATATAAATTAAAATGAAAATTATATTCTGTGACAGAATTAGGTATACGTGTATATATATTATTTGATCAAATGAGAATATTCGATCTGCTCACAAAGAAAGTGACACCTCATATTTTGGCATAAGTTAAAATGTAAAGATAAATGAAAATTATGAAACGGAAAGGAGGGACATTTTTTTAATAATATGTTTTTAAAAATTAATTACAAAAATAGAATGTGTCATAAATTATTTATAAAATTGGGGTATTTTTTTAAAATCGCTCTGACACGTAGTGATTTCAGGCATGGAACCCACCTGAAAAAACTCTGATTTTTCTCTGAAACCACTATATTGTGCAACGGTTTCAGACTCTGAAACCGCTACACAGTACAGCGGTTTCAGATGTCAGATTTTTTATCCCCCACCAATTATTATATTAATAAAAAATATTGACAAATAAAATCAGTTATTATTTGTAGTACAGTTGGTATCCGTTTTTGTAAATTTACAAGTGGTCTTAAATTCAATTCCCACTACCAATATTTTTGTATATTTTTTATTTTTATTATTAAATTAATAAATAAAATGTTAGACTAATATTAATTATTATTTATAATACAATTGGTAAGTATCCCTTGTTAATTTGCAAAGGGTTGTGAGTTCAATTCCCACTAATAGCTACTTACCATATTTTTTTTTATTCTCATAAGTTTATTTTTCTATAAAAAAATTACAGTAAATTGCTATTTTATAAAATAATAATAATAATATATTTGTAAAAAAATCAATAAATTAATAATATAGCAACTGGATTATTTTTTTCCAGGCTCAAAATAATATATCACTGTTGGATTATTATGTTCTTTTTAAATAACCTTTTGTATTTATTATTGTCATTTTGAGCTTATAAATAGTATTTGAGAGAAAATCGCGATTTAATATATGCGTTGTTTTAATTGAGTCAGCTTGAATGGAAGATTCTGATTTTTTTTGCAATTCACAGCATTATTAAATAAAATCGAGTAATAGATTTTTTTTCATACTCTTAATTAAATATTAACTACCGAAATAACTTTAAATAATTACATTTTTACCTATTTATTTAAGTCAAATCAATAATATTATAAAAAAATAAAATCTTGAATAAAAATATATTATTCTATTCATTGTATTTAATTAATTGAAATTTGTTTTAGGATGCTCCTAATTTTTAAATGGATTACAAGGTCGAAACTTTGGATGTTTCTATTTGACGGGTTTAGTTTCCTAATTAGTAGAATATTACATATTAAGAGGTTCGATAATGTTAAAGAAAAATAGTTTTTTACCGTACAAAATAAAAAAATAATACCCACAATGGTAAATGAAAAATGGTAACTAGGTTGCGTAATTTGCTTAGAAATTCAAAACAAATGTTGTTATTTTTTTAGACATCATTTTCTCGATGTGTTCCTATGTATTCTCTTCCACTTAAACTTTTACCAGTTTCAAGAACATATCACATTTTTCGTGACTTAACAACACACCCAATAAAAT
This sequence comes from Excoecaria agallocha, assembly GCA_037975025.1. Taxonomy (NCBI): domain Eukaryota; kingdom Viridiplantae; phylum Streptophyta; class Magnoliopsida; order Malpighiales; family Euphorbiaceae; genus Excoecaria; species Excoecaria agallocha. The sequence continues at coordinate 122,779,291 of CM075806.1, read as the reverse complement.
ATGCTAATTTTATCTTATTTTATTATGTCATAATCTTCGGATTATTTTTTAAAAATTAAAAAAAAAATTATTCTTTTTATAATTACTGATTCAATTTGAATAAAACTACATGAAATGCAAGCATAAAACTTCTAAATCCATGTGCAGTCAACTTACAATATAACACAACTAATTAGAGTTTGCTCTTCATCTGTAATCGAACACTAATCAACAAATTTATTATTTCTGTTTTACTCAATTTAACAAATTTCAATTATTTTTTGTTTAATTCAATTTGACAATATTTAAAATTCAACGAGTATTAATTATCTTTTTATTTTAATACTAAATCATACGGTATATGTTAATTAAAATGTTCTGTCCATGACAATAATAAATACAAATGGTTATCTAAAAAAGAACATAATATTCCAACAATGAACGTTAATTTGAATGTCCTTGGACGTTTATTTTGAGCCTGGAAAAAAATCACCCAGTTGCTATATTATTAATTTATTGATTTTTTTTTACAAATATGGTTTATTTTGAGCCTGAAAAAAAATCACTCAGTTGCTATATTATTAATTTATTGATTTTTTTACAAATATATTATTTATTTTTTTTATAAAATAGTAATTTACTGTAATTTTTTTTAAAGAAAAATAAACTTACAAGAATAAAAAAAATATGGTAAGTAGCTATTTGTGGAAATTGAACTCACAACCCTTTGCAAATTAACAAGGGATACTTACCAATTGTATTACAAATAATAATTAACATTAGTCTGACATATTATTTATTAATTTAATAATAAAAATTAAAAATATACAAAAAAAGTTAGTGGTGGAAATTGAACTGAAGATCACTTATAAATTTACAAAAAATACATACCAACTGTACTATAAATAATAACTAATTTTATGTGTCAATATTTTTTTATTAATATAATAATTGATGGGAAATAAAAAATTTGATATCTGAAATCGTTGTACTGTGCAGCAGTTTCAGAGTCTAAAATCACTGCACAATGTAGAGGTTTTAGATAAAAATTAGAGTTTTTTCAAGTGGGTTCCATGCCTGAAACCATTACGTGTCAGGATGGTTTTGAAAAATATTCTAATTTCGTAAATAATTTTTAACACATTTTATTTTAATAATTAATTTTTAAAAATATATTATTAAAAAAATGTTTCCGGAAAAAAAGTAACATATATGAAAAGAATAAAAGCAAAAAGATATAAAAGCATACCAATAAGATATGGACACGTGGCGAATGGACGTTGAATTTTATGCAGTAAGCAATACTGTCGCCATGAAGTGATGTGTTTGTGATTTGGGATTTGGTGGATTGTGAGTCTCCAATCTTTCGTTTGCATGTGCTGCCTTTCATTGCAACATCTTACCTGCTCATACGGAAGTGATTACTAGTTCAAATTGAAAGGGTCAAATAGAGATAAATATATAATTGTACATTTTGATTAATTTGATGTGATAAAAATAATTTTCATAAATTAAGTGTTATTTGAAGCTAATTTAAATCGAGCCACATTGGACTTATAAAAATTAATTTCATTTCAAACAACGTATTTTACTTATATCTATCCTATTTACCGTAGTAGAGAGTGGAGCAAGATTGAAACAAGAAAGTATCTTTGAAATAAAACAAAAGATTTAGCATCCAAACTTTTGTACATTCTCTCCATATATTCACATCCTTTTGGTATACATTGAAAATATTTCAACCGGGATGAACATAACGAGAATGAATAAAGCAAGGAAAAGCAATATAAAAAAAAATTGTGGATTCATGATTAAAATTAGCGACGGCTTAATTTTTGTCGCTAATTAGTGAAAATGTATTGATCATAATTTAGTGACGAAATATTAAAAACAATCGTTAAATTTGGCGGCAAAGAATGGCGCCCTTTCTTATGACGAAATTAGCGACGGATATTTGTTGCCAAAAATGTTTTCATATTTTTAATTTTGTAAACTAATTTTCATAAAAATAGCGACGGAAATGTAGTCGCTAATTATAGTGAAATTCTTTACCAAACATTATAATATTAATTAAAAATGTACATATATATTTATTCTTACTAATTAAATATCGTAATTTTGCTTCACAATAAAATTATTTGAAATTTTTGTTCTTTCACCAATTTCGATCAAATTTATATTTAATTTCAAAATTATATAATTAAAAAAATCTAACCAAAATTTAATAATTTTTTTTAATATTTTCATTGTTTAAAATAAATTTTTTAATTTTATATTTTCGTTTGCAATCGTATTATATAATAATTATATTTAATCCTATTATAATATATATTTAATCAAGAATAATTTACTTGTAAAACTAGTGAAACTGACATTTTTATTTTTTTAATATAATTGTTAATTATTTTTTCAATCAATTTATTTTTATTGATTTCTAAATCATTTCATTTAAAAGTCAATAAAATTTAATAAATTTTTTCTGAATGATAATAATATTAATAAACATTAATTATAAAAATAATTTTTATGGTTAATATGTATTCATTATATGTACATATTATATTTATGGATACAAATAAAAAATTATATATAAATTATTTTACAAAATTATCCCCTATATAACAGATATTATACATATGAAAATAATGATATTTTTATCTTTGAAAAAACCTTAACCGCTCCTTCTCTTTTTTACCTCTTTCTTCTTATGAAACCAATAATAATAATAATGTCTATCCGAAAAAAATAAAAAAGGAAAGGAGTGAGGTAGAGAGATGAGAAAGCTTTGGGTTCTCTTTCGCTGGAAAGCTTCTGCTTGAGATTTTGGTCTCCTCCAGGTTCCGATGATTACATAGAATGCATTGACGAGACCCTAAAGGTGAGGCTATCATCCCGATGTCCTCCATTCCTCCCCACTCACTGGCAACAGGTATATCGAAAAAAGGGTAAGACGGCTGCTCCTGCATGGATTTCCATCAGACCACGATGTGTTGGAGCACGTGAATGCTCCCAGGAGATTCCGGTGGCCCCAAGTCCAGTTAGACAGGGGCGATGCATCTCCGGTAAAGCTCTTGTAACCTGGTTTCCTCTGGTAAGAACTGTCTACCACTATTGATTTTTGTTCCTTTGGAAGGAGATTCATTTATCTGCTTTCCTTTATCTGTTCTCCTAATGCTTGGATGTCAGAAGAACCTTGAGATCTTAGTCTCAATAAAATCTTAGTCTCTCGTGCACAATTTCATTTCCCTCTCACACCCTCGCCATTTGCTGGCTGCCTATCTCACCCTCCGCCTTCCAGTCGTTTCAAAAACTACTTCTTGTCCAGCATTATAAAATTACAGGACCAATAACATAGCCTGGTGCTGATGATAAGTGATAACTAATTTAGGTTTTGTGTGATGTATTTAAGGTAACCTTTTATATTTATAAATTGGGTGTTTTTCAGTTTGTTGTATTATGTCTTTGTTTGTTTGCATTAACAATTTGATGGAGCCTTTTAGCTGATTTAGGAGGTGAAAAAATGCCCTATAAAAAATAGGTTTGTAACTAAATGTATCTTCACTCTGTATTTTGTTCTTACTTATTTCTTTCTTTTTTCCACTTGTGTTCAAACGTGTTAATGTACTATTTAATTTGAGGTTTGTTCTAAATAGGTGTGGGCTCTAAACAAAATATTTTGATTTTGAAATGGAGGTTCGTTCAACGTTAGATTAGATTATAGTTGATTAGAATTGCATATTAATGATTATTTGGTTTAATTGTACAAGTGTATAAACTTAATTTGGTTAGTATTTGTTGAGCAGAAAAATAAAATTAGATAATCCAGAAAAAGTCAGAAAGGAAAAAGAAAAAGAAAGGATATAAACAGGTATAGTTGGTGACCTGTGAATGTATTCTTCTTTTGATTACGTATTTATTTTGTAATAGATGTTTTTCTTGAATAGGGAACTGATGCATTCTCACAGTTAAGATATTGCTCCTAGATACTTTGTAAGTATTCTTGTACTTTTGTATATGAATATCTATCTATATTGCTTGCCTAAATCCGCTCCATACACTCTTTATAGACTGAGCTAGTTATAGATTGTATATTATTAGCTTAGGTGCAGGAGCAAAAAAATGGACAAGATCTAAGCAAGAAATTACAAGTATTGAATATTTTAGAGAAGAAATGTAATGAGTTTGATGGTCTTTCAGGGAGGGGTCAATTTCACCCACTGTCACTAGACTTACGACTTATCATCCAAAAGTAACTGACTTTTTTTTTTCACAACTTAAAAATCACTGAACTTATCACATTTTTACATAAAAGTTATGTTCACTGGTTTCCGATGGGGATTCTTGCCGGATTGATGACATGGCATGTCACGTCATATGACAGAACACACGTGGCACGTCCCATGTTTAGGTCAATTTCACCTACAGTCACTAAATTTATGAATTATCATCCAAAAGTAACTGACTTAATTTTCGTGATTTAAATGTCATTAAACTTATCATCTTTTCACAAAAAATTCATTTTGATCGGAAACATATGGAGATGAATTTGTTGTCACATCATCAGCTATGACACATTAGCTCATCATCAGCTATGAACACACATGGATTGTTGATGTGTCAAAGATGATACATTAGCTGATGACGATGATTTGGCTGCTGACGTATCAAATATGACACATTAGCTTATGATGTAGCAATAAATCCATCATCATGAGTATCTGATCAAGATGGCTTTTTTTGCAAAAAGATGATGAGTTCAGTGACATTTAAGTCACAAAAAATAAATCAGTTATTTTTGGATAATAAATCATAATTTCAGTAACCGTGGTTGAAATTGAACCAAACATGAGATGTGCCACGTGTGTCCGGATATATGACATGGTATGCCATATCATCAATCCAGCAAGGGTCTTTGTCGAAAACTGGTGAACATGATTTTTATGTAAAAATATGATAAATTCAATGACTTTTAAGTTATGAAAAATAAATCAGTTATTTTTGGGTGATAAATCGTAAGCCCAATGATAGTGGATGAAATTGATCCTGCATGGAGTGTTGCTTGGTCTATCTAACACTGCCAAAGTATTAGCATGAGTGTTTGGAACAACAGCTACTGGTTACATCTTACAACATGGTAAGTTCATTTCACTTCGGTATGGTTAGTGAAGTCATATGGTATCAAATATTATGAAAAATTTGTCACGTTCATATAAACTTATTCTTACTTTACAAATATGAAACTAATTATAAAATGTAACTTTTTTGACATAACAATAAATTATTAGTTTGACTTATATATGAAGATATAAACTATATATTAGATCATGTAACATATTTTCAAATGTTATATTTACTAGTGAAAGTGAGATTTGAGTAGCATTTTGCATTCCATCAATTCAATCTAAAAACTAACTGATCAAATTAGAGTTGGTAGCAAAAATAAGAAAAAAGAAAATACTGAACCTACGGAACACGATAGGGGAGATCGAATCAAATTGAACCGAATGAATATTACCTTGATCTGACTTAAGTTGATCATATGTCGAGACCTATTTAGACCTTATCCTTTTTGTAAGTAGGGAAATCAATTCATTAGTAACAATAGGAATAGATAGGGTGTTGATATAAGTTGAATCCTTTTTGTAAGCATATGCTTGATCTTTCTGGTTAGGCTTAGACAAACTGGTTAGGCTTCGGGTGAGAAATTTATGAATTTAACAACATTTGCAATTATACTTATATAATTAACGTACACAATTAATTGTCCACCGACACAGCATTATTAATCTGTTTCCTTCACTTAAAATCCTAATTATATGTAAAAAGAAAAAGAAAAAACAAGAAAAAATAAAAAACCCACAACCCATGTGCGATAAACAAAAGAAGAATCAGCATTTCAGCAATGGATGCTAGAAAGATCATGAAATGATAATGACCACCATTTTCATTACATGACACTGCATGCTGACGGATTTTCTTCGCTAAGACAATCACATCTCCCCACATAGCAACCCTTCCGGCAGCCGCCATAATAACCATTGCCACCACCGCAGCTATCGTACACTGGCCTTTCGTAAGCCCCATAGCATGGTACCGAAGTTCCATAACATGGGACCTGCCTTCCATGCCCTTCATAACATGGTCCTCCACCATATCCTTCATAACATTCCCTGTAACAATCCAGAATTTAATTCTAGAGGAGCAAAGTTGTACAGGATCTTGCATTCCTTGTAATGCATGAATAAAAATACAAAAATTAATAGAATCAAGGGCAGACCCAACTTGCAAATGAAATTGGCCCTTTATTTTTTAAAATTAACTTTTCACTCCTATATTTTTTATAAATTTCAATTGTATTTTTTAAATTTTGACTGTTTTCTCCAGATTTCAACTGAATTCACCACCTTAATGTTAATTTCAACTAAATTTGCCCCTTTTAATTTAAAATTTTAGGTTCTCTCCTGAGGCAAAAAAAAAAAAAATTAGTGGAAGTATATATTATATATTAAAAAAAAAAAGGTGCATGACTCCACAGAAATTTTGGAGGGGCAATGGGTCAACGTCCTTGCCTGCAACAAGCGGTTTCTGGAGGACGGTAAGCTGGGTCAGAAGCAGACGCCTTGCGACCCGCTGCCGGAGGCTTTGTTGCCGGTTCAGATGGCTTGCAAGTCGGTTCAGGTGGTTTTTCTTTGGGTGGTTCAGCAATTACAACCTTAACAACAACCTTAAGTTTTTCAGCTTCGGGGTCTTTAGTACTCTTCTCTGATGTTTGCTTTGACTCTTCTGGTTCTTTAATCTCTATACCTTTAATTGAATCACCACCTTTGCAGCAAATCATCTTCGTAATCTTCTCAGGACTGCAACATACCACAGTGATAGTCACTGTGTTTGCCTTCTCATCGTATATCTGATTTTGGATTTCTCTTGTTCACAAACACCAGTTCACATAATAACTCAGTCACTGATCTCCTTTATGAAAAAAAAATAAAGGATTTGAATTAATCTTGTAATAAAAGAGATGAAACTCACGGGGGATTTCGCATAGTATTTTCTTGATTTTCTTCTTGCATTTTTCGCAGTTAAGATTGACTTTAATCACCATTATTGTAACTTTCTGCAACAGTATAATTAAAAAACTTGATCCAAATAACAAAAAGGAAAAAAAGCACCACCACAGAAAATTGTAGGTGGATAGATAGCAAAAACTATAAGAAGAAGATGGGCAATACCTTATTTGCCATAGCTATGCTCTGGTTTTTTTTTTATTAAATGATGGGTCTAGGAGAGCTGAATATATTTTGAGAGAGAGAGAGAGAATAAGAAAAGAGAGCTATTAGATTAAGTAATTTGAAGCTTAAATAGATGCCAGCATGAAACCCCATAACGAAATACTTCATCTTCTCATAATTTTATTCCGCTTTTTCCTTCCACACATACTAAAAAATGGTAATTATTATGATCCCGAAGTAAAAATATTTATTGTAATTTACCTGTTATGTGCATACTTAATAAAGAAAGTCATTAAATATTATTAAAATAATAAACGCCATAGTTGATAATACAGTAGTATTAAAAGATTTAAGATGCAATTAATAAGATAAAATATAACAAAAATATACATTACAAGTTAAAAATGAAAAAAAAAATCATTATATTTTGATATAAATTAAAATGAAAATTATATTCTGTGACATAATTAGGTATATGTGTATACATATTATTTGATCAAATGAGAATATTCGATCTGCTCACCAAAGAAAGTGGCACCTTATATTTTGGCAGAAGTTAAAATGTAAAGATAAATGAAAATTATGAAAACGTAAAGGAAGTAGCATAAATGAAAAGAATAAAAACAAAAAGAGATAAAAGGATACCAATAAGATATGGACAAGTGGCGAATGGTGTCATCTGACGCGCTTTCGCTCATTTTCTTCTCCCTCTTCTGTTTGCATGTCTCACCCACACCTACCGTTTTTATTTTTATTTTTATTTTTATTTTTAATTTTATTTTTTTAAGATAAATAATACATAGATGAATGATAAATTATTTGTTTAACACAGGACAACCACTGGTTCAAATTATTGGGAATCGGTTTTCTTTAAATAAAATTTTCAGTCGGTAAATTGGTACCTATGTGCATTTTAGGGATGGGGTCATTTCGTCGATAAAATAATAAAAACCGTCGGTAAGGTCATTTTTTGTCGGTAAATACCAAATACCCTTAGTAAAAATTCGTTGGTAAAATGTGATTTTTGTTTGTCGAGTGAGCAGGTTGGAATATAAATGAAGTATTATTTGGATGTAGGAAGAGTTGAGAATTGTAATAAATATTATAGAAGTGTGAATAATCATTTGTTAATAGAAAGGATAGAGACCCGTATAGGAAAAATTCTATCCGTTTTTTTTGTAAAAGTATTAGTAGTTCTAAACTTTAGTATGAATTATAAACACTACAAAAAAAACAGCGAATTAGCGACTAAATTTAGCGACGGATTATTTTTCGTCGCTAATTAGCGACGGATTAGCGACTATTTCAAGTTTTAGTCGTGGAAATGTATTTGTCATAAATTTAGCGACGAAATAGCGACTAAACACTTAAAATAGTCGCTAAATTTGGCGGGAAAGAATGGCGCCTTTTTTTGCGACGGATTAGCGACGGTAAATGTTGTCGCTAAAATTGTTTCTATATTTTCAATTTTTAAATTAAGTTTCAGAAAAATAGCGACGGAAATGCGTCGCAATATGCGTCGCTAAATTTATATTATATTATTTATCTATTTTCATTTAAATTTTTAAATAGATTTATAATTTTATTTATTGATTTTACCAAACATTATAATATTAATAAAAAATATACATACATATTTATGTTTACTAATTACTTTTAATAATTTTTTAAAAAAATTTTTTATATGATATTATTTGTCTATTTTACAAAAATTTATAATTTCAATTATTCCAAATATTATAATATAAATGAAAAATATTTGGTGAAGACGATCGAAAAATTATTTTCCATTAGATCGGCCTAATTTTTGGTGAGTACGTTCGAAAGTCCTTGTTGTTAATTTTGAACGGTGAAGATTAGTTTTTAAGGTCTATAAATTCAATATTTGTTGCAAAAAATAGATTGTTTTTTGGATTTTTTACATTATGATCAGTTTTGTATACGAATCGAAAAATCATTTGTCGTTAGATCAGCCTGATTTTTGGTGAGTTTGGCTGAAACTCCTTGTTGTTAATTTTGAACGGTGAAGATCGTGTTTGTTACTTTCTAACCCTATCCGATTTGCTTTGGACAGAAGTTGCAATTAAGGGCTCTTTGTTCTTCTCTCTCTAATGTTTGTGTAACACCCCAACTTATCATAATAAATATAAATTTATGTCCAGTTATATTTAATGGTTAAATTTGAGTCGTCTGACAATAATATTTAATATATGAGCAGTACTTCTGATACCGGTTCACGAAAATCAATTTATTGAAAAAATTATACGAGTATAATTTAAAGGTTGGTGTATATATATACAATAAAATACCCACTTTAAATTATTTCAAGATAATAACATCCAATTTATAATAAATTCAAACATTAAATATACTTCAGAGTAATATAAGCCTATTTTAGATTCGAACTCCCGCTCTGATATCATTTTTATTACATATTTAAATAAACTTAGCAAAATTAAAAAAAAATTGCAGACAGATGGATTTAATTAATTGAAAGACTTCCCAAATATTAGGAGTAATAAAAATAATTTGAACTTAAAGCAAAATTTAAGAAGTAATAACAATGAATTAAAATGAATAAATGTATAATAATCATTAAAATAACTAAGATAATAATAATAATAAGACTAAAATTTCTTATTGGCTAATAATAATAATAATAATAATAATAATAATAATAATAATAATAATAATAATAATTGAAATCAATCCCCGAAATATTTCAGATGAAAAATACATATTTGGCTCTTGTTTAAATAATTGAAATAACACCTAATTTATGTGGACACAGATTTATGAAAGAGTATAACACTTAAATAAAAATAAGAAAAGAATAGGAAAGGGAGGAGAGGGGAACGAATGGAGTATCGGAGAAGCGAGATGAGAGAGAGAGAAAGAGAATCCGACCACCACTCCGGCCACCACTCGTCAACCCCCCCTTGCCTCTTCTGTTCCGCCGTCTGTCCAGCCGTCACCATCTCAGCTTCTTCTTCTTTTTCTCCTTCTCGGGTTGGGATTTCTCTCTCACCGAAAACTCCTCCTCCATTTTTCGGCCACCTCCGACATCGGATGGCGACATGAACACCTCCGGAAGGTTCCTAGCGGAGAGGCGCACCTTCCCATGCCCTCCATTTCTTCTCACATGCCAAAAATAAACAGATCAAAATGGGTATATTAAGGTATTCCGGTGAGAATTTCGACCAGATCACGAGGCATTAAGGCGTGTGAGCACTCCGATGAGATTACCAGCGGCTTAAGCTTCGTATTGATGGTAGCAGATCTTCTCCGGTGAGCCTCCGGCCACCGGTGACTGATGGACAGAATGTTAACTTCGGCGTTTTGAATGGAAATTGAAGGTGCTTCAGTTTGCCTATCCCTTTATAACTTGATTCTGTAAGGTTAGTATCAGTAGTAGAATCTAAATCTCTTTTTGTTTTCATTTCTTACTTTTGTTAGTAGAATCTAAAAATGACTATCAGCAAAAGTTAATATCGATGTTAGTGGAAGTGAAATTGCGAGGCATCTGGATCTACCAACATGCCAATAACTCGTCGAGTAGTAGTGGAAGCTGGGTCCGTCAGAGGTTAGTGGAAGCTGGGTTCTAGTAGTTATTTGAGATTGCTGTTTAGCCTGTGTTTTGATTGGTTGATGAAATAATGTTTAGCCTGATTAGTAGATTGATTGTAGTTGCTGTTTTTCATTTGCTTTTTCCCCATAGCCTTCCCCTGCATCAAAAAAGTGACAACCCCATGTTTCCACTAAAATATGTAATGCTACTCAGCGAAGGAAAACATGCAGCAAGTGCACATGAAAGGAAATGAAAGCATTTTCTAATCAGTTTTAATTTAAAAATAAGAAATTGACTATTGATTGCTCATTTTTCATTTTAGAATAATTTTAATTGTTTTCCACGCCTGAACATGGGTTGATTACTTACACATTTAGTGTTGATGTGCAGATTGCTAATCAGCCTAGCATATATGTTCTGGACACTCCTGGTGTATTGGTTCCTAGTATCCCAGATATAGAAACTGGGTTAAAGCTAGCTCTTGCAGGTTTAAACTATCTGCTCTTTAGTTTCTCATCCATTCTGTGCAAATACATTTTGTTTTATCTGTTATAGGAATAGGATTCAAAATGTGCATCTCTCTCTCTCTCTCTCTCTCTATGTATATACATGCTCATGCGCTCGTGCATTGGCAACAAATGTAGATAGATATGTTGGCAGCAATGTGCATCTCTCTCTCTCTCTCTCTATGGAACTTGTACGGAGCATGTGTAACTTTAATTTTATGCATATGTATGCAAGTAGTTTGAGCCACTGAGTGAAACTTAAAAGAAATTACATTTGAACAGACAGAGGGATTTCATAATTTTGCATGGGCAGTTGTATTTTGGTCTGTTTGTAAGTCCACCGGCTGGCTATGATGCCATAGAGCTATAGATATTTTTTGTAGATGATTTGTAGTTCCCTTAATAGTGATAGTAAAGTTCATGTTGCTATCAGGCAGCACATAATTTCTCCTTTTTGGATCTGGTTTATGTATTTTGAAACTTGGTGTCTAGATAACCCCTGGAGCTTTTAATTTGGTAGTATGTGACCATCTCAGTTGCTGAACTCAATTTAGCCAGATGGTACATATTAGATTAAATTTCCTTAAGAAAGTTTGTGGAAATACCTGAATGATTAAAGCTGCAATTTTAACCTGGAGATCCCAAGCTTTGCATTCTCATGCAGTCGATATATTTGAGCTTTTCTCATACAATAGAGGCTATCTTTATTGTATAGAGCACAAATAAATGCAATGGGAAAATTGAAAAAGAAAAAAAAATGGAGAAAAGAAGCAGCAGTTGCTGGAGAATAGGCTTCTAATTTCACAACCAACAGAATCTGTTCCCTTGGAATTTTCTTTTGAATGGCATAGAAGCAAAATTCTGCTACATGTTAACTCCCTCAAAGGTTCTGTTGGAAATCTAGCCTTTCAAATATATGTTTCGCAAAGTATTGTTCGGCATTTATGAAACATGTAATCCTGCTGGATTTAAGATTCCATATAACCAGAATGCTACTTTCCAATGAACATTTTCGTAGTTTATTGCATACTTATGTACCTAGTAAGAACTATTTTCTATTTGGGCGCAAATGCAGGATCTTTGAAAGATTCTATTGTAGGCGAAGAATGCATTGCGCAACATTTATTGGCTGTTTTAAATACTCGGGGCACTCCACTCCACTGGAGACATTGGAATAACAGAAAAATGGATGGCATTCGATATGAATCATCTCAGGACAAACACGAGTATAATCTCAAAGATCTTCGGCCAAGGAGGAAGAAGCCACTGAATATGTCTGATTTGCTTTCCATTGTTAATTGGCTAGGGATTCTTCCCTTTCTTCAAATTTATGGTTAGTCCTTCCTTCCTCTCTTTATTTTTGGATTTTAAATACTTAGTAATTGCACCTGTATTTGTATATGTGTTTTAACAAGTTTTTAATTAATTTTTATAATGAAGCAGTCATGTCCTGTTATCACTAGTACTGATGAATATATATTTTGCATGTCCTTTGGTCATGAAAAGGGTGATATCACTGACTTGGCTGTAAGTTCCAACAATGCCTTGGTGGCTTCTGCTTCAAATGATTGTATAATTCGAGTTGTAAGCTTCTTTCATATCCAATTTCATAGGCTTATGCACAGAAACACACAAACACAGAGCCAGCTTGATCTTTCATCTCAACAAATTCTGAACAAGTGAAAAAGACATTTGTAACTTGATCTCTGTTTTTATATAATATAATTTGTAGGTTGGAATCTTCCTCCCAATGCTCTAGGATTATAACCATGAGCTTTCATCAGCGCACAGACATCAATGGAGTTAGTTGGAAGGAGGTTTCAAGCTTGAAACTTTTTAAAATTGCCATCACCACTATTTACTGATTGTTTTATTTGAACATTATCGTTAATGTTAATTTGGATGTTATTTTTAATATTATTATTTATTGTTTAGGATGATACTTTGTGGAGTCACAAAGTCTTTATTACTTCAAGTAATTTATAATTCTATATTAGTTATGAATTGATATTATGTTTTATATTATAAATTTATCAATTACATTTGGATTTGTATTTACATATTTTTGTATGGTATCTATTAAATATTAGGTAAACAATGAATTAATGTATTGTTTAATTATATGTAAAAAAAATAAATTCAAAAATTTAAAAAATTTAACATTGTTAAAATAGCAACAGAATAGCGACGAGAGCACTAGTCGCTAAAAATGTGCTAATTCAGTAAATAAACATATATTAGCGACGGTAAAAGCAACTCTAAAGTCGTCGGTAATTTTTAGCGACTAAAAATAGCGACGAAATATTTGTCGCTAAAATATTCTTAATATATTGGCGACTGATTTTAGGGGTTAATTAGCGACGGATTTTAATTTTAGCGACGGAAATTTTGTCGCTAAATTTAGCGACTGTTTTCCGTTTTAGTCGCTAAAATCACCAGCGACGGCCAAATAGCGACAAACCGTCGTTCCGTCGCTATATTTAATTAGCGACGGAATTTCATTAAATAGCGACGGACAATAATTCCCTTTTTTTTGTAGTGAAAGGTAAACTTGACTTTAGAGTACTAGTTGGTGTAACATTCGGTACACGGCCCTTTATTGGGTATTACATTTACAATCTCTATGATGCAAGTACAAATAATGCTCTATAAGCAGTAATTAGACTAATTACAGATAATGCTCTGTAAATAGTAATTAGACTAATTATAGGGCTGCTGCAACATCAGCTAACATTTGTTTAAAAAAAAATTCAAAGCAGGCACATTCCTACCAAGAAAAAAAAATAATATAATACAAAATATAGTTGTTAATTAAGAAGCAAAGAGAAAGTTCATTTTCTAGGGGTATTCAAAACTTGACCCTACTCGAATAATTCGAGTAAAACTAGCACTACAAGAAAATCTGAAAATAGCAACGGAAAAATAGCAACGAAAATGATTCCGTTGCTAAATTAGCAACGAAAAACCAATTCCGTTGCTATTTAGCAACGGAAAATAATTTTCGTTGCTAAAATTGGTTAAATTTTGTAGATTTAGCAATGGAAAAATTTTTGGTTATTTCCGTTGCTAAAAGTGGAGGGAATATTTGGCGCCAAGATTTAGCAACGAAAATTAGCAACGGAATCACTATTCCGTTGCTAATTAAGGCGCCAATAGATGGCGGACAAAATTGGAACGAAAAATAGCAACGGAATATGAATTCCGTTGCTAATTTAGCAACGGAATATAATTTCCGTTGCTATTTTAGCAACGGAAGATTATTCGGTTGCTAAATAGCAACGGAATTATATTTCGGTTGCTATTTTAGCAACCGAAAAAAATTCCGTTGCTAAATAGCAACCGAATTTATTTTCGGTTGCTAAAATAGCAACGGAATTTTATTTCCGTTGCTAAATTTTGTTCCAAAATATGGGAAAAATTTTGTACCAAAATTTAGCAACGGAATCTAAATTCCGTTGCTATTTTAGCAACGGAATCTAGATTTCGTTGCTATTTTAGCAACTACTTTATAATTTGCCCTAGCTATAAATTTATCATTTTCTTCCACCTGTGTCTTCTCCCTCATCAGTCGCTACTCTCTCTCTCTCTCTCGCGCCATCTACTCTTGTAAAACAAAAATTTTTTCCATATTTTTGGAAATTTGCAAGTAATTATCCACTATGTTATTATTTTTATGCATATTACTTGCACTGACAAGTTACAACTTGTTCACCAACAACACTTAACATCAAATAAACAGAAATCATATGATAAGAAAGAAAATTAATTATGGGATTTTGAAAAAAATGAATTAATCTTGGTAAAGTTTATTTTTTAAAGAATAAAAAATATTTGAATTTGACACATTTAAATCGATATCTCAAAATGACAGATTGAAATCTCACAGCTTTATTTTTTTTTCAATGAAAATTAATTAGAAAAATAAAAAGCCGCCTATATAGATGGGGAAGCTTCTCCTGATGCTAAATTAGGTAGGACACAGTAGGCATGAAGGCTGTGATAGCCAATGAAAAAGTATACTTTTGTATAGCAATTTATTTGCTCGAGTGTTACCTTATCCCCTTCTAAAGAGAAATGTGAACGTTATATATCTTTATGCTTTTCTGGCTCATGATTTTGAAATCTTTTTTTTATCATTTTATTAAATTAAAATATTAATCACTGAAATTTATCTAAATTCAATTTATGAAATTTTTTTATATATGAAATAAAATTGTTGAAAAAATAGTTAAATATAATTATCACTAATCAAGAGTCCGATTGATCCATACATTTTAAATGGGGAAACAAATATATAGTTATATTAGCTCTTTACCATTGTTTTATGCAAAAGAAAATGAGATGATGGGATGATATTATTATCATCATACACAAAATAATTTATCACCGTTTCATTAAATAATTAAAAAGTGATAAAAAGAGACCTTGAACTCATGTGACCATTGACTTAAATCATTGGTAAAACTATCATTAAAGGAAAAAAAAGTAATCAATTAGCCTACACGAGCTTAATTAAAGCTTTAAACTTTCTCTGTACTTTTACTATGAGGCGGGGAACATGACATGATTTATGAATTAAGTAAATAAATGCAATCTCGTGTGAAAAAAAATACAATAAATGAATTCAAATAATATATATAAATGAATTCAAATATATATATAATAAATGAATTCAAATAATATCATATGTTTTCTAGATGCAAACCCGATTATTATAATATATTTTTATTTGCACGTCATTAATTTTATATCTTAAGTCTTTATGTGGATAAAGCAAAAGACCACCCTTAAAAAAATCAAGTATATTGTTTTATCAGTAATGTACATATAATACATATATATATATATAACAAAAAGATGAAAAGAAATGTGGGATTTAAAAAGTTAAATGTGTGTGTGGTTAGAAAAGAAAAAAAAAGAGAAGACAGAGGAGAACGTGAGAGCTGTCGGGAACGGAAAGAGGAAGGGAGGTGCTGCCACCGCCGTCCAGCCACCGCCGCGTGCGACGTCGGCGAGGAGACTCGGATCGCCACCGCCACTGTCCTCCGGTCACTTTTTCTGGTGCCGTCTTCCTTCGGTGGCTTGATTTCTTCCGGTTCCCCCATCACCACCATAGCTTCCTCCCCCTTCTTTCCGATGACCTTAACGGCGATCGCGGAAACTGATGGCACCGGTGGGATCCCGAGGTTGAGACGATGCCTCCGGTGTCCGTCGCTTCTACTCTCTCACCGGCAGCAAGTAGATCGGAGAGAGAGATTGCCGGCGGTTTTTGTTAGATCCCGGTCAACTCCAGTGGCTGTTGGACGCATGACCACCCATCGTGGAATCCCCGGGCCTGGATCTTCAAGTGGACAGCTTCGATGCACTTTCCGGCGAGTCTCCGGCGAAGATCCGGCGACCGGTCCGGCGAGCCTAAGGATGACAAAATGCAGAAATCTTCTACTAGTCTTAAAAAAGTATTTTTTCTCTTACTTATATATATATTTTTTGAGGCAATAATTTTTCACTATTTTAATTTAATTTTGAGGAAGATTGCCCAATGTTATTTTTAAAAAAATATTATAAACCTCCATTAATTCCTGTTTTAGCAATTTTTCAAATTCTAAAAAAAAGTGACATATAACTGAATTTAATTCTTTTAAAAATGAATGTCTTTACATTTTGATGCATTGCAGTGCAAAAATGATGAGGAAACTGTAGCTGTGATTGCTCATGAACTTGGGCATTGGAAACTGAATCATACTATATACTCTTTCATTGCCGTGCAGGTAAGTGTTTTATGAAAGATTGATTCTGCTCTTTTTTTGCTTATTGTCAATTTTTAATTCAATTGATTTCTCTTTCTGTTGACTCGCAGTAGTGGTAAATTTGTGAAAGAGGTCATGTAGTACATGTGACCTAATTTGGATTTGCTTTACTAATTTTTTTAATGGAAAAAAAGACATTTTGGAATTTTTTTATAGTATATATTTGAATTTAATTAATTTAATAATAGTCAAATTTTTAATTATCTAAAAATTTGACTATTACTAAAAATTTGAATAGCAGTAAATTTTTTACATTTGAATTTAATTTTACAGAGTGAGTAATCAGATTTATATATGAATATCATATTAAATGCAATAAATAATTTGGAGGAGAAAAAAATAGGCAAAACTTAACTTTTTGGATTTTTAAATTCTTATTTTTAAAATTTTTAAACACATAAGCATTCCAACAAATAGTTATATAAAAATATTTTTAGTCAGGTTGCTGGGAATTCTAAGTATAAAACATACTTGCCTTAATTGATATTAAAGTCTTTTTTGTGATGGTTTGTAGTGATTTTATAAATTTTGGATGAATTTAAGCTTTGGCAGAAGTAAACTATGCAGAATTTAATGTTTCATTTAGTGTTTGGGTGAATTATGGAAGGGTATCCATATAAACAGCCACAGCTAGTGTAAGATCATATTGTTTTGCTTCCAATGCAGATCCTTACATTTTTGCAATTTGGAGGGTATACTCTAGTGAGAAATTCAAGCGATCTGTTTCGAAGTTTTGGATTTGATACACAACCTGTGCTGATTCGACTGATCATATTTTAGGTATTTTTTGAGCAACAAATATGACATGTAGGGTTTTGATTTGTTGCTTGTGGAATTTATTCATGTATAGATAAATTGGTTACCCGTGTATGAGCTGTTAGGTCAATAATAGGAATGGAGGTATGATATCATTTGCTTGGACTGAAAGGAAATCATGATTTTTATGGATGCCTGCTTTCATTCACAAAATTTATTACAAGTGTCGTCAAGATCCTATCTAGTAACATTTTTCCCTTTCTGAAATGTTTCTTCATTTTTGATTCTTCAAGTGAAGATCTGCTCATGTTAAGGTATCTAATTTGCACTTGTTAGTAACTTTAGGAAATTGTCCATATGCACCAGCTGTTTGTGATTGTGCAATTTTTTTTAAATACAAATATGTAGATGGAGAATCTACTGAGCTTTTCTTACCTGTCAATCATGGGTTTTTGATATTAAAAAATTGGATTATTTTTTTGCGACGGATTAACGACGGAAATTACCGTCGTTAATTTTTTTTATTATTGGTGAATTTAGCAACGGAAAAGTGTTTTCCGTTGCTAAAAATAGCAACGGAAAATGGTATCCGTTGCTAAAATTGACCAATCAACCGAATCTTGCATTGTTGAATTTAGCAACGGAATTATATTTCCGTTGCTAATTTAGCAACGGAATTATATATCCGTTGCTAATTTAGCAACGGAATTATATTTCCGTTGCTAAAAATAGCAACTGACGAATTAGCAACCAAAATTTCCGTTGCTAATTTCCGTTGCTATTTTTTATTAGCAACGGAAAATTGACATTTTCCGTTGCTAAATTGTAATTTTCTTGTAGTGTAGATATTCAGGTAGAATTGGAAAATTTGGGATTTTCGGATCAGGTCGGGTTAAACCCCTCATAAACTCGATCTGTCCGAACAACCTTATATAAATACTCCTACATGCACTAATACGCTGCGTTTCTGGCTTCTATAACTCAAATACCTAAAATCCCAAATCACTATTCCTTTCTCTATCTCTTCTCCTCGCCTCGTCTTCAACCTCTGCCTATCGCCACCCCTTCCCTTTGGTTTTGTCAAAATCTGCTCTTCAACCTATATCGTCGTCGGCATTTGCTCTTCAAGCACGGTAATTTCATTAGAAATTGTTGGAATAGTTTTTGCCATTTTTGCCATTGAATATGAGTAGTGGATGCATGTGGCTTGATTGATTCCTTGGGCTTTCAAAATTTAGTGATATTTACTGTGCATGTGATAGGTTTTATGCTGGTGGCCATGTTGCCTCTTTCTCTTACCAGCTTATCAATGGAAGTCCTTTAGGCTTGTGGCGGATTCCGGCCGTTCTTTGCATCCTTTGCCTTTATTTTCTGGAGACGAATTGAAGCCGGTTAGTGGCGGTTCTAGCTCTCAACCACGGTATGGTTATGAATCTATGGCAAGTGTTCAAGACCATATGAGTTTAGATCTTCATCTGTAATTTTATAACAATTGAGAGATTGATATTTTTCTTGGCTTTGCAATTTTATTAAAATGAGAAAATCTTCTTCATGGTCTTGAATTTCTTTGAAATTCAATTAATTAAGCTTCTAATTGTGGTTTCTTTTCCTTTTTTGTTTTTCTAATCGCTTTCATTTTGTTCATAGCTATTGTTTTTTACAAGATTACAATCTCGGTTTTTATACAAAGTTTTTATCACGTTGCTTTAGAGTTTTGCTTGGCATTTAAACCTCTATTTTGTTTCGCAGGGGAATCATGTGTTGTATTTAATTTGTTGACCCTCTCCTCTGGCTCTTGTTCCTTAGAGATGCTGTTCTCTTGGTGCTTCGGGTTGTGGGCAGAAAAGGGTGCAAGCTCTATTATTATTATTATTATTATTATTATTATTATTATTATTATTATTATTATTATTATTATTATTATTAGATGAATATTTAATAGATGAAATTGAAATATTATTGCTTAAATTCACTAATTATTTTTGTTATTGGTTAATTATTATATGATGTATGTTTGTAGAATTTTTAAATTGTTAATTTATTGTAATTTTTAAATATTTTATATTAATGAACAATAATTTTTTTATTTTATTACTTATTTGAATTTTAATTTAATTTTTGTTATGTAAATTAGAAGGAAAATTTTACTTTTTAATTTAAAAATAAGTTCGAATAATTCAGGGTATTTGAAAAGGATCCGAATTTTTACGTATTGTTCGGATAGGGATCCGAACTATTCATAGGGTAGGCTAGGGTAGAGTTGAAATTTAGAAGGAAATTTGAGATTCGGATTGTTCGGATTCCGGTCAAATTGACTAGAAGCCGCCGATGAACACCCCTATCATTTTCTTATGTCTTATTTCAGTAACTAATTCTTTTTTTTTTTCTTTTGGAACATATACACTATTAATCAAAACTGTTATCGATTATGAATTTTAACAACCTTTGCAATTATACTTATATGACGTACACAATTAATTGTCCACCGACACAGCATTATTAATCTGTTTCCTTCACTTAAAATCTTAATTATATGTAAAAATAAAAAAGAAAAAACCCACAACCCATGTGCAATAAACAAAAGAAGAATCAGCATTTTCAGCAATGGATGCTAGAAAGATCATGAAATGATAATGACCACCATTTTCATTACATGACACTGCATGCTGACGGATTTTCTTCGCTAAGGCAATCACATCTCCCCACATAGCAATCCCTCTTGCAGCCGCCGTAATAATCGTCGCCACCACCGCAGCTATCATACACTGGCCTTCCACAAGCCCCATAGCATGGTGCCGGAGTTCCATAACATAGGACCTGTCTTCCATGCCCTTTATAACATGGTCCTCCACCATATCCTTCATAACATTCCCTGCAACAATTCAGAATTTAATTTTGGAGGAGCAAAGTTGTACAGGATCTTGCATGCCTTGTAATACATGAATAAAAATACAAAAATTACTAGAATCGAGGGGGGACCCAACTTGCAAATGAAATTACCCCTTTATTTTTTTAAAATTAACTTTTAATTCCTAATTTTTTTTATAGATTTCAACTTTATTTTTAAAATTTTGACTGTTTGCTCCAGATTTCAACTAAATTCACCACATTGATGTTAATTTCAACTAAATTTGGCCCTTTTAATTTAAAATTTTAGGTTCTTTCCTGAGGCAAAATAAAAAATTTTAGTGGAAGCATATATTATATATTAAATAAAGGTACATGACTCCGCAGAAATTTTGGAGGGGCAATGGGGCAACGTCCTTGCCTGCAACAAGCGGTTTCTGGAGGTGGTTTTTCTTTGGGTGGTTCAGCAATAACAACCTTAACAACAACCTTAAGTTTTTCAGCTTCTTTAGGCTTCTCTGATGGTGGCTTAGACTTTTCATCAGCTTCTTTAGGCTTCTCTGATGGTGGCTTAGGCTTCTCTGATGGTGGCTTAGACTTTTCTAGTTCTTTAATCTCTATGCCTTTAATTGAATCACCACCTTTGCAGCAAATCATCTTCTTAATCTTCTCAGGACTGCAACATACCACAGTGATTGTCACTGTGTTTGCCTTCTCATCGTATATCTGATTTTGGATTTCTCTCGTTCACAAACACCAATTCACATAATAACTCAGTCGCTGATCTCCTTTATGAAAAAAATAATAATAAAGGATTTGAATTAATCTTGTAATAAAAGAGATGAAACTCACGGGGGATTTCGCATAGTATTTTCTTGATTTTCTTCTGGCATTTTTCGCAGTTAAGATTGACTTTAATCACCATTATTGTAACTTTCTGCAACAGTATAATTAAAAAACTTAATCCAAATAACAGAAAGGAAAAAAAGCACCACCACAGAAAATTGTAGGTAGATAGATAGCAAAAACAGTAAGAAGAAGATGGGCAATACCTTATTTGCCATAGCTATGCTCTGGTTTTTTTATTAACTGATGGGTCTAGGAGAGCTGAATATAATTTGAGAGAGAGAGAGAGAGAACAAGAAAAGAGAGCTATTAGATTAAGTAATTTGAAGCTTAAGTAGATGCCAGCATGAAACCCCATGACAAAATACTTCACCTTCTCATAATTTTATTCCGCTCTTTCCTTCCACACATACTAAAAAATGGTTAGTATTATTATTATGATCAAGAAGTAAAAATATTTATTATAATTTACCTGTTATGTGCATACTTAATAAAGAAAGTCATTGAATAATAATAAATGCCATAGTTAATAATACAGTACGTAGTATTAAAAGATTTAAAATGCAATTAATAAGATAACATATATTAAAAATATACATTACAAGTTTTAACATGTTAAAAATTGAAAAAAAATCATTATATTTTGATATAAATTAAAATGAAAATGATATTCTGTGACGTAATTAGGTATACGTGTATATATATTATTTGATCAAATGAGAATATTCGATCTTCTCACAAAGAAAGTGCCACCTTAAATTTTGGCATAAGTTAAAATGTAAAGATAAATGAAATTTATGAAAACGTAAAGGAGGTAGCATAAATGAAAAGAATAAAAACAAAAAGAGATAAAAGGATACCAATAAGATATGGACAAGTGGCGAATGGACGTTGAATTTTATGCAGTAAGAAATACTATCGTCATGAAGTGATGTGTTTGTGATTTGGGATTTGAAGGATTGTGAGTCTCCAATCTTTCGTTTGCATGTGCTGCCTTTGATTGCCACATCTTACCTCCTCAAGCTTATTAGCTCAAATTGAGCTGCTCAAATAAGTATAGATATTTGATTGTTCATTTTGATTAACTTGAACTGATAAAAATAAACTTTATAAATTAAATATCATTTGAAATCAATCCAAGCTGAGCCACTTTGGGCTCATAAGAAAGAAATCTCGTTTCAAACAGCCTATCTTATGTAGACCTACCCTATTTGTAGTAGTAGGGAGCGAAGCTAGATCGAAACAAGAAGGTATCTTTCAGATTAAACGAATGATTTGACATTCAAACATCCATACATTCTCTCTATATATTCGCATCATTTTGGCATATGCCATAAATATTTTAGCTTGGATGAATAAAGCGAGGATGAACAAAGCGATGAAAATGAAGAAAATTTTTTTTGTTGTTTTTAAATGTCATGAGAAGAATGCCTGCAACATAAGGAACATGCATCAAACAGAGGAGGAATGCTCCCTTGGCCTGGCCACAAGGCTAGTATATAAGGACTAAGGAGCATAAGGCTGCTTTTCATATCAAGGCAACATGGTATATATAGAACAAAGACATGCTCCCGAAGCTTGACCATCACAATTAAAGCGGCTCGGCCATTGATGACAAGCTAGCAGGGGACACTACGTACTGAGCCCTTTCACGAGTGTTGTCTAACACCCACCAATGGGACATCTGACACATGACAGAGCCTTCGAAGTTGTAACGCAGAATAAAAGCAGCAAAAGCAGACTATAGGAAAATTTTTTAAAAGGCATAAAGCAGAATTTTTACTCCTCAATTATTACAAATAAGGTGCTTTTGATCAAAAGCTTTTTTTTTTATCCAATTTTGTTTCTAAATTATTCTAAATATCATAATTTTTTTATTTTTTATTACAATCAATGGTATAATATCACGTATTATTTAATAAGGACAAAATCAATAAAAAATAAATAAAAATTTAAAGGTAAAATCGCTATATTTCAATTTATTTCTTTTTTAAAATGTTTAACAAAACTCACATATAACCTTTTTTTTCTTCTTTTTTTTTAATGTTTAGCCTTGCCAGATTTTAAACTTACTAAAAATAATTTAATCAAAATGAACGTAAAATTATCTAAACATGACATTTGAAATTACTATTGCTTTGTGATTTAAGAATGCAATTAAAACGGGGTATAATTATTAGTTAATTAATTAAGTTGATACTCCCGGAATGGGGTACATATAGTTATATTTGACGGTGGCGGAGCCAGAACCGCAAAATCAGTGGGAACACGCATATAATTTTAATATAAAAAATTATAAACTAAAAACACATGCAAATTATACCATAACAATATATTTCATTTAAAATTTAAAAAAGATAATACTTAAAATCAAATAAAAATACAACTTTCATAATTGTCCTCGATGCGATTTCATATTTTGAAATCATTGAATAATTAGCTCATTATTAATACTGGCAAATATCAACTAGAGATTGTTTCAAAAATTTTGATTCAAAATTAGCTTTAAGAGATCTTGAAGAACTTTGATTAGAAGTTGATTTTCTTTTGACAAATTTATCCATATCCTATATCAATGAAAAAAATTAACATAGACATTTTATTTTAGTCAATCATCACTCAATTAATAAACATAGACAAAATTAACTTAGACAAAATTAAAAAAATTACTTTGACAAAATTAACAAACATATTCAATCATCACTCAATTAAAATATATAGAAAATTAACAAACAAAATTATTTTTGCTTTCCCTTTTACAAAAATTCTAGGTGAATTTCATTTATTTTTCTCCATTTACACATATAAGCAATAGTCTCTAATATCTACCATGTCGATCCACCCATGTTTATTATTTCCCCCATTTACACATAAATACAGGCTGCTATTTGTTAAATTATTTAACAAAATCTAAATAATCTATGAAATAATAAAAAAAATAAATTAGGGTAAAATTTAATAAACATGGTATTAAAATTTACAAGAAAAAAGTTAAATTTTCTTATCAAGTGCCAATTAAAATCATGAAAAAAATTTGTTAATACCATTTTAAATTTGAAATGCTTCAAAAATTGCAACAAAAAACAAAAATAAAAGCAAAAAGGGAAGGGAAGGTAACAATATGCTTTGTGTAAAAGGAAAATTGGAAAATGAAGAAAAAGCGGTAAAGAACTAAAGATGCTGCAAGCGAAAAGAAAAAGTGTAAATGAAAAAAAAAAAAAAGGGTGAGAAAGGGACAAATGAGAAAGTGAAGAGGCAAAGATGCTATAAATTAATTATTTGACTTGTTTAATAAGTTGACATTAATTTTTTTTATTTTTTTAAATTTCTAATGTATTATTAAATTTTATCATTTATTTAATTTTGAGAGGAGTGCTTAAAATGCATTAGGGGATATATATATATATATATAACTGAGGTTTAAGCTTTAAGCAGTCCCTTCTTCACCAAGCTCATGTCCAAGCTGGGCTTAGTGGATTTTCACCGAGCTCCATCTCGAGAGAGATGTAGGAATATATGACGACTAACTATAGTTTGATAACTGTGGTTATATGACAGTTATGCTTAAGTTAACTAACTGTAGTTAGATAACTGAGGTTACTTTTCTTTCTTTCTCATGTATATAAACTAATTATTTTGGGACTTGTGTTGATATATGAAGAAATATAACAGAGTAAGAGTTTTCTCTGTTTTCATTAAGTTTTTCAGTAGAGCTCGAGTACTTTCTTTCTTAAGTTTGTTCATTATGCACCTAAATCCATTAAAATTCGGGGTCAACACAGAAAGAAATTCATAGTGAACGCCATCAAATGAGCGTGAAGAAAAGCATAATCATCACAAAGTTATCCCCTTCTCATATAATCTGATTAGTAATTCAAATTTCCATCTAACAAATTTGAATTCATCTACTTGATAATGGAAAAGAAAATTCCAATCGATGGAAAGTGCAAAATTGCCATGTCAATTACTAATCAGTTCATTTATCACGTCATAGCGATTGGAGTTCATGTGTCAGCCTTTTAACAACAAGTTAAATTTTTATTTAAAATTTAAAGATGCATTTGGTAAAATTGTAATTTTATAAATTTTTATTTTCAAAATTCAAAAATTATTGTTAATTTTTATTATTTATTTTTTAAAATATTGTTTTACATTTTTAAAAAATGTAAAAATTTTAATTATTTATGTATATTATAATATTTTTAATATTTAATAATATATATTATATATATCATATATATTATATCAATTAATTACCATCATTGTATTGACAAAAATCTAGCATCATTAGATAAAGATTGAGACAGTGGTAGAGGCAGCAATGTGGTGGTGGTCGTCATGGAGATGATGACAGTAGTGGCAGCGGCGCTAGCGGTGTAACGGCTGCAATGTGACAATAGTAGCGGTGAGAGCAACGGCAAGAGTGGAAACAATGGTGGTGGCGGCAGCAACTTAATTAAAAGTCAATTGTCTCTACAATATTGTTAACCAAGTAATAATAATAATAATAATAATAATAAAGTAATTAAAATTATAGACAAATTAGTAGCAAAATTCTAAAAACTACATTTTGAAAATTTTTATTTTTTATTTTAGATGTGAAATTTACTTTTTAAAATTTTTGTAGAAGTCAAAATAAAAAGCATTTTACTAAATGTTTTTTTAATTTTATTTTTAGAAAAAGAATTAAAAAAACTGAAAATAAAATACTCTCCAAACACACTCTAAAAAATTGAAAAATTTAAACTTTTAATTGTGGAAAATCATAGATAAGGTATCCAAATGAATTGTGAAATTAAATTTGAGTGTTTATCTTATACCTTAATAAATTATATACATGGCTACAAAACATAATACATTTAGTAATCAATAAAAAAACTAACCAGTTTAACTATTTTGTAGACAAATCCAATTCAATTTAATAGATTTGATTTTTTCAAAAGAAAAACCGAATATGATACTATCTCAGTCGCATAAATACAAGCTTAATTTCTATTTTGGTTTTTTTTTTTTTTTTGATAAGCAATTGAAATAATTTATTAAATTGAGCCAAGTAACTGCCCACAGGGCAACAAACAAAAGCACAAACAAACTCAGATCGGACACCTAGAATAGCTGTTAAACAGGAATAAAATAGCATACAAATCAATTATTACAACCACCAGACCATGATAACTGGAACAAAGAGCCCCGATCTATTTATTAATCCAAGCAACCAAATCAGAAGTCCTTGAAGACCCTTGCTTTGCTAGATTATCCGCAAAGTGATTACACTCCCTTTTGACGTGAATGAACCAAATGCTCTTAATCGTGGAGGTGAAGTTACCGATTTCATTAAGAACAATGCTCCTTGAAGCCAAGTAACAACATTTGCAGAATCTAGTTCGAATAGGACTTTCTGTTCCTAACGAGCTAAAAAATCTGAAGATACATAGAGGGCTTTATGAACTGCCATAATCTCTGCGTAGGTAGAGCTAGCCACCTTAATGTTGCAGGAGAACATACACATTACACATCCAGCCGTATTTCTCAAGACACCACCAATCGCTGCAGGGCTTGGGTTGCCAAAAGATGACCCATCTGTATTCAACTTTACTGATCCAAGGGGAGAAGGAGACCAAACGAGTCTGGATTTAACAACACGAGGCAGACGACACTTCCTAATATCCTCTGCTGATAACACCAGGCCCTGTTCATACAGAATGCTCAGGTCCTTGTGGGCTTTTATCTAGAAAGATGATCGAGCCGAGCTAAGGTGGAAAAGCATAACTGAGCATAGCCTTTTGCCCGAGAAAACAAACGTGTTTCTCTCCAACCAAATCATCCAAATGCTGGCTAAGAAAATGATGCACCAAACATTTTGTTGTATAGCACCATACGCAAAAGAGGACCATTAGGCTGCAAGATCAGAGAGACTTCCAGGCACATGAGACTCGAATCCCCACCAGTTGAAAATTTTGTACCACAGGTCCAGGGAGACTGAACATTGCATAAATAGATGATCCACATTCTCTAAAAGCTTGTTGCAAAGTGGGCATGAGGTGTCATTTGATGGGAAAATCCCTCTACTGGCCAAGAAGGAGTTCGTGCTAATCCTGCCTAAAGAGCACATCCAAAGAAATAGTTCCACCTTTGGTGGAGAAAAATTCTTCCAAAGGAATTGGGAGAACGGCATGAGATTCACCTGACCAACCCCAAAGTGCTGCTCTAAGTGTCGTGATGCAGATTTGACTGAGAATTTACCATTTGGAACATGGATCCAAACCTTTCTGTCTGGAATATTCCGAGAAAGAGATGCAAATTTAAGTAAAGTCATCAGTTCCTGTAGTGAAACCAATTCCCATTGCATGAGGAGGCACCTCCACTTAAGATCCCAAACCCAGGTTCCATCAATCCACGGGCCACACTCTGCTATCACCGTTTCTCGCAGCAAGGAGATCTTAAAAAGCTTGGGGAATTTCTCCTTTAAAAGCAACTCGATTAGCCAAGGATCCTACCAAAAGCGGCAATAATTATCGTATCCCACATCCATAGCCAGACAGTTAGCGAAAGGTGGGAAAGCTCTTACTTTGTCGATATCTTTCCAGATGGTAGAAGAGTTCTGACTTGAGATATATTCAGGAATCATGTTTTTCCTGATCTTGTATTTCTTATAAATTAACTCTTTCCAGAGAGAACCGCAAGTGGGATTCAACTTCCAATACCATTTAAGGAGGAGTCCATAATTTCTTTGAGACAGTGAGCCAACCCCCAGACCACCCATCCTTTTTCACATTTCAATAGTGCTCCACCGAATCTTATTAAAGGCTTTTTTGCAGTTACTTCCGTTCCAAAAAAAATTCCTCATGATGGCCTTCAAGGTGCGAAGAACGCCTACAGGCGTTCTAAAAAGGGATAAGAAATAAATCGGCAAGCTCATGAGCGTCGATTTGATGAGCGTGGCTCGGCCTGCATAAGATAAATGTTTTCCCTTCCATCTAGTAAGTCTGCACTTGAAATTCTCAATCATCGGTTTCCAGGTGGCTTTTTTCCTAGGATTAGCCCCCGATGGTAAGCCAAGATACTGACAAGGAAGCTTTTGAGTCTTACACCTTGCTTGCCTTGCACACTCCCGCAGCCAATCCTCGTTCACATTCACCCCAATCAAGGAACTTTTATGGAAATTAACCGACAACCCCGAGACTGTTGCAAAGATTTTTAGAATTATGGCCGTTTGTATGATATAGTTCAGCTTAGGTTCAAGAAATATAACAGTTTCATCTGCGTACTGGATGTGGGAGATCGTGAGCTCCTCCTTGTTCAGAAGAGGATTGATGCCTCTAAGAATGTTCACTTCCACTGCTTTCTTAATGAGCACCGACAAACCTTCTACAGCAATGATGAACAGAAAGGGTGAAAGTGGGTCCCCTTGACGTAGGCCACGAGAGAGTTTGACTTCCTGTGTAGGAGAGCCATTAGCAAGAATCAAAGCTTTTGCCAAGCTAAAACAACTTATTATCCAAGACCTCCATTTGACTCCGAAATTTATAAACTCCAGGCTTGAATCAAGATACTGCCAATTGACCGAGTCGAAGGCTTTGTGAAAATCATCCTTGAGAAGAACTCCACCTTTACCCTTAGTTTTTAAAGAGTGAATAATTTCATTAGCAACGAAAACCCTATCCAAAATCTGCCTTCCTTTGATAAAGGCGCATTGCTCACTAGAAATTACTTCACCCGTCACTCTCTTAAGCCTGTTTGCAAGAAGTTTAGCTATGATTTTGTAGAGGCATCCAATCAAGCTAATAGGTCAAAAATCCTTCATATTATCAGCCCCTTCAATTTTTGATATCAGAGCAACGAAGGATGAAGATACCCCATTTGGAATATGCCCATCGGTATATAATTTTTCAACCATTGCAAAACTATTTGACCCAATAGTGTCCCAAGCTGCCTTAATGAATGCAAAATTGAAACCGTCAGGCCCTGGTGCTTTGGAGCTCTCACAGTTCCATATTGTTGCTTTGACTTCTTCAAAAGTAAAAGGTACCTCCAAGGATTCAGCTGAGCACAAGGAAAGCTTCTTAAAGGAATTAGCCGCCAACCCAGGTCTGCTCTGATTATCTTCTTTGTATAGGTTCACAAAGAATTTGTACACTTCCTTCCTGATAAAGTTTGGTTCAGAAACAACCCCCTCAGAAGTGATTAATCTGCTGACATAATTGCGACAACCTCTAATCAAAGCAGAGATGTGAAAAAATCTCATGTTACGGTCACCTTCCTTTAGCCATTTGATCCTTGATTTTTGGTGCCACATGGATTCTTTGGCTCTCAGCTTTCCCCATAAAATATTAGTGAGTGAAGCCTTTTTCGCCACCATGAATTTTCTGATAATTGCATGAATTTCCACAGATTCTAACTCGCTGTCAAGTCTGTCTATATCTTTTTCAAACATATCAATTGACTAATTCACATTACCAAAACAAGAGTTTTTCCATTCCAGCATAAATTTTTTGATTAGTTCAAGTTTAAGTTGGACATTCTTACCATGAGCAGAGCTAAGAGATGTCCACCAGCTGCTTATGTTTTCCAGAAAGCTTGCATCATTCAGCCACGCATCAATAAATTTGAATGCCCTTGGACCCCAGTTCTCCGATAAGCAGGGAAGGACAATAGGCGAGTGATCTGAGATATTTTTTTGGGAGAGCTAACTGCACCATGTTCCTAACTGATATTCCAATAATAAATTCCTTTTTTCTTTTTTAAATTATAGTTAATATAAGTATCGTTTAATATACTCTTATTTAATCATTTTGTGATCAATAACAATTTTATGTACGTAAATTATAAAGACTGCTTTTTCCTTTTCATTCCCCAACAGCTTTACAAATAAAAGTAACAAAAGTTATATTTTTTTTACTATTATCTTCGTTTATGTAACATATATTAATGAATATTTATAAAATAATTGAGAATGTATTAGGAACAATATGGGTAAATTTTTGTTTTTAAACTAAATTAATTAATTTTTTTAATTTATGTAAGAGAAAAATCATAAATATATTTGTGGGAGGGAGGGTATTATTAATATTTATCATGAAGCAAAGATGTATACAATGCAATGCAAATGAGAGGAAAATCCAAATTTTATTTTATTTTTAAATTAAATTTGATTATTCTATTTAGGAGTGTATATGGGTCTAAATTTTTTTATACCAAACCAAAGTATATATAAAAAAAAAAGATATAGAACCGACTTGCATTGTTAACTTTTTGCAAAAATCGAACCGAATTATACAGTTAACTTTATTTGAAATAGATCTAAATATTTTATCTGGAATCAGATTGAAAATTATATTGAATTATTCTTGAACTGAATTGTACTGAAAAAATTAATATTTATTAATTATTATATATAATACTAATAATTATATATAAATTTATAATTTCTATTCTATATGTACTATATAAATTTATTTTATAATTATTTGCATTATATATTTTAACGCACAAAATTAAGATAATAATTAGTTAATAAATTAAATTAGATATTTTAATATTAATAAGATAAATTTGATTATTATAATAATTATTATACCTATATAAATATGAATATGTAACTATAACAATTTGTATTTAATTTAATTTACCTTTAATATCACTCAACTACTACTCAATTTTTCTTTTTGCACAAATATCTATATAAATTTATAAGCTAAGCAATTTATCATATAAGTATTTTATCAATTAATTTTTTTTTATTTTTAATGTCAATTAACTAGCACTTATCTATTTTTGGTATAATAATTATATAAGTATGTAAATTAAAAATGTAGTTGTATATAGTTATTATTTATAATGAAATTTTACCAATTAATATAAATATATGATTATCTTACCAATAATTTCATTTACTTTTAGTATCATTCAACTAATACTTATTTATTTTTAGCACAATAGCTATATGAGTAATCGAATATATAAATTACTAATGTAATTATATACAATTATTATATATAATGAAATTTATCAATTCATATAGTTATATTAGTATATAAATATCTTATCAATTTATTTCATTTACTATAATAATTACTTATATAGTACTCATCTATTTTTAGCACAATACCCTATATGAGTATGTAAATTAATAATGTAATTATATAGTATATAATTACTTTATCAATTAATTTCATTTACTCTTAGCATCACATAATTAGTACTAATTTATTTTTGACACAATATTTATATGAGTAATCGAGAATGTAAATAAATAATGTAATTATATACAATGATTATATGAAATTTATCAGTTCATATAATTATATAAGTATATAATTATTTTATTGATTAATTTCATTTACTTTTAGTATCACTTAACTAGTACTTATTTAATTTTCACACAATAGCCATATGCGTAGGTAAATTAATAATGTGTGTGTGTTTGTATATATATATATATATATATTTGATAAATCCTGAGATTTAAATTTCAGATGGAATAAGTACCGGTCCATAAGGAAAAAGAGCTCCGTCCTCGGTTGGATAAAACTGGTTTTCATTACAAGTACAGAATTTGCATTTCATTCCATAATTGTGGGGGAAACTGAAACTTTGAATTCACAAAATAAAATTAATAGGTTGTCGTCTCACCCAAATGAAGTTCCAGTTGCAGCAGGAAAGCAAAGATTCAACCACAGATTCCCAAAAAGATGAAAGCAAATAATCCGTTTAACAATTGCCAAATTATTGGTTTTAAATTTTGAGAACATTGCTTCAGTCAATTTCCAATATTTTGGGAAAAGAAGATCCACCCAGTTAAGTCCATTGGAGACAAAAGCAGAACAGACCCTCCTTTTTGGGAACTAAACTCCAAACAATTGTAAAAGCACAAAACTCATCTTCCAAAATTGACATAAAAAGGACAATTCTTTTTCTGTTTCTTGGATGCATATTGACTATCGACATTTCTGTATCAAGCCTAATCCGGAAGACCAAAACACACGGCAACAAATAAAAGAGTTAATTTCACGTACGGCGGATAGTTGCCCTATTTTACTTTTAATATAAAGCCATAAAATAAAATCTTGTTAGGAGAAAAATAATTAAATTTAGATAAATATTTCAAAAAAAAAAAGTCATTTTGACAAGATTTTGGAAAAAAATATACCAAAAATTTTCTTTAACCATTATATCAGCTTGACATTAGGATGGATGTCATGTTATTAGGCGCATCTCAACTAATAAAAAGATGCTCCACACATAAAAATATTTTGAAAGCAAAATATTTATACATTTTTACACCGAATATTTTCTCATTAATCATGATCAATGTTATTAAAATCGGATAGAATAAAAAACCGACAAGATTGAAGATTCGTGATACGATCGGTTCAACTAGATTTTTTTCTATTTTTAAAATATTATTAATTAATATAATTTTATAAATACTACTATATTAAAATAAAAAAATATTCATCAAATATTAAATATATATCACAAATATCCTAATAATAAGTTACATAACATAATTTTAAATTTATTACTACAAGTGATTAATTATGAATTTTTGAATATCATATGTCAAAAATATAAAAATATAATCATATCGTGAAAAAAAAATTGTTTAGATGAAGTTCTAATGAAGCAAATACAGAGAACATCGATCTTACATATATGAGTATAATTATATTTGATTATAATGAATCTAAATAGATAATAAGTATATTAAATTATTAAGTGATATCTTTATAATTTAAAATATTAATTTTTTTAAATAAATAAATAATAAAAATTTACAATATATATATGTGTGGATGAAAATATACAAAAAAAATATGATTTTTTTACATATTTTAGCAAATGATCCAATTTTGCCCGATTTTCTGATTTTTTTCGATCTAATCCAATTTTAAGTAATTAAACCAATCGAATGATCTATCAGTTCTCGATTCAATCAACTGATTCGGTCCTATTTTAATAACATTGATCATAATTTGGTGGTTGATATGGCATTTATTTTAAATCACTTTGGATAAAATGGATGACATGGTATATACCGGTAAAATTTTTAATAATTTTTTTAAAAATTTCATTGAAATAATTTTTTAAAAATAATTTTTTAAATGTATATATATTTTGCTGAAAAAATTTATTTTGTGAAAGCGTAATATTTCAAACCCAATAAATGCCCAAAAAGCACATTTCTCTCTTAGTGGTCTCAACCTCCAAAAGGATAGAAAATAATATCTCAGTGTCAGCAGCCATGTAGTCAAACCCACAAGTTTTGACCCAAAAATTACAAATAACCCACAGGTATGCACATGCTCCACGTACCCCACCAGTGGGCCCACCATTATGCCTAATATTTTTCAGAAAGCGATCCACATTTTGGAAAGTGGCAGCATGCCAAAACATATGCACCGTCCGATCAAAGGCGCATATACAATAGACGGTAGTGATAAACGCCTACCCTATACGTTCACATAGTGTATCATAACTCCTATTTCAAGTACCCAATTTTAAGACTTTTTTTTATTTAATGCACAAAGTTTTATTATATTACATTAGCTTGCTTATAAATCTAAAAGTGATTAAATTAAAACAAAAAAATAATATCTCACCAGAAGAAGTAAATAGTTTAGAAACCTAACATGTATTCAAATTATAGTATTATTAATCCATTAATGAAACTTGAATCCAATATAATTTAAAATTACAGTAATTTGTTTTAAAAAAAGGTTAAAATTGCAGGAGAGCAGGATTAAAATTAGGGGCTTAAATAAAACAAAAAAAAAAGATGAAGGACTGAAAACAGTATTTGGGCAATATTTTCCACGGTCAAAGCTTCCATCCACACAGTGAGCTTCCTGGAAAGGCCAATAAACAAAGCTTTACCATGCTCTATACGTGACCATTTTTGCTTCTTTCTGCTTCATTTTCTCTCTCTATATATCTCTTGAAGTTCTCATCCTTCTTTGTTCTTGTTTATATTTATTCTGTAATGGCCTCATCATCCGGTAGTTTGGACACTTCTGCAAATTCCCATCCTTTGAGCTTCGGTTTTTCAACTCACAACTTCATGACCACCTCTTTCTCCGACCTTCTTGCATGCGGTGCCGGCGATGAACCAATTAATAATACTAATCCTGAGAATTATCGGCGTGGGTTATCGGATCGAATAGCAGAGAGAACTGGGTCTGGCGTGCCTAAGTTTAAGTCGGTTCCTCCTCCTTCTTTGCCCATCTCTCCTCCATCTGTTTCCCCTTCTTCTTATTTTGCTATTCCTCCTGGTTTAAGCCCCACTGAGCTTCTTGATTCTCCGGTCTTGCTCAACGCCTCAACGGTGAGTTTATTTATATACATATCCCCTGTTTTGTTATGTGTTGCTTTGTTTTTTATATTATGCTCTGTTTTGTTATAGATTGTTTGGTCCTTTTAAGGAAACAGCAAAACTTAAAAAAGAAAAATTGGCTTCACCTGTTTCAAGGCGGACATGTTTAGGTAACTAGATTAGATTTTTGGTCTGATGGGTTTGTTTGTTTGTTGCTTATTTGTACAGATTTTGCCATCTCCAACTACTGGGTCTTTTCCATCTCACCTTGCCAATTGGAAGGCAAATTCTGGTAATAACCAGCAAATTGTCAAGCAAGAAGACTCAAATTATTCTGATTTCTCTTTCCAGCCACCACCAACAACTTCATCAACAATGTTCCAATCCTCAAACAATTCTACTCAAACTGTATGTATCAATTTATACGCAAGTTGCTCTGTTTTTGCTATTTCACTTGTCCTGTTTTGATGGGTACTAAATATTTTGGTTAATGATAAATTCAGGCACATCAACAAGGGTGGGGCTTCCAAGAATCTGCAAAGCAAGATGATTTCTCCAGAGTGAAGAATATTCAGAGCAATAATGGGTACCAACAGCAATACCAGTCTGTTAGAGAACAGAGAAGATCAGAAGATGGATACAATTGGAGAAAATATGGGCAAAAACAAGTTAAAGGAAGTGAAAATCCAAGAAGTTATTATAAGTGCACATACCCAAGTTGCCCAACAAAGAAGAAAGTGGAGAGATCTTTGGATGGACAAATAACGGAGATAGTTTACAAGGGTAGCCATAACCATCCAAAGCCTCAGTCTACAAGAAGATCATCTTCTTCAGCATCATCATTTTGCAATCAGGCTACAAATCAATCTTCTAATTCAAACGATGTTCAAGAGCAATCATTTGTCACCCATGGTAGTGGACAGATGGACTCTGCTGCTACTCCTGAGAACTCCTCAATTTCTGTGGGAGATGATGATTTTGATTCACAGAAAAGTAAGTCTAGAAGTGATGAGTTTGATGAAGATGAACCTGTGGCCAAAAGATGGTAACTTTCTATTTTCCTTGGAGCAAACAAAGATTTGAACTTTAATAATTTTGGAGTTTGAACATAATTGGGATTATAAATTTCAGGAAAACAGAAGGTGAAAATGAAGGAATTTCAGCACCAGGAAACAGAACAGTGAGAGAACCTAGAGTTGTGGTTCAAACCACAAGTGACATTGACATTCTTGATGATGGGTATAGATGGAGAAAATATGGGCAGAAAGTGGTCAAAGGAAACCCAAATCCTAGGTAAAAAAGCCTTCACTTTTTTATAATTTCCTTTTAGCTTTTATTCTTTTCATTCTGATTTTATGCCAGATTGTATGTAACAGTCTTAGTCGGAATTTTTGTAATAAAGAAAATAATTCAAATCTCAATTGTTAATTGTTTTTTTTTTGGGGTGCAAGCAGGAGTTACTACAAATGCACACATCCAGGATGCCCAGTACGAAAGCATGTAGAAAGAGCATCACATGATCTGAGAGCAGTAATAACAACCTATGAAGGAAAGCACAACCATGATGTTCCGGCAGCTCGGGGCAGCGGCAGCCACTCTTTGAACAGGGCATTGCCGGAAACCACCACCCATACTAACACCAATGCGGCTGTGAATTCATTGAGCAACAATCCAATTCGCAACCTTAGGCTACAGGCCACCGCAACATCAGAAGGGGAATCACAATCGCACTTTTCATTAGACATGTTTCAGAATCAATCAAGTTTTGGATTGCCAGGATTTGGGAATTCTTACATCAATCAATCAGCAACTGACAATGTTTTTTCAAGAGCAAAAGAAGAACCAAGGGATAATATGTTCTTGGAATCGTTTCTATGCTGAAATTTTTCTATCTCGATTGCTTGCTGTGTATATTTTGACAAGAAAATTATTTTATTTTGCAATGTTTTCTTAAAATTAATACTGCTGTTTAACATTTTTTCATTGTTGTGAGGTGTACATCACTATAATGTTACAAAGCCTCGATTCAATTTTGTATTACATTGTTGTGTTCTTTGTTTATTTGATTGTGATTTTAAAATGCTAATATTCATTATAATTCGTTCATTTAATTTTTCATATTCTTTTTTGTTTTAAATAGTGGACCAGAGAAATTAATTTATGGGTATAGAAGCAGCCACAATTTACTTGTAAAATATTTTGCATTTTTAAGTAAAAATTAAATAAACTTTTTGACATTAGATTATATTATAAGGGGATGGAGGGCCAACTTTAGAAAAATCAAACTCGTAACCTTCCGCAACTTACTAAGCATCTTTCCTACCGAGCCAAAATTTGATCCAGTATATTTTATATGTTATGAATTAAAATTGGCGGAAAATTTAATAAAAAGTACAATTTAAATTTTAAAATTTCATTTGATGTAATATTACTTCTGAATTTTAAAAATTTAAATAATTTGATCCTTAAAATAATATATATCAAATATTTAATTGATGCATATTAATTTTTTAACATCAACCGTTATTTTAGAGATAAAATTATCCAATTTTGAAACATTAATGGTGATATTATATCAAATATAATTTTAAGATTTAAATTATATTTTTTAATAAATTTTAGAAATCAATCTACACGTTTAACCATTAAAATTTTAAAAATATTAAAGTTATGAAATATATAATGATGGAAGTATTTGTGAAATTAATATATAGGGGAAAATTTCACATGGGAAACCAATGCAATAGATGTGAAACTGGATTAATCTTTTTCCGGCAATAATGCATACATTTCATCTTAAATTATTATGGGTTACCTTCTGGACTAATTAAGTATTAAATTATTTTAAAAATATTATATCATCTTCCGTAGATACACATGCCACTTCACCAAATAATAGTAGGAATCTGAAAATTTTGATTTTTTTTTGTTTATAAAGTAAAGAAAATAATGTATTAATTTTTTTTAATTAATTTATTTCTTCTTGAAAGAGGGAAGGGACCCATTGGTCACAAGGCAAGGGGGGTGATTGGAAAATGTATAACTACAAATCAAAAGGGAGATTTTGAATTAGTCAAAGAAGAGGAGGTGAGGTATGCAGCCATGGAGATTGCTTAATTTACAAGTCCGTCAAAGTCAGCTCTTTTATATAATGTATATATGCAAAAGGCAGAGAGAGAGGCTTCCTGGCAGCTGCCAGCCAAGTCTTACAAAATTACCACATTAGCCTTGGAGTACGCAGATTAGTGAGCATAGTGACATGAGGGGTAGTTTGGTAAATTGAGCAAGGAATGATGGGGAGGGGAAAGGAGGAAAGAGACGTTAACTTGATGAACACGGTGCATTTAAACTAAGCTACAAGAAGGATGGCCCAATGCCTATTTACTATTTGGCCCCACAAAACTCACCTAACAACCGACCCACCCCAATTACCCTTTTCTATACACATGTTTCTTTTCCTTCTTTATTTATTACTCCCTTATTTCTTATATATCACTTTTGAATAAAATTTAAATATAATATATAATTTAATTTATTTTTAAATTTTTAATATAATTTAATTTATTTTTTTAATTTATTTTTTTTAATAAAGTCAGAATCAATTAAATTTAATAATTTAGTTTTAATCACGTAATTTAATATTAAATTTAAATTTATTTATTATTTTTTAATTCTAGTGAAAATAATAAAAGCGACTGATAAAAAAGAACGAAAAGAGTACTGTTTTTTAAGCACTTGCACCTCCCGATGGCAACAACAAATTGGATATTTAAAATTAATTTCTTCCGTGATTGCTATCTATAAATTATCTAAAATTTTAATAGAAAATATATTAAATTAAATTAATTCAAAAAAATTAACTTTAACCAATTTTTAATCTTCATATCTATTATAGGTGGAATAATATTGTAGTGGTACACAAAATATTTTATTTTAATCTTGATAAAACCATAGAAAAGTTACTGCTCTTAATATTTGGATCCAAAATTTCATTTGTTTTAAATATTTTTTTGGTTCAAAAATAATGCCCATCTATCTATTTTTATAATGTCGCAAATAGATTTTTCTTTATGCTTAAAATTCTCAAATGAAAAATTTATTAATATCGACAGAAATTAATATTCTATTAATATAGGGTAATTTCTGATTTTCATCACTCTCCTTCTTGCTATGCATGTGTTGTTCATACGTCTAAATGGTGGTCATATTAGATTAAATGATGAAAAAAATTGAAAGAATTGACGAAATTTGAAAGGAAGGATTGAATTGCACCAATTTTATTGATATACAATCAATATTACACATTTTATGAAAATACATATACAATTTTGCCTCTTTTTTCCATGCTACATATTGTTAATGTATTGCTTGATTGCCACATCACATTCAGTGGCGAAACTATAAATTATAATTAAAAAGTATAAAAATATAAATCATGCCTAAAATTAAAAATATAAATTGAAAAAAAAAGGGTCAAAAAAAATTGAGTAAGCAAATTTGTTTATTTAATGCACATATATAAAAAAAATTTCAAAAAATAAGGAAGGCAATTGTCCTCGGTGATTCTTTTTAAATAATATATTTTTAAAAAAATATTAAATAAATAGAGTATGTCAGATTTTATTTAGAATGTATGATTTCTTTTAGAAAATGCAGCATTTTGCTACATTATAGGGTTGAAATTCATGTTGTGTTGTGGGCCCCGAATGCAGGTTTTCCTCCACGTGACGCACTCCCATTGAAGGCGCAACGGTTGACTGCTTTATCTATGCGGCAGGCAGGCCCCTTCATCTCTCCTTCACATGGCATGTGCTTAGTGAAGAAGCAACCACAGGCTACGTGGTCAGACACAGACATGCCACGTGATCCCACATTGATTTGTCAAATCATTTTGATCGGGTAAAAAATTGATTATATACCTATTTTTACACCCACCCTTCCAGTCTCTTTCACTCCCTTTCACTCTTTCATTCATTCTCAGCATTTTTTTTCACCATAAACTATCAAACTTTGATAGTTTAAGCTACAACATTTGATCTCCAAAATTAGAGGTGAGTATAATTTATAATAATTTTTTAAATTAAATTATTGAATATTTAACTATAATATTATTATGTAATTTGTAGATTTTTTTGTTGATTATTTTGGAAATATTAAGAAAAAAAAAGGCAGGTTAACACTTTAATAAATTTAAAAAAATTTTATGTTCATGTATTAATATGCAATAATTTATAAATTTAGCTGTTAGTATAATAGTATAAATTTAGTTGTTATAATAAGTAAAAATAATGGTCTTATATATTAAGAAAATTTTGATGTTAGGGTTATATAAAATGTTTCAACATTTTGACATATAGAAATAAAGATATATTTTATAAGAAAAATATAATTTATATTCTGATTAATTATGTATTTATAATTTTATTGAAGTTAAATAAAATAAATGCTTTATTATTTGTGAAATATGTATTCAATATTAAAGTAAATTTATATTATTAATTGATAATTTTCCTAAATTATTATGTTCGGAATTATATTTTTGATATATAACATTAAAATTCAAAAATATTATTTTAAAAATTTAATATAAATTTTACAATTTTTCTACTATGAATAATAATAAAATATTTAAAAAATACAGTCATATATAAACTACAATAATAAACAAATATATTCACTAATAAACTTTATTCTTACAACAAATTTATTACTATATATATTATTGATATATTATAGCAATAATAAATATTCTTTTAAAATTATCAAATGTTATGTTAACATATATGACGAGAAAAAATACAACAAAATTAATAAAATACTTGTATTCGGTAATTATAATAGCTGATATCTTGTTAATTCCAACCTCACAACTCATTTCTGTTTACAAATAAATAAATTACAATATGTATTAGTGACATTATAGTACAACTATCACTAATACATTAAACTATAAATAAACGACTAAAAAAATATATGTCACAACCATCAACCTTAAAAATATAATAATATTGTTACAAATATTTTTACTACGAGTGAATTAAATTTAAAATGCTCATCAATTAAAGAATTGTTTCAGATGTTACAATTCAATGCTAAATAACAGAACCATTGATTTTGAATGCAAATAAATTCAGCATCCGAGTTTATATAGGCTTCTCAACTTAAAAATTCCAATGGACTTATCATGTGATGTTTCAAAGTTGGAGCAAAAAATATTGTAGTGTGTGGGTGACAGCTGACAACGCAGCCTGTCGCTATATCTTCATCTATTGGCCGCCGTGTGGAGGAGAGATAGAGGGGCCTGCCTGCCACCTAGATAATGCAGCCAGGCATTGCATCTTCAATGGAAGCATGCCACGTGGAGGAGAACCTGCATATGAGGCCCACATCATGAATTCCAAACTTATAACGCAGCAAAATGTTACATTTTCTAAGAAAAAATTTTATCTATTCTAAATAAAAATTTGACACATCTTATTTATCTAATATTTTTTTTAAAATGCATTATTTAAAAAAATTCACATTGCCCCCTTCCTTTTCACTTGGCCTCGCCACTTGTCTCATTCACATAAATGAAAAATTAGAAAAAAAAAATGATTGATTTGATAGTAGAAATAAAGTTGCACCAATTTTATTAATATAGATACAACATTACACCAAATAAACCACGCAAATTTTAAAGATACAGGGGCAATTTTACCTTTTATCCTTGATGTTTTTGACAAATTTAAGAACCCTTTAAGCAATTAATATTCTACAAAAATGTTATATTGTAATGCATTCGAATTTTCGACAATTGAGTTTCTAAATTCTAACAATATTTTTGCATGTAAAATTGATCACAAGTTTAGGTTTCAAAGAAGATTCCTAAAATTGAGAAACATGGATAAAAATGAAATCGAGAAGCATTTCGCAGCAAATGCTTACACCCATCTCAAGAAGGCCCCAGTTAAATAAATATGTCAACATTGTAATTTTTATAATCTCTCTTACTATTATCGTAATTAATGAAAATATTAATCATGTATTATATCTCATTTGTCAATTGACAATATTTGTTAAGTGTGAATTTAGCCAACTTTGTATTCATATCTACATGTAATCAAGAACAAGTGATCTTAAATTTCTCAAGTCAAGCCTTTGCTTCCCACAGCCTATCTACAGGATCTAAGAATTCATATCTACAATGCAGTAGGACAAAGGAATCACGCTGGCTGAACATTATCAGCACCTACAAGTATAACTTCTGCTTTACGAGATGCACGCCTAAATCGAGTAAGCTCATCCAAAATTCTTATTACCCCATGATCATCTAACTCCTGAGATTGAGGTTTGATAACCATCTTCTCAAGAACTGGTGATATGCTCAACAAAAACTTCACAAACTCCAATTCAGACCTCGACCCAATTAGGTGACGCAACTCTACATCTCGAAGATGATTCAGATAATAACTTGAAATGTCTTGAGCTTCCAAGAGTTCAACAACAGTATATGAATCTTGTTGAGCTTCATTATCTTCGAGATCAGAATCCAAATCGGCATAGGGGCTATACATGTTGGCGTAGGGGTTACGATCCACCTAAAAAGAAGGTTATGAAGTCACCTTAATAATATTCTTAATAGCTTAAGTAGGCACAAAATTATTTATATCGGAAAACATCAAACCTTAATTAGAAGTTCTTGCAAGTACGGAGAGCTCCTGATCAGGCAAAGAGCACAAGAGATAGCTTTCACATCATCGAAAAGCATTTTAGACAGTTCAAGAACCTTGAGGTGGTTAAGTGAAGTTGGAAGCTTTTCTGGTATATCCTCTATAGCCAAATACTTGAAGCAAATGCCATATTAAGGATACAGTAGCTTGCAAAGTGCTAATAATATGGAAATAAAAAACGTAATGAGCATATCATACCTTGAGATAAGTTCGAGAGGCGCCGAGAGACTTTATGAGAGGTAAACTGCCAAACACATTGACAAAATTAGAGGCGTTCCCTTGCTCATTAATCATGAGCGAATTCCACGTTGAATCAATTCTAGCTTCTTCAAGAATTGGGGTACTCTTTAGGACTATATTATACAAAAAGCCTCTAAAGGAAAAGGATTTGAGATTAGAAGCATCAATTTCAAAGTCACTGGGCACCCTAGACTTGTGTAGAGTCAGTTGTGAAAGCAATGGGCAGTTGAGGATGAAATTGTTGAGGTCAGCAATGAATTCAACTCTTACAAACTCAAGATGGGTCAGCCTGCTAAATCCTTTAAATGAAGGAGGAGGCCTTAAAATACAGGAATCCAGACTAAGATTCCTTAGAAGTAACATTGAGAACAGAAATGAAGGCATTGGATAATGCAAACCCCAAACTCTTAAATTTTGAATATCTTTTCCTGATAGAAAATGTATGATATGATCGAATTCAGGACTACAGTAAAACTCAAAATGATGAATGCAAAGGGAAAATGTATGTAAAGGTCCACGATGACGAGAGAGAATTTGGAAGAAATCCAACACAATTTCAGAGTTGGTTGTTGGTGGTGTTCGAAGGAATTGGCAATCAAATTCGAGTACCGGAATATTCACCCATTTATACCTCCAATCTCTTGACAATACACTAGTCTTCCCTGCATCTCGCAGTGGCAGACGAGATAAAATATTCTCTATTATGTAGCTTGGTAATTCACTAATTCTGTCTGCAGATCTGCTGCAAACCCCCATTTTCCTTTGAGGTTGATAATCAACCTGAAATCATCATCAGCAA
This sequence comes from Excoecaria agallocha, assembly GCA_037975025.1. Lineage (NCBI taxonomy): Eukaryota > Viridiplantae > Streptophyta > Magnoliopsida > Malpighiales > Euphorbiaceae > Excoecaria > Excoecaria agallocha. The sequence goes on along the minus strand of CM075806.1, from coordinate 122,735,690 downwards.
AGGCAATGGCATCAAAGATTTTCAGCTAACTACTAACAAGTTCTGTTCTGCTCAACATTGCAAGCTTATTTAACATGAATAGCTTGTTTGTTTACTAAATGAGTGCCAGGAAGAACAAAAGAATTTTGATGTCTTCTACTTTCCAATTAAATATTAGGTGGGAACTGATTTTGGCCTTAGAAGGAAAGAATTGAAATTTTATCCTGCTTCTAATGATTTCCCTTCCCATTAGCAATCAACCATGAGAAAAGAAAAGACCCAATTCTCTCACAACAAACAACCATGAAAATATCTCCAAGAAAACCTCAAAACAGACGAAATTAATTAGAGGGAAGGACTGTATATTCAGCCTATCGATAACCATCTTCTGCTTTCATAGGTAAAAAATAAATAAATAAGAAAAATAATTGCTTGTTCATCAGATAACCAAAACACTGCAAAAAATCATCAAATAAAACAAATGGAAAAGAGCAATATCAATCAAGAAAGAAGGAGAAAACGGTAACAACACTGGAGTAATTGAAGGTTTTAGCCAAAAACTACGAGGCATACCTGAAGTTGGGAATTATCCATCACTTGAGCCTCGTTTTGGTTCTTGATTAGGGGTTTGTCCTCCATGGTCAAGTGCCTTTTTGTGCAGGGAATCAGGGAAGGTGGAGAGCTGGGCCAATTTTATGGAATTTGGACTGAGGGCTTGGGCTTCTGATTTTCTGAACATAAGTAGAGCTGCTAATACTGATTAGTCGGTAATTCTTTGGACTAGAGATGAGATCTTCCTAGGCCCAAGGAGAGTATATGAAAATTTCTTTCACTTTAATGCTCCAAGAAAACACTACACACAACACAATATAATTTTTATAGTATATGCACTGCATAAATTTAACTTCATAATTTTTTATATTATATATTTTAATATACAAAATTAAGATAATAATTAATTAATATATTAAACTAAATATTTTAATTATTAATAATAGAAATTTAATTAGTATAATAATTATTCTATCTACATGAATACGAATATATAACTAAAATAATTTATGTTTAATTTGATATATCTTTAATATTATTCAACTACTATTTATTTATTTTTTATAAATATCTATATAGATATGTAAATTAAGCAATTTATCATATAAGTATTTTATCAATTAATTTCATTTACTTTGAGTATCAATTAACTAATATTCATCTATTTTTAGGACAATACCTATATGAATATCTAAATTAATAATGTAATTAAATATATTTATTATATATAATGAAATATTACGAATTGATGTATTATATGAGTGTATGATCATTTTACTGATTAATTTCATTTATTTTTAATGTCATTCAACTATTATTTATATATTTTCGTTCAATACCTATATTAGTAATAGAGTTGTAAATCAACAATGTAATTATATATAATTATCATATATAATAAAATTTTATTAATTAATATAATTATATGAGTATGTAATTATTTTATCAATTAATTTTATTGACTTTTATATCATGAACAATTGAATGTACTTATATGAATACATAATCATCTTATCAATTAATTTTATTTATTTTTAGTATCACTCAAATAGTATTCATTTATTTTTAACTCAAGACTTAAATAAATATACAAATTAATAATTTAATTATATAGTTTAGAAATAAAATAAAATTATTTATTGTATTACATGCATGTATAAAGTGATTTAATATTATACTAAATGCATTATTTTTTGGGATATGAGATTCAATTAATTATTTTTCATTATAACAATTGAATTCAAGTATTCAACTATGCCAAATTGCCAATAAAACGACTACAATACCTATTTAAAATATTTGATAAACAACTTGAATATTAAGAAATGCATAAAAAAAGAGAAATAAAGATTTCTTAAATTACATTGAGTTTGAGCTTGTTTATTTGACCGAGAGTAATTGAAAACAACTCACATCCGGATCATTATATTCAACTTTCAACTTATATTTTTCGGAGATTATGCATATTTTGAATTTATTGCATTATTCCCAAACTAGTGGTGATATTTTTTAATGGAAATGAAAAAATAAATGCAGTCGAAATTTGATAAATATTGAGGTTCGATTAACAAGATAAATGTTATTCTTTTCATAGTTGTGGTCTTGATTTCTAGATTTAACATTAAATTTTTAGTTTCAAAATGCATAACTTTTTATAATGAGAAAATGGACTGATAGAAAAACATAAGAAATTGAAAGAGGTTAATGTTAATCAAATTGTAGCTCCACCATCTAATTTTGATGAAATTGATGATGATGTTGATGCGTGATTTTTGAAAAAAATAGGATAAAGAGAAAGTTGTATCTTAAGGAGATTTGAATGCTTATTTGATTGATAAATTAGTGAAAAATTCTCCTAATTTTGACATTTTGAATTGGTGGAAGATAAATTAGCCAAACTATTCAATTTTGGCTAGGATTGATAGAGATGTCTTGATTGTTCAGTGCTCAACTGTAGCTTCAAAATAAACTTTTAGCACTAGAGGAAGGAATTTAGACAAATTTAGAAATGTTTTAACTCCTATTACAGCTGAGGTTCTCATTTGTTGCCAAAACTGGTTGAGATCGGCTATACTTTTGATTTCAGAGGCATCAACCGAAGAATTTAAAAATTTTGAATCGGATAATTATTAAATTTGCGTAATTCTTTTAAAATTTTTATTTAATTTTTATATTTGTTTGTGATCTAATTATTTAAAATCTGCGTTATTTTTTTAAATATTGCTCAAGATTTTGAAATTAGTTTCAGCATAATACAGAGGAAGACTGTTGAATGTTAATTTTTAAGTAATGTATTTTAACTTAAATTCTAATTATATTTGTTGAGATATTTTAATTGTATTTGTATTTATTATTGTGTGAATTTATTTTGTAAAATTTTAAAAATATTGCATTATCCGAGGTACCGAATTATATTGTACTGTATTATTTAGTATCGAAAGTACCTAAGAACCGTACAGAAGTATTCCGAATTTTTATAGAACTGTACCGAATTTTCAAGATTATACTAATACTTGATTTTTAAAGAAACAATAAGAAAAAAGGGATCAGATTCAAAAACTTTTGGAGTCAAAGAATGAAGTCTATGAAAGACCAAGGTAGCAAAGAAAATCCAAACGAATTCAAAAACTTTTATCTGTACATCTTTATAATTTCAACATCAAAATTCTAAAGCTACTTCATTTTTTTCTTTTTGCCTTTAAATATATCCAAAGCCATCTTTATCTCCTTTCTCTTTTTCTTATACACATCTTCATCTCCTTCATCTCCTCCAATTAAAAACAGATCTAAGAGATAGAAAGAAACTGAGAGATCGAGAGAAATGAAAGCAAAGAACGAGAGATCAATGGAAGCAGAGGGGGAGAGAAAGAGAGAGAGATCGATGAAAGGAGAGAGGGAGAGAGAAAGAGAAATGTAGAGAGAACGATGGAAGGGAGAGAGAGAGAGAGAGAGAGGGGGGGTGGGGCAGAGTGAAAAAAAATACTTTATATTTATATTCGGTCAGATCGGATTTAAGAGGATTTTGATCGGAACTCAAAATTTCATCAATTCTCTAACCCGAACTAACCCTATTAATTCGAATAACCCTACCCGAATGTCTTAAATCGGATCGAATTTTGCACACCCCTAATTTTACTGGCCAATTGCATTATTGTTATTGCAATTCATCAAATCTTAAAATTACTAATTTGTATATGTTTTTTTTTATTGTTATGCCATATTTTTATCTCTTGCATCTTTTTCAGCCAATATTTTTTTTCATTTTTATCCATTTTGGATTTAGAAAAAATGTAAAAAAAAAACATGAGACCAATAGTGTAATTTAATGGACAATTGCATTTTGTTTCATTTTATAATTTTTTATTTCAGTTCATCAAGTCTTAAAATTAATAATTTATATATATTCTTCATTGTGATGCCATTTTTCAGCTCTCTTTCTATTTTTATTTTTACAGTAAAATTTATTTGAATTTTTTAACTAAAAAATTAATGTATATATTAAAAATTATATTTTATAATCAAATTTTGTTGTCTAAATTAATAACAACACAAATATTTTAATTTTATTTTTTTATTTCTTTATAAAATTAATATAGTAGGTACACAAAGTATAATATAAAATATTACCAACTAATATAGTTTTACACTAAACACTGTATATAATAATGGAGACTAAATAATATATACTAAAATTACACATGCTAATGTTATATGCACTAATGTTAGGAATTACTTAAAAAAAAAGATTTTCTTGAGACAAAAATTCGTCGCTAAATATGCAGAAGACTGTCAATAAATGTCTAGAAAATGTTGCTTAAAGTCAAGAGAACCGTGGCTAAATGTCAAAATAATGTTGCTAAAATGTAAAAAAAAACTATGGCTAAATGTCAATATCGCCATGGCTAAAAGTTGATAGAACTGTCGCTAATTTAGAAAGTATTGTCCTAAATGTCAAACAAACTGTCACTAAATGTCAAAAAACTGTGGCTAAAAATCAAGAGAACTATCGCTAAATGTAAACAGATCCGTCGGTAAAATTTGGATAGTAGTATCGATAAAATACTGTCGCTAAATCTGGACATGACCAGCCAAAGTCCATCTCTAGAATCAATCAAACTGTTGCTAATGCTCAAAATAGTGATAATGTCGCTAAATTTTAAAGGAGGTCTCTAAATGTAAATGTAACTGCAGCGAAAAGACATGAGTAATGTTGCTAAATGACAACAATCGTGGCCAGAAAACTATTGCGTTGCTAAAAAAGATACAGCGATGCCCTTGCAATTGTCGCCAATTTGTCAGTCCCTAAAATTCAGAATCAGATTTAATAATTTTTGTTTTCTTATTTTGCTGGTGTGGGGGGATTCTGATTTAATAATTCTGAATTCACCATTATTTCAAAAATTATTTAAGCCATATTTCTTTTTTTTTCCTAAATTATTCTATTTGTGCAAATAATTATCCATATTCACATTTCTTTTTCAATCAGTTGTATACGTATCTATTTTTTTCATATTTCAACATCAATTAATGCTCAACGAATGCGTATATATAAGGAGAGCCATCAAATCAGGAATATTTAAATTCAAATAATTACTCAAAGTGTCCAAATTCAATGCTAACGTAAATGCTGCACATCATTGGGAAAGCACAATCATCCCATCAAACTTAATTTATTTAAGAAATGTATATAATCCAATTTAGGCTGATTCAAGTGCATCAATTACAGTGAAATTTTTGTGCTAATGGATAAACCATTAGCTGATAATGCAACCTTTTCTTTTTAGAACGAGAGAATAAAAAATTGACAAGTCCTTTAATTTAAAAACAATGGAAATATTTAATCGATTTCAAATGTAAAATAATAAATTTTGATATTGCTTTGTTTATGAGCAAATAAAAAAATATGCTATAATACTTCTATATCAATTTTATATTCAAACTAAATTGTTGAAATATCATTTTCAAATATATTTGTTATCTTTCAGTATTATATATAAGATTTATTTTTGCTAGCTTTCATCTCTTTTTTTCTCAAGTTGATAGTCAAAGTTGTGCTTCAAATTAAATTTTTCATTCCTGCTGGCATGAAAACGCATGCTTTTTTTTGGTTAATTGCATTAAAAGTCATTGAAAATCATTAAATATGTGTCTAATTATTAAAAAGTACTAAAAAAATTTTTTGTTATCAAAAAATAATTAAACTATATAATTTTTGCATGCGAAATTATTTTAATTTGAAAACACTTTAAATTCTACTAGAAATCCAACATGAGATGCCACTTATACAAAAAATTCTTTATCTGTCTACACTCAGTCAAAATCCAATAATAAAACTATTAAGGCATCAGCATTTATAATTGCTCGTTCTAAACCTCACGTGTGGGGCAATTCATTCCTTAGCTTTAAGCTCTATAGGAACAACAACATGGAAGGGATACTGATTCGCTTCAGAACATGGGGGCTATGTATAACAGTATAAGTATTAGAAAACTTCTGTTGATTATAAACGCTCGGTCTTATTTTAAGATATATTTTTTTTATTTTTTACGAAAATTAATAAATTATTGAACATCTCAATTTCATAAAAAAAATTATAATAATTGATAAAAATATCCTTTTATATTTTTAAAAATTTCATTTAATTTTAATTAAAAATAGAGAATAATAAAAAAGAGAAATATTTAATAAATGGTATAATAAATACGGATATATATGTAAACATATTTTTTAAATTTCGAAAAGAATATTTAAAGTGTGACAAACTAAAATAGAAAAAAATATCATTTAAAATGGGACAGAATGAGTAATAGTAGGAGTTACTTTCGGAAAACAAAAAAAGTTCGATTATGGGTACTTTATAAAATTAATCAATAATTAATTATTCTTTATTTTATTCTTATTATTAATCAAATTAGATAATAGAACGTGAATAAAAAAAATTAATGATGACATTGAAAAAAGAATGAAAAAAATACATTATAAATAAAACTAGTAATTTTTTATAATAGTAAAATAATTAAATTATTATTTATGTACTCTTCCGTTTTACTCATACTGTCGCTTTCAACTTTTTACACAAACCAATATAATTATTAATTTACATCAATTTTATAACATAAGCATCATAATTTATTAAAGTATCATTTCATTAATGTTTATAATTATATATTCTACTATATTGATTATTTTATTTATTTATTTATATATAATAATAAAGAAAAAATACATAATTAGTACTTTTTAAAATTTAAAAATTATCATATTAAATAAAAAATATTAAAAAATTATTACAGTAAGCGGAAGGGAAAGGGTAAGAGCTAAAAGTGAGTCTTATTCTGTGACAAATGAAAAAAATGGTTATCCATGACAACAATAGGCATTGTTGGATGGCATGTGAAAAGAGAAAGTGCATGGTCACAAATAATGATGCGCAATGACGATTGGCAATTAAGATCGATCAACCATAAGCACATTAATGTGAAAGTCAAAGGAGGAAATCAAAACTCCAAATAATTTTTTTGTGCCAAGTGCTAGTATTAGTTTCTTGGCTTAAGATTACATATTTGTGTTTTGTTAGAGTTTGTGCAGCTACGTTGTTTCCAAATATTCAAAACAACCAGGAATAGATAAAAAGAAGTTGATGTTTTGGTGGCCAACTATATCGTGTTACTTCTTCCGTTTTAACTAACTTGATAATTTTTGAATTTTTTTTTATTTTGCTCAATTTGATAATTTTTTAAATTTAAGAAAAAAATTATTATATTTTTCTTTTATAATTTCTTAACAATATATTTCCTCCTATATCATTAATTTTACTAGAAACTTGAAACATATATTCATTAAAGTTTGAATTGGCCTCAACATTCAATTATGGTTAAGGGCAAATTTTGCCTCAATAATTGATAATACTCTTAAAAATAAATAAATGCCCCAAGCCATTAAGAGGCCCAAAGAACAAAAGGCCCACGGAGGCCTCGCAAAGCCAATTGGTTGTGCACAAGAAATGAGACCGTCCGATTGGACGGAACCTCTTCCTGATATGATGTGGCTATTTGACACATGTCAGTATCTAATCGTCGTTGCCTGCACAATAGGTTATATCTACCCTAAGTAGATCAATTGTTTAAAAATATTGTTTAAGCTCTTCGGACACTATAAATAGCAGATTTCTCTCTATAGAATCCATATTTTTTCTCTCTATATATGCTCGTATTCTCTCTCTAAAGAGTTTTTCTCTTAGTTGCTAACTTAAGTATCAGAGTGCTAATACTCGGAACAAGCCAGACAAGCATCTTTTGCAAGGCTCAACGTCTTTGACCCGATTGGAATCCACACATCAAAAGTTGACTTCGTTCTCCCACTCAGACAAGGAGTTCTCTCCTCTTCTATGATAATTTGAGATTTATCATTTGGTACTTTTATTGAGAGACGATGGCTGAGCAAAAAGTATCCAATTTATGCACTCTTAGGAGAAATGTAGGCTCGTTACCACAAAAAGAGGGCAAAAATGCAAAACTCCATGAAAGTCTCTGAGACTACATGGAGAAGGCCCAAATGGCGACCAATGAAAGGCGAGTAAAAGCACACTCCGGGACTGAAAGAAACCCTTAGAGAAAAAAAATGTCTATTCTCGATTAATAGGAAAGCCATAAAGGAATGAAAAGGTTGAAGAAAAAAGTATGAAAGGGACAATTCTAAGATGAAAGAGGCACCAAAAGCAACCTGTTTTATGATTCGAAATATACCCAATGCAAAATTAAAAATAGAACTCAAAAATTCCCTTTCTACAGCAACAAAACCCGTCGACATTAGCAAAAAATGAGTCAGGATTCGTTCCTCTAGCAAACAACCAGGAATATTCAAGACCTAGCAAATCCTCACGAATATTTTATGATAGTACTAGTAATCCTGATTGAAAGATCGATGACAAAGTCATTTAAATCCCACTCGAAAGATAGATGAAGAAGTCATTTAAATCTCGATCGAAAGATCGATGAAGAAGTCAATGTAATCCCAATTGAAATATCGATAAAAAACCATCAAAGAATTCATTGCAACCTTTTAGTCCCAGCAACACGCTAGAACTAGGAAAATGAAGAAGAAAGTATAGACTTGAAAACTCTCTTCCACGATTCCAAGTAATGCAGAATGGAAAGTAGAAAAGAAAAATCGAAAAAATAGGTTCCTTAACTTAGCCTCAAGAGTGCAAAACCAAAGGCAAGGAGGAAGGTCTCAAAAACAAAAAGAAGAAAATTTCATCCATCTTTCTAAAATGAAAAGGCGTAGAAATGCGAAGTGATAAGGTAGTTCCCTAAAAGTGGCAGGAAAAAGGAAGAAGAGAAAAGCCATTGGAAGAAACGTTCAATGGAAGATAAGAGTTTCAAGAAAGGCAAAAGTATCTCACAAAGAGGGAAAACTCCTATTTATAGGAATCTCGAGAAAAACTCAGGAAGCACAGTCGAAGCTTTATCCTAAGCATGATTGATCAAAAGCCTACACAACCTTGAACGAAATAACAAGATGAAGGACCAAAAAGAAAAGGCTTACAGATAAAGGAACAACACTGTCAATTAATCCAATCGAAAGAATCAACGGTCCTTCCCATATGAAGATATAAAAAATTTGCAAAGTCAGCAAAGGCAAGACCAATTAAGAAAAAATTATTAGATCGGGACCAATCAACCTTCAAAATTTGGTCATAAAAATACTAAGGAGGGCTGACCCCTAATCAACATTTTTCCAAGAAAAAAAACCCCTCCAAAGAAAAGAAAAGAGAGTACATCAAGGAAAATAGATAAGCTATTGGCAAAATAACATCAGATCTCAAAAATCCCGAGGGAAGCCATGATCAACCAATAGGGCATTTCCAAAGGCTTTGAAACAATACAAAAAAAGGCAACTGTAGCAGATTAACATGCAAAAAAAAAATGAAAGGTCGTTCCACCCTAATAACACCGTTCGAGCAAAAATAAAAACCAAAGGCAAAAAAATCGAAATAATATGACTCTATATCCCTGCAGCATTAAAAGCACAAGCCAGTAAAAATCCAAAAGAAAGCTTCGAAATAAGAACCACTTAAGGAAGTAACTGAGCAAAAGCATTTATGCTCCTAAAAAGGGAAAAAAGGAAAGCACTCATGGAAGGGACAGATCAAAGCATGATCAGACCGGTCAAACAAATTTGTGAATAGCCTCATCCAAATGAGATTTGCACTAACGATGACTAAAAGCCAAAAAAGGAAGAAAAATAAAGGATAAGCCAGGCAAAGCTCTGAACAGAAAGCTAATAATCTTTCATGGGGATTAACACACCATCGAGAATGTCCACTAAATCAGAGAAGAGATCGATCGACAAGTTTACAAAAGGGTATCCGTCCTAACAAAGGGCCATAGTAGAAAATAATAAAAACAAGACTAATAAAAGTTCAAAAGCAAACCTATTGGCTACCTACGATCGGCCTTATCTCTTTAAAAAAAGTTTAAACAAACAAGAAATAAAGATAATAACAACTTAAAGAAGCAATCAAAAAACATATCACTTCAAAGAGATAGCATCTAAACCAAAGGCAAATAGAGGAATCGAGAAGGGATAACCCATTGACTAACCAAGAACTAGCAAGGGCCCTGTGGCATCAAAGACACAAAATGTGACTCGACAGGGGGTAAAGGGAAGCCATACCTAATGAAACTACATTAGAAAGCTCAAGAAAATAAAGGTAGAGAGAAAAGAGGAGGCCATACCTAATGAAACTACATTAAAAACCCATTGCAAATGGGAACATAAAGCGGAAAGCATAGTAGACGATCGCAATCTAGAAGCATAGCGAGCGTGCTCGAGGAAGCAAATATGCCAAAAAAAAGAAAAGAATGATCAAAATAACAAACCTCCAGAAAAATAGGTAAAAATTCCCAATTTTATAGATATACACTGCCCCTTCCTTTGTTGCAAGAACTTTTGACAAACGACCAGAATGTCTGATCCTATAAGACAGAAAAAGCACAAAAGCATAAAAATAAACAAGAATCCGCTTGACGGGATATAATCAAAGCTTGAAAAAGCTAACCCAAAAAATGAAAGTCCTTATTGATGATATTCCCGATCGATATATTTCTCTCAATCTTCTTGATTGATGATCTTATTTATCCCGATTGATGATATTGCCGATCGATATATTTATTTCAGTCTCCACGAATGATAAAAAAACTTTAAGGGGAAGAAGAAAACTTTAGAAAGAAGGCTTCAGGAGAAAAAAAAATACACCTATATATAGTATTTTTCATCTTTAGAAAACTAACTGTAGGAAGCCACGTAGCTCTACTGTTTAATGCTGGAATAAAGATGCAATAATAAAAGCATGAAAGATATTAATTGCCACTTGATACAATCGAGAATCAACCCCCTATAAGGATACGTGTCATATAATGAAAATCATTTGTAAACAATGTATTTGTAGCGTATGAACTGCAGTAGAGAATAATACGATATTTTTAATAAATTCAGAGATTTTTCATATAATTTTAATAACATAAAGAGTATTACACTTTTAACAAGTTCACATAGTTAATCTAATAGTCACTTAGTTTATGAAGTAATATATTGAATGATTGTAGTTTGTTTAAAAATAAATTTATGTGTTAATTAAAAAAGAAAAAAGAAAAAGCATGTTTTTATTTTAAATTGTTGGAAAAACTTCTGGTATCCGATGAACTGAATTTTCATTTAACTTTTTATTCTTTAAAAACTTTATTATTATATTTAAAAAGACATTCTAGTAAATATTAATTTAAATTCAAGAAAAATATTTCGACTTCGAATCTCTTTATATTTGTTTCAATTTAAAAAAAAAAAAAACTTTCCAGCAATTAGAATTAGATCGTGGGCACTAATTTCTTCATGGTAGTGAATATATATTGTTGTTTTTAAAAGAAAAGAAACAAACTTTCCAGCAATTAGATCGTGGGCACTAATTGCTTGATGATAGTGAATGCATATTGGAGTTGGCGATTCTATAGTTGCATATTATGTATAAATTCTTGTAAGAAAAAGACTGGCATTCTTTTCTTAAAAAATAATTAATAAAAGTTTGATTTTTAAGAAAAAAAGATATCATAATTTTAAATTCAAATCACATTGGCTTACCTAAGTTGTAAATGCCAAACATCATCATCACCATTTTACGCAAATAATTTGGCATTTTTTTTTTCAAAGCAAATAATTGGACATTCATACTTTAATTAAGTCAATAGTAATTATTCATGCCTCTTTTATAAAAAGACAAAATGAAACTGCATGCTTCTACCTACATATAAATATTCCCCCCAAAAAAAAAACTACTACATATAAATCAAAATATTTAGGTTTAATACATGATTTCTCCCCGATCTATCACAATTTAATAAAGTATCCTTTAAATTAATCAAATATTATTTTTTTCCTTTAAATTTGTCAAAAATATCACATTATCTCTTCGTAAGGATACGTGAAATATCATAAAAATTGTGTGAAAGTCATACACGTGGTGCGTGAATAATAACAAAGAGAACAATATGACACTTTCAACAGCATGAGGTATTTTTATACTTTTAACATATTTAGAGAGGTAATATGGCAAGTTAATTTTACCTAAATGGTTATCCAACTATCGCTATTTTTCATCTATGTTCATAATAAAAAGATTTATAACACTATGGTAATTTAACTCTTTTTTTTTGCAATAATGGTCAATACAATAAAAAAAGAAAAAATTTTTAATTTAATTCTTGAACTTTGACGTTTTTACATATTGAATCTCTATACTTTCAAAACTATATATTGAATTCCTAAATTTTTATATATTTACATATTGAATTCATATACTTTTAAAATTACACATTAGAAAAAATTAAAAAATAGCTGTGCTTTTTTTTTTTGTTAGTACACATTAACAAAATATATAATCGTTCTAATTCGACACTTTAAATTTTCTTTTGTAGAATATCCCTCGTTGTTGGCATATGATTAATTATAATCAGTCAAGCGACATATTTTAAATTATTTTCAGCACCGTAATATTCAATTTCTGATTCTAGCAACCATTATTGAAAAAAAATAAAAAAAATAATAAATAAATAAAAATTATCACAATATTATAAATTATTATAAATTATTTTATTGTGATTACGAATAAAAAATGAAGATAATTGAATGACATAGAAATTAACCCATAATATGACATTTTGGGGTTATATGTTAAAAGGTGATTGAAAGAAAAATAGTGTATTATCCAAAATATTTATTGTAAGCCCATCACAATTATTTATTAATTAATAACCTAGTCACCTTAATTGGTTAATCTTAATTCTAACCATATCTGTCATATTAGCCCTGTACAATAGTCGGGTTGGTTAATAATCGAAACGAATTAAAATAATTGAAAATCGAACTTTTACTTGTCCCCCTTCGAACAGTTCGATCGAACGATTCAAGCTTTTTAGCGAAATTTTTGAATTTTCAGGGGGTGCGAACTGATAAGTCGTGTCCATTTATTTCGGACAGCCGTTATGCATTTATTGCTTGTGCTCATGCCGAGGGTGATACCTCATTTTCTATAACCTCCATAATGAATTCGAGACACATGACGATCATCTAATGGAGAGTCGGTTGGAAAATTCTAAAAGTATTTTGCCTATAAATAGGCATGTTTGAGACTATTTTTTTTATTTTTCAGCTATTCTTAGCAAAATTCTGCCAAATTTTCTTTGCGAATTTTGCCATTTCAGCGACTTCAGAGTTTCTGTAAGATTACCCAAGTAAGTAAACAATCCTTGCCTTTGATTTTTTTTCTCATTCATAATACCATTTTTACTTCTCCTCCTCCATCAAATATGGCTTCAAGCAGCGGCCAGTCTATAGATAGGAGTTTTCTTGAAGTTTATAAAAATCGTGAGATCGTGGCTCGTCCTTCGAAACTCACGGAGGAGGAAGTGGCTGAGATCCCTTCGCGATACAACCTTTTCGGAGAGATTTTTGTGATGGCTTATCCAAAATTCCATGGCAATGAACGAGGGACCTTTTGGGCATAAGGATAATGAGTGGTTCATTCACCATCTGTGGAGCTTGGACGCTAGGTTGAGGCTTCCTTTCAGAGCCTTTGAACTAATGATTTTGGAAGGCTATAGGATTGCTCCTAACCAGCTGCATCCAAATGGGTGGAGAACAGTAATCTATTTCAAGATCCTCTGTCAGATAGAGGGAGTGATGCCAACTCTGAATTTGTTCACTCATTTTTTTTATATCTTGGGCCGAAGTGATGGCACAAAATATTTTTTTACCAGCCAATCGCAGAGGAAGTTGTTCAATATACCATCATCCCTAAAAGATTTTAAAGAAAAATTCTTTTTAGCGAGGATGGTCGGTGAATTTAGAGCGTTGTTGACCCGATTGGATGTAGCTGTTGCTTTGAAAGATCAAGCTGCCAGTCGATCTATCTATGAGGTCGACATTGAAAAGTTATTGAGTGCCGTGGCAAGGCAAGGGGAATCCTACGACTCTAATTATCTTTTAGGGACTCCGGTCGGGCCCTCAAACTCCGATGCTGCCATTGGCGCAGAATGTGAGCATCATAATTGATGGAGGGGGAGAAGTGCTTATATAGATAATAATGGATTGCATTTTCTCGAAATATATATATCAGATGGAGAGAATACTTATCTTTTATTTTTGGAATGCAGCTGCGGATGTAATGGCTAAGGGAAACGATATCGCCAAAAAATTTTTTGATCGGGCTAAGGCGAGAATCGAGGCAGAACGTGCTACTAAGAAGGAGAGAATATCTAAAAAGAGAAGACTCGCATCTTCCTCAGAAGCTCAAGCTTTTGATCCCTCTGTAATTGCTCTTGCTTCTTCCTCTGGTGCTATGGCGGCTCTTGTTGCTCATCCTTCTCAAGTCCTTTCAGGATCCGCTACTGATATACCTTTGGTGGAGGGTCAGCATCCCCTTAGGCGTTTGCTTTTGAGGGATGAAACTAATTTTGAGGAAAAGCGACCAGCTCATGATTGGAGGAGATCAATTCAAGCAAACGTGTCCCCAGTGGATGAAGCTGCCCAAAGGAAGACCGAAGAGGTGGCCAAGAAGAAAGCTACCGACCCGATAGTCGCTGTGGATGCAAGGATCGACACGAGAGGTAAGGAACCCATTCGGGATGAGCCCGTTCAGAGTGTCACCACAAGAAGTTTTGAGAGGCGGACGATATCACTAGGAGAGATTTTGAAAAATCAATTTGGTGACAGCTGGTCTATTGACAGTAAGGCAGTATCGAGTTATTTGGGCTGGGGTATGCTTCAAGAGAGTGATTTCAAGGCAATGGGGGATCCCAGCATACTAGCCTAGGAGTGCAGCCTTTTTTAGCAGCAGAGTTTGGAGGTATTTTTCAAAATTTTCATTCTGAAAGATTTCTTTCTAATGATTTTGCCTCGTTCTTTCGTCTATCTGTTATCTCCTCGGCTAACTGATCCTTTTTCTTCCTCTTTTTTTTTCAATTAATAAAGAGGAGTTTGTGTTTGCATGGCATAGCTGCCCTCTGTCGAGAAAGATGGAAGGACGCTAATCGGTCAGGAGAGAAGCGAAAGCTAAGTACGATGTCACTAAGAAAGAGTCCCTTCATGCCCAGTCAGAAGTTAAAAAATTGAAGAAGGAGGCTGCTTGCCTTTCTCAAGACCTAAAACTCGACAGAGAGAGGTTGACCACCTTAAAGGGGACATAGCCCGTCTGGCTGCTGAAAATGCCTTAGGGCAAAAATTTGAGGAAGAAGCAGCCAGATTGAGGGGAGAGTGCATGCGTTTATCTGCCGAGTGTTCAAAGGCTATCGATGAGGGTGACCTTCTGCAGGGCGAGTGAGATTCACTATGAACTGCCTTGATAGAGAGAGAGATGGCATAGGATAAAAAGCTTGAGAGTGAGCTTACCACCCAAAGAGAAGAGCTTATGGACCAGTTGGGAGAGGCCCAAGGGCGGCTATTAACTCAGTTAATTTATGCAGTCGAGCAGCGCTTTCTTGAGGCTGACCTTAGCTGGATGAAAGACCCAAGGACTTTGCCCGATCCTCCTTCCAGCAATAACAAAGAAGAAGCTCTCCAAGATCCCACATCATCTCTCTCGACCCCGGGAGTATCGATCGAGCCAAAAGCAGTTGTTGTAGTATCAACAGATCCTATTCCTGGGGCAGCTGCGGAGTCTTCTCAGCCTTCAACTAATTTGGAGGTGCCCCCTGCAACTGCAGAAATTGTAAAAATAGAGACTTAGGTTTTCTTTATAGTATTTCCTTCTTTGTAATCATTTTCTCCTTCATATATATAAAATTTGATTTGCCTTTTC
The DNA here is from genome assembly GCA_037975025.1 of Excoecaria agallocha. NCBI lineage: Eukaryota > Viridiplantae > Streptophyta > Magnoliopsida > Malpighiales > Euphorbiaceae > Excoecaria > Excoecaria agallocha. Next base: position 122,719,807 of record CM075806.1, on the reverse strand, counting down.
AATTGCGTCTTTGTACTGTAATTTTTATTTTAGGCAAAATTTTTTCATGAAATTAGCTAAGGAGAATAAACATTATCAATCATGAAGAGTGCATGAAATCAGACATGAAGAAAGCATAAAATTGACTAAGGAGAATACTTCCTGAATTTTAACCAGGGGTGATCACGGGGCAAGACGGGGCCGGAGAATTCTCCCTCACTCACTCCCCCGCCAGTGGCGGGGATTTCCCGCCCCCGCCACTAATATCAGAGAAGGGATTTCCCTCGTCCCCGCCCTCGCAGGGATCCCCGTTATTTTTTTAAAATTTTAAAATATAATATTTTATAAATAATTAAAATATAATATTTAATAAATAAAAAATTTAAAATCAATAATAATTTAAAATTAAGTATAATTTAAAACTTAATAATTATAAAATTAAGTTATATTTTAATTTTAATTATTTATAAAATATTATATTTTAAAATTAAAAAAAATATTTTTTAAGGGGCAGGGATCCCCGTGAGATGGATACCCCATTTTCCATTTTCGCCCTCGATTCTAGGGTAGGAATTTTTTTCCCCCTGCGGGGGAAAATTTCGGGGATTCCCCACCCCGTTGGGGCCGGGGAATTTTTGCCTTGTGATCATCCCTAATTTTAACTTGATTTTCAAGTATTACAGTACACAACTCTTTAACGATCGATTGATCCGATTGGATTTAAAATTTTCGTTCAAACATGAGTTGTGACTTAGATTTATCGCGTCAAGCGCAGTAGGTGACTTTTCAGTCTTTAATTTGATTGAAGTCATATCTGATCGGATATGAAGATTGGCTATTCGTTGAAGAATCATGCATGGAGAATGACCTTTCAATCTATGGTGGGGGACAAGACTCCATTCTCACTCCTAGTTGAGCATTTTCATAGCTCAGTGATAGAGCACCAACTATTGTCCTTTTTGGGCCTGTCTTGGCACCATTTCGTGGTCTATAGACCTTCAAGGATTTGCTTCTCTTGTGAAGATTTGGCCATTTTGTATTTAATCGTAGACTTTCGTATTTTTGGATTCGGGATAGACATCGAATCGAGCGAATTTATTGATGAAAATTGAATGGAGGCGTCTTGCATTTTCGATTCAAAAGTAACATCGAACCTGGCAGAAAAACTTGCGATGGAGAAAATATTCGCATCTTAGGCTCGGGATGAACATCGAGCCTAACGAGGGAGCTATGCCAATAAAGAATTGGCCTGGAGTTAAACGGAGTTTTCAGCTTTCATGTTTCGGGCTCGGGATAAGCATCGAGCCTAATGAATAAGCTTTATGGAGATCATATCCGCTTGGAATATATTTACTCGTATTGAGGCGGTATTATACTGACCGATCGGGGAGAGGTCTACAGGCATCAAGTGTCGTCATCTCGAACTCCCGATTGTAAGAGATTTCTTTTCGATTTGCTCTGAGACAATATTATTGTAACCGATCGAGAAGAGGTCTGTCTTTAAGTCACTTTTTGTTTCGTGAAGACACTCATTTTGTACGCATCAAGGTGTTATTCATTTTCACATGTTGTTTAGGCTACACTTTCTTTATTGCTGTACTTTCAAGATCTTAAAGATAAATCTAAGACAATGATCAAATAAATCTTAATTCTGTGATTATTACAGGAGACTCAGAGATTATGAATTTTTAGTACAATAAATTTAAGGAGTCAAATTACAATAATTGCCCTGATTTTATCATCATTCGGTGGCCCTTACAAATGGCTTGCGTTTGTCTAACTTTTGCGCTTGTCATCACCATCTGAGTCAGTCGCTTCTTTCCCATCATCAGTCCACTTTAAGGAGCTTTCTCGTTTGTCGGTTGAATGCCCGATAGCTTTGTGTAATTCACGATCTTTGTCGCGGTCTCCATTATTTCTCATCTTGTTTGAATATTTTAGGCCGGTTAGCTTTTCTGCATTTTTTTTGGAGCCCATTAATGTTTGGGGGGTCAGCATTGAGCAGAGCGAAAGTCCTAGCCAGCCGATTATCATGACGATCGGATGTATTTTGCTCAGTCTCCTTTCTCCTTTTTGTAATCCTCGAGAAGATTGACCTGTTAGGATTCCTCTCTATCTGATCGGATGTGGAGGTTCTGATGAAGGGCCGACCATCTGGATATTGCAATCTATCCATGACATCGGTCTTCCTTATTCTATTGGATTTGAAAGCATCATCCAGCTGGATGTGCTGTCTGGCCCTTTCCATCAGGTTGGAGAAACTGGTCGGTGGCCTTGTTGTCAAAGATTTAAAAAGTAGTCAATCCAAGATACCTCTCACCAAAGCATTCAATGCCACTTATATGTTTACATTCCTTACTTCTGACAGTGTGGCCTGGAAGCGATCGATGAAGTCTCTAAGACTTTCATCAGCCTTTTGGTGAAGGATGCACAGGTCGCTGACTGACTTTGGTGCGCGTGCTTGCACAGTGAACCGCTTGGTGAATAGCTCTTTGAGTTATCTGAAGGAGGCAATTGATTCTTGAGGGAGTTCGAGGAACTATTTCAAGGCATCTCCTCCTAGGGTGGTGGGGAAGACTCTGCAAGCAATTCTTTCATCGTAGGTGTGGACCTGCACTTTAGTCAAATATTCCTCAAGGTAAGTAGTGGGATTAATTTTACCTGTATACTTATCCATCACTACGTCCCTCCACCTGGGGGCAGCTTTGATTTCGTAATATCCCTGCAGAAAGGGGAGGTAGTGTTGCTGCTGGTGTTCCCCTTAAACATACCCCACATCTCCACCATAGGTTTAACCAAACCAAATTGCTGGAGTTTTTGCTTGAACCATTTATCTTCCCTTCGTCCACTTGCTGTGTAAGTGAGCTCCTTTTCAGATATGTGGGAGCGACTGCGATTAGGTGTGCGCATGAGGGATGGATCATTGCCAGAAATAGGGATGGATGATCTACTGGAGATGTAAGGAGCATCTCTGCTCGAGGACATTATTCGCTTTCCCTTATCATATTTTCCTGGGGTTCTAACCCCTATCCTTCCGACGTTATGGGCTCGTGGCTCATGGAGATTCCTTTATTTCTTCTTCCTCTGAAGTCTTTGACCATGAAACTTGTTTCATGACCTCTTTCGAAAGTCCTGGATATTTTACCCTTTTCTAGAGTTTGGACCACGCTCTTAGTGAGGTCACTAAGGATGGTGCATATATCTCCGATAGTAACAGGAGTATCCTCCGGCTGTCGTATGACCATGTTGTCGAGATCTAAGAAGGGGTTACCCCTGGCAGGTGATCTGAAAGATCTCTCTTTTAACCCTGAGGGCTTAGTTTTATCCTGGCCATTGTGATTGTGTTCTCTAGGAGCTTTGTGGTCGCTGGATCTTGAATCTGCCATGACTCTCAACGAGAGCACCAAATGATAAAGCACGAAATATCTTTATCTGTAAGAAAAAGAGCTGGCAGTTAAAGGTATCTGATTCAGATGGATGGACCTGCAAAAAGGAGTGCCCGATCGGACCGGACTTTAGCACTCCGAAGCTTAAGTTAGTAGCTTTTAGAGAAAGAGTACTTAGAGAGAGAGTCTCAGATATTCAATACCTGGAGCCTTTATATTTTTGGCTATTTATAAGAGATAAGGGAGGGGTACTTGAGTATCTCGAGGAGTGATAACCGACAGTTAGAGCAGGTGAGCAGCGATGTGACAGGGAGCAGGTGGAGCGTATAGGCGTTGGCTTGTGTTAGTGGATTGATAAGACGTGTTGTCCTATCAATCCGATCAGACATCACCTTCCTGTCTTGTCTTTCCAGCTCATGCTATTGCCATTTGCTAATGGGCTTGGGCCATGCCAAGTGTTATTGGACCGACTTGATTGGGCCTTTGGAGATGTTTTTCCATATTTATCAGTTAATAATCGAAACGAACCAAAATAATCGAAAACCAAACTTTCAGTATTTTTATCAATCGAATCAAACCGAATTTATAGAATAATCGAATTCAAATCGAACTAAAATTTTCAATCGATTTGGTTCAATTAACCGAAAAATCAAAAATTAAAACTATTTTTTAAAAAAATAAAAAAAATTGAATCTAAAAATTATAAATCATAATATACTAAAGTAAAAATATCTAAATTGTACAAAATAAAAGTTCAAATTAAAGATATAATTTCAAAATATATAATAAATAATTCAACAAAATCGTTAAATAAATTTTTTTATTTAATCGATTTTCAATTTAATTATCAAAATTCTAAATTATCACCTAAAAATAGATATTAATAATTGATAAATGTACTCATATAATTTATAACTCAAAATAAGATAATTTACATGTATAAAATAATTATTCCATTAAAAAAATAAAAAAAAAATTATATAATTATATAAAATTTTGGATCGATTTTTTTGCTATTTTTTTCTTTAAAAATTGAACCAAAAAATTGAATTTTTTAAAATTTAAAACAAAAAATAAAATTAAATTAAAAAATAAATCGATTCGGTTCGATTTTTTGATTTGAACCGAATTTTGCTCACCTCTACCTCGTATCGACAAATGGGTGTGTTAATATATAATTGTATATGTGTAGCCACGGGTTAATTTCACCCACGGTCACTCAACTTATCACTAATCGCGCAAAAGTAACCGACTTTTTTTTCCTGACTTAAAAGTAACTGAACTTATTACAAATTTGCATAAAAGTCATGATCACCGGATTCCGGCAAGAACATTTGCTGGATTGATGACATGGCATGCCATGTCATATGCCGGACACACGTGGCACGTTCCACATTTGGGTTAATTTCAGCCACGGTCACTTAACTTATGATTTATCACCCAAAAGTAACTGACTTATTTTTCGTGACTTAAATGTTACTGAACTTATCATATTTTTTCAAAAAAGTCATCTTGACCGGGTTATATGTTTTTATTTTAGTATAATATGATTTATAATTTTGTATAATTTTTAGACACAAATTTTTTTATTTTTTTTAAAAAATAGTTTTCATTTTCAATTTTCGGTTGACCGAACTAAACCGATCGAAATTTTCGATTCAGTTGAATTCGGTTATTCTATAAATTTGGTTCGATTCGGTTGATTAAAATCTTAAAAGTTTGATTTTCGGTTATTTCGATTCGGTTCGATTATTGAACAGAACTTACTGTTGCACATGGCTACATGGAGATGGATTTATCATCACATCATAAGCTATGACACATTAGCTATGAACACAAATGGATTATTGATGTGTCAAATATGACACATTAGCTGATAAAGGTGATTTGATAACTTACGTGTCAAATATGAAATATTAGCTTATGATGTGACAATAAATTCATCACTATGAGTATTAGGTCAAGATGACTTTTTTTGAAAAAAAATGATAAGTTCAGTGACATTTAAGTCACGAAAAATAAGTTAGTTACTTTTAGGTGATAAATCGTAAGTTCAATGACCGTAGCTGAAATTGATCCAAACGTAGAACATGCCACGTGTATCCGGCATATGACGTGGCAAGCCATATCATCAATCCGGCAAGGATTTTCGCCGGAATTCGGTGATCATGACTTTTATGCAAATTTATAATAAGTTTAGTTACTTTTAAGTCAGGAAAAAAAAGTCGATTACTTTTGCGCAATTAGTGATAAGTTGAGTGACCGTTGGTGAAACTGACCCATGTAGCCACCTATGCCAAACCACTAAGAGGCCATGTACGAACTTTACAAGGCAAATAGGAACTTTAAAAATACCTTTTGCATTACAAAAGGACCATCCTAATTGTTTTTTCTTTTTAGTTATTTTTAATATGGAAAAGAAAACCCTACTTTTTAGAACCAGAATAAAGATATTACCACGAATAAATAAAATTAATAAATTAATAAAACTTAAGACCTAGCTCCGTCTTTTATTGTTGGATCCATTCTTTGAGCAATTTTATTAATATAATAATCGGATTATGATTTTTTTTTTACCTGTGAGATCTCGACGACCGGGATAAAGTTTGTCTCTTTGGTTTCTTTTCGTGCTCTAATCCGTTTTCTTTTTTCTTTTTTTTTTCTTTTTGTTTTTAAATCTACTTTTGTTTTGTTTTATATTTCTTTCATTAGATGCCGATTTGGATTTGTTTAGCATAAGTTCCATTTCCATACCTAACTAGTCATTACTTTTATATAAATAATAGTTATAAGTTAAATTCCTTATAAATATACATCAATTGGTACTATCATTGAGCCAATAGCCCGATAACTAAGTATTAATCCATGAAAAATATTACAGCAATAAACGTTGATCTGATAAAAGTAAAATTATATATGTATTCAAACCGTCGCTTTTTTCTTTTTTTTTCGAAAGGACTTTAATTTCTATCACTAAAGGCTTCATTATGCAATGATTTCGTGCATTTTCTCGCTAACAATGTTAGCGTGACTGCAAAAATAATCATTTTCTACATATATTTGCATGAAATTAAGCTCCGTGTCACTAAATTCATTTAGCTATGAAAATATGCTGTTTAGCACGGAAATTTGTTCTTGTGGAAAGTAAACTTTCTCATAGTGGAATTGGTTTAAATATTTTAGAAGGTATTTATTAATTAGTAGTGAAGCCCATAAGCTTGATCCCAAATTAGTAAGATTAGAAAAAACACATGGGAATAAGGTTAGAGTGCAAATTGGTGATTGTAAGCTGTTTTTCATCATAGTGAAATTTTCTCCCTATCTTGCTTGTGGTTAACTTTATCCATAGCTATTGAATTTATACTTAAATTACGCAAAAATAATAAAAAATTTATTTTATAAAAATCACTGAATTTATTATTTTTATATATAAAAATAATTTTGATTGATTTTCAATAAAAATTCATGCCAAAAAGTGCAAGTGGCACACCAAATTAGTGTTGTATGCACACATGAACTCGCACTTTATGCCATGTGAGCAAATGATGTGGCACTGTTGACATATCAGCTGCCAAACGGACCAATAGAGATTGGACCAAGTGCCCTCCATTCTATGCTACTTCTTGTTGAAGGAGTTGTACACTGATTGATAGAAGTTAAGAGATTTTAAGTGAGTTCGAGATCCAATATCAACATAATTATAAGTCACTACAAAAAATTATACTTTTTGTGACAATTGTTTTAGTGACGTATGAAATTTCGTCACTACTTGTAACTTATAGTGACAAATTTATTAAAACGTCACCATATTATTTATTAATGTGACAAAATTATCTTATGTCAATTTATGTTTAAATTTTCATAACTAATAGGATAATTTTGTGACAATAAATATATTTCATCATTGTTTATTTAGGAGGGAGAATTTTCCACCTTTTTTTTTGGAAAAAAATTTAATGATAAAATAATAACTTATTGTAACATATAAATTCGTCACAAAATATTTATTTTTTGTGTAAAATTATTTTTGTCATAATTAGATAAATTTATTGACGATAAAATTATTTCTTGACAAATTAGATATCTAAGTAAAAAAAAATCTTTTTTTTTCAAAAAGTTTTAGTTCCAAATATAATTTTATTTGTGACAAATAAATGTGTCACATAAAATGACTCTATTGTGATGAGGTACAATTTCATCACATTTGACATGAAAAAAAATTTCAGTATTTTTTTTGGAGGAAAAAGTTGTAATGACAATAAATAACTATTTACGACATATAAATTCATCATAAAATACTTATTTTTTTATGACACGAATTATTTTTGTCCAAATTTAAAGAATTAGTAACAATAAAACTATTTCGTCACAATAATTTTATTTATGACGAATAAATATATCACAACAATAAATATATTGTGACGAAATATAATTTCATCACTAGTACAATCAATTTGTGATAATAATAATATTTTATCATAATTAACTATAATGTTAATATACGATAAATAAATTACGTCATAAAAAATAATTGAATTACCAATTTAAGATGATAAAATTGACTGTACTATTTTATATATTAAGCCTAATAATAATGATAATAATAATAATAATAATAATAATAATAATAATAATAATAAAAATAAAAGAGTTAATTTGTAGTGCAATTTGAGAATGCCGTGATGTCACTATCCTCAAGTATAATTAGTTTTTCTTAAAGTATTATATATTTGTAACACAAAGTATCATGTAATTAAGAAATTAGCTTTTTGTAAATGCTAAATTAAGTTAATTGGTATGATTAATTAAATGAAGAGTCGTTTAATTGCATCAAAGAAGCATCAAATTCTATGCTTTTGTAATACATACGTCATTTAGGGGTCCTCAAAATCTTGGCTTCTATATGACTATTTGTCACCATATCTATATCCAGTATTTGCAGAAACTTTTTCATTTGTTTTCCCTATTAAATTAATTGATTTTAACTCAAGTCAAAGAAAAATTAATCTCTTTTAGCCAAACACACTAAGATCTTTCTTTAAAAGCGAATATTAATTAACTAATAATTATATCCCGTTTTAATTGCGTTCTTAAATCACAAGCAATAGTAATTTCAGATATCCTGTTTAGATAATTACGTTCATTTTGGTTAATTCGAGTGTGATAATAATTAGAAAATTAGGTTGATCTATCAATTAATTCATTACCAGGTGTTGAATTATTTGGGGGAAAAGAGGACGACAGTATGGAAAGAAAGAATACGGCGGCATCCCAATTTGATATTTCTTAATAGAAAGCCGAGGTTATTGGTATGGGTTAGGATTAAATTCCTTCTCCATAGCTCCGTTGGTCTTCGGACGCCTGAAAATTGAGAAAAAAACACTGAGAAAGCTAACTTAGTTTTGGTTTCTGATCTGAAATGTCTAACTTAGTTTTGGTTTCTTGATTCTCTGTCTTGTTTAGTTTTAATTGCTGTTGTGCAATGGGAAATAATTAATAACTTCCCCATATACTATTTAATGGAATAATTAAAGGAAATAAGAATGATTTATAATTACGGTGGAACTAACTTTTAAAAAAAAAAATTAAGTCATCTTGAAGTAACAGTAAGCCTACAATTATGAAGTCCGACTCCAACTTTCCTTTTCGCACAATCTTATTATTCCCTTCTCCTAACTTTCCTTATTATTTTACTCGCATCCTATTGTATGATATATTCACTTTTTACACCATATATATTATTCTCTTCTCCAGCTTTCCTTTTCCAACAGTTTCTTACAAATCAAATTTACATCTACTGCTGTAAACCAGTTTTCACTTGCGTTTCAGACAATTTGTTATCTTTATATTAATTTTAGTTTCTTATCTTTATTATTTATTTATTTATTTATAAATATTTAATATTTAATTATGAAAATAAATTCGTAATGTATAATTAATAACTAATATAAGAAATTAGACTTTATTTTAAATTATTATTTCTCTGAACTGATATTTATGAAAAGGAATGATCTAGTAAATTGTTTTTTTATTATAGAATACAATGCAGTTAAATACATAATATTATAAAATTATAAAATATCATTAAATATATTACCATTCCATACAATATAAAAATATATTTCATCACCAAGCAGATAGACTATTAATTTAATTGTTTTCTATCCACGGATTTTGAGGATTCCTTTATTAGTGCACGCATGATGCGTCCAAATGTTATCCTACTCCTACTCTATTAATGCTTACCGGAACCTTTTTTTTTTTTAATCCATTCCCTTTTTTTATGTAAAAATTAAATTTTTAATGTCATAAAGTTTCTATTTATTCTAAAAATTGAAGAAAATAATAGCAGGTTAGATTTTTTTACCACCCGATCCACTTGGCTTCGTTTATCCAGAGTATGAATATTTATAAATGGATTTGTATATTTAAGATAAAATTTGTCATGAATTCGGATTGGATATGGGATAAGTACTCACTACACAAATATCTTTATATATTTAGTCATGAGCAATGGATATACGTGGATATTCCTTGTATTTAAATTCATTTTTTTGAAAAATAATCGAAAATTGTAAGTATGGGTGAGAATTTAAACAATTGTATTTTTTAGTTTATGTAACAATTATTATAAGACTTGTGATTAAAACAATAATCGAAAATTATTTTAATTTTATTAATTTTAATAATTAAATTGGAATACTTTTGTTTTTTTTTTAAATTTGCTGCACTTATTTAAATATATATTTAATATCTTTCAAAAAAGTCACAAATTTGAAAGTGAAAACTTTTTAGATATTTTTTAATTATGATGAAATTAAAAATTTCACTTTTTATTTTTTGATATTTTTGAAATATGTTAGCTATTTATTTAAATAAAAGCAGCATATTGAATAAAATGTTTCACTATACTTATTAAAATTAAAAAAAATGTATTATTAGTTATATTAACAACTAAATAGAAATTTAAAAAATAACTTTTTAATAGAAAATTCAAATCTATATTAGATTTAACGAAAAAGTTAATGGACTCTCGATTGAAAAACACCAAACCGTTAGTGTTGAAACAGTAAAAATTTAAAAATATGGTGTTAAATTAAAATATATGTGAAATGTTAGAATTTTTTTTTATAATTAGTCTTTTTTTTAATTGAAAGTTTTACCTTATTTATTTGCAACTTTTAGCTTAATTTATGTATTAATTAAATGGATAAGTATTTAGGTACAAGTACATGCGGGTATTAATACATGGGTTTAAAATGAATGTGGATATTAAAAGGATAAATTTAAATGAATTTGAAATAAATACAAATGTATTAAAATTAAATAAATTTGTCAAATTTCGAGTATATATATCCATATAACGGTCTTCCCCAAGTATCCATTTAGCGACGCATAATGCGACGGAAGGATTAAAGACGGACTCTTGATTTTTCCCTCTATTGCAATGGCTCAATGCTCCCAACGAGGCCTTATTTGCCGAAGCTTAGAATTGTTGCGAATCCACCATTCCTTGTTGTCGTTTAAACCAAAACGCCACCAAAGATTTTATTGCTAGCTAAAGCCATCTTATCCATCTGTCTAAAACTAATTATATAAAAATACCAACCGTAACAGTAACAATTAGCAAATTTTTATTAAATACTAAATTAAATAGATTTTAAGTGTAATTTTAATTAGCATGTCATAAATTAAATAGATTTTAAGTGTAATTTTAATTAGCATGTCATAAATATAAATTAATAGTTTAGTTTTACATAGTTTACGTGTTATACCAGTTGCCAATAAAACCATTAGACAAATTAACAGCTAGATTTTATTAACTCCAAATCGCCTTTAAATCCAAGGGATACCATAATATATCTACCGTAGGAATGTAACTAAGGAACACTGTATTATTATGGAGACAAATAAAATATGGGATAATAAATTATTTACTTTCTAAATTATCACTATTTAATATATTAATCTCCTTAAAATAGCAGAATGCTATATTAGCTCAAAAACTTATTAAAAATGCAAGCAATACACTTGGGTAACAACGTTTGTTAACTTTAAAAAGGTTGGAATGAAAATAAAATAAAATTATTGCAATGTTTCCGATTTTTTCAAATATTTATTAAAAAATGAATCACACAAACTTTTTTTTAAAACTATTTATATATTGAAATATCAAGATATGCATATTTTGATATAAAAGTCAAGATATACATTTCTGTATTTTGATAGATAAGAAATAACTAAAATATTAAAGAAAATATATTTTTAATTCATTACAAAAAAATTAACAAACAATTGAAAAAAATTAAAGTATTTTTCAAATTTATTTTGATTATTTCATATTTTGATCCGAAAAATATTCAAACTTTATCTTAAAACTTTTTATATGAATCGATTTAACAAACGCTACCTTATACTTATACTGTTATAAAAATATCAAATTACCTTTTTAAATTTATTAAAAAATACAAGATTACTTTCTATAACTTTCACATGGCACGGACACATAGTTTTAATACACTTTTAGTGAAAATGCCATTTGTGTTTATAGAAAATAATTTAATATTTTTAACAAATTAAGAAGATAATCTAACATTTAATAACTGAAAATGAACAATTTATTGAACAATAATAATTTAAAAGAAAAATTATATATTACTTTTAAAATTTATTTTTATATATCTATAATACCACTCTCTCTTATTTCCTAGTTCCTCGTACTTTCTTTTCATTCCAATTGGAATCGTTGTATGTTTATATATATAAGTCCTAATGGATTAAAGAATAGCTCAATATGATGCCCATAATGATAATAATGGAATATAAGTACCTATACACACAACTACTTTTTTTTTGTCCTACACACCATTTCTATAACAATGAGGTGGATTTCTCAATAAGTAATTTTACTTATATTTTTTTATAATTACATTTTTAAAGGTAAAAAGAATAAAATTCAAATTATAATTAATTGAAAAAGATAAAGGTGAAAAGAATCCTTTACTTATAATTAAGTTGAATGTCAATTTTCTGGCAATATTCATTTAAATGACCAAAAAAAGTATATTAATTACATGGCTAATCACAATTGTAAATGTTATATTGACATTATAGAAAAAAAAATGAAGCCATTCCATTGAAATGGACATTTTTTTAATAATATGTTTTTAATAATTATTTTCAATTTTGATATGTATCAGAAATTATTTACATTTTTGAGGTATTTTTCAAAATTATTCCGACACGTAGAGATTTTAGGCGTGGGATCCACGTGAACAAATCTAATTTTTCTCTGAAATCGCTGCATAGTGCAGCGGTTTCAGAGAAAAATCAGATTTTTCCCTACCGATTATTAAATTAATGAAATTTTAATATAATTTAATTTATTTTTTAAATAAAATTATAATTAAAATTAAAATTAATTTAATTTAATAATTTAATTTTAATTATATAATTTAATATTAAATTTAAGTCTATTTATTTTTTTAGTTCTAATAAAAATAATAAAAGTGTAAAATAAAAAAAATATTAAATTTATGCCTTATTGCATCATTAAAAATGTAAAAGACAATTTTGACAAAAAAAAAAGAATAATTAAACGGTATATTTGGACAAACATAGTACATTTGTAATTTATACTGTACATTTGGACAAAAATAGTATTATCTTAGTCTTACTTTAAATAGTGGATTTTTTCTATTTTATTTGTCTTGTTTTAACTACTCCTTCCGTTTTTTTTATAAGTTACTTTTGTTATTTTTACTGAGATTAAAAAATAATAAATAAATTTAAATTTAGTATTAAATTACGTGATTAAGACTAAATTATCAAATTTGATTGGTTCTAACTTTATTAGAAAAAATAAATTAAAAAAGCAAATTAAATTACATTAAAAATTTAAAAGTGACAGATAAATAAAATTTTAATTTTACTCAAAAATAACAGATAAAAAAAACGAAAGAAATATTATTTTAGGTAAAAGTGTTAAAAAACGGTTTAAATAGAAAAGTGTTAAAAAACGGTTTAAATAGGTTAAACAAGTTACGCTTAAACTTTTTTTTGAGAAAAAAAGGAGTTGAATTAGATATTAGATTACAAAATATGTTATTTAAATTGTATATAAATCTTATCATAATACACCCAATCCATTTTTAAACATCTCCAATTTTGGAAATAAAAAATAAATAAATATGTACCCTTATTTATTTATACATCCCTGCATTTAATAGAATAATAAATTTATATTTAATCATGTAATAATTAAATACAGTATTTAGAATTAAAAAATAACAAATTAGTCAATTGTTAATACATTTTTATAAAATTGATATTTTTCAATCATTTTCTTAATTCACATATTAAAAATAAATAGTTAAAGTATAATGTATGATAATTTACGCTGTTAAAAGATGAGGCTAATTAAAAAGAAAAAAATCTTAATATTTCATCTATATTACAATTCTGCATCCAACATTTAAATTTTTACCGGTTGGATACATTTTTTTCTCGATGTTATATATGGTTTTTCAAAATTTTATCAATTAAAAAATTATTAATCTCCTGTCTCATTTTAAAATATAATTTTATATTTTTATAAAAAATAAAAAAAATAATTAAAATATTTTAATTTTATAAAAAATTATAATTATTGATAAAAATATCATTATATGTTTTAAATAATTTTTTAATTCTAATTAAAAATAGAGATTTATAAAAAATATCTAATAAAGTGTATCATAAATAGGGATATACATATAAATTTATTTTTTATATTTAAAAAAAATTAAAGTGGAATAAAATAAAATAGAAAAAATAACATTTTAAAGTGAGAAGAGTGAGTAAAAGTTTTTACTATTTGAATTGCTAATGATTTTAAATTTAATCTTAAATATATATGTAATGTCTTAATTTTTAATATATTAGATTTTTTTTTAATTATGTCAATTCAATATACAATATGAGTATAGTTTTGAAGGAATGGTCACAACATATTTCATCGTTTAGGACAATTTACAATTAGAATTCTATAATTTACAATTTAATAATTAAAATTAATGAAAATATTATGTTTTTATTAAAAAAATAGATTTTCAATTTTATTTAATATTTAATATAATTCAAAAATAGCAATAAATGTTTATTATGGTTAATAATTAATATTTTTTTGGACAGAACATATTTCGGCCATAGTTATTTAATTTTGTAGCCAAACTGTCAAAATGAAAAGAAAAATTAACTTACTATGTATGATTTGCACAAAATAAAATAGTGGAATATGATACAAGACTTTTCTAAAGAAGTTAAGATTGAAAGTTTGAAGCTTGAACCATACAGTATAAATGCAATTATGCATGCATTTCTCATTCGTGTTCATTAAAGTTTACATGAGAGATTTCATTTCACAATTGATATTTTTCGATATTATATATAATTAAATTAGTTATGGATAACTCATAGAGGGGAAAAAAAGACAATAATGTTTTGCATTACTCTTGAAAAAGACTCACAAATTATTTAAGAAAAGAAAATGGCATTATTAATTAATGTAATTAATAATTGAAAAATAAAAGCAATTGATTGCAAATTATTTTCGAGATGAATTTATTTTTGTGGGATAAATCATAATTCCATTTTCCGTATATCTTTTTTTTTTTTAACTGACATCCACCCATCTTCTTCATTATTGCTATTTTTGGACAGTTCATATCAAATAAAATAAAATAAAATAAGCATTATATATTTCTTTTTTTTTAAATACAAGGTTGGAATGGCGATATATTTAAGTGCGGAGCTATAAATGTATGTTCGTAGGACCTAAAATTAAATGGTACCAATAATGAGATGGGAAATAAATTATAATAAAATGCTGGGGAGGATTATAACAAAAGTGGCTTTTTTTTTTTTACATTTTTAATGATGCAGTAAAGCATAAATTTAATACTTTTTTTTTATTTTTTATTTTTATTATTTTTAATAAATTTAAGATCCTCATAAAGCTCGATCACAAACAGGTTATGTCTTTACATATGGTGACACTGCTATTTCTTGGCGATCTGTTAAGCAAACAATCACTATCACTTTCTCAAATCATTCAGAAATATTAGCCATCCATGAAGCAAGTCATGAATGTATATGGTTGAGAACCATGACTCAACATATTAAGGGAACAAGTGGATTGGTAGTGGAGAAAAAGCCAACAAAATTGTATGAGGATAATGCAACATGTATTTCACAACTCAAAGGTTGCTATATCAAAGGAGATAGAACAAAACACATCTCACTAAAATTCTTCTATACTCATGAACTTATGAAAGAAGGACAGATTGATGTTTGCAAAGTTTGCTCAAGTGATAATCCAACAGATTTGTTCACAAAGGCCCTACCAAGTTCAATTTTCAAGAAACATGTGTACAATATTGGAATGCGCCAATTAAAAGATTTAGTTTGATTTATTTTTGAGGGGAAGCATATATGAATATTGTACTCTTTTTCCTTCGCTAAGTTTTTATCCCACTGGGTTTTTCTTAGCAAGGTTTTAACAAGGTATATTCATAGTGCATAGTCATCCAAGGGGAAGTGTTGTGATAATTATGAGATATTTGGATGACTATCAAACTCATCATTCTCCCTATTCTAGTAGAAGTCTACATCTTCTATTTTGTATCTATAAATACCCTATTGTGGTTATTCAGTAAACACAATTAATACGAGAAAATTCTATATTCTACTATTTATGTCTTTCCTTTAATTAGTTTATAACATATTTAGAATTAAAAAATAATAAATTAGTCAATTGTTAATACATTTTTATAAAGTTGATATTTTTCAACCATTTTCTTAATTCACATATTAAAAATAAATAGTTAAAGTATAATGTATGAAGTATAATGTATGATAATTTACGCTCTTAACAGATGAGGCTAATTAAAAAAAAAAGATCTTAATATTTCATCAATATTACAATTCAGCATCCAACATTTAAATTTTTACCGGTTGGATACATTTTTTTTCTCGATGTTATATATTTGGAGCAGTAATGATATGATTTTTCAAAATTTTATCAATTAAAAAATTATTAATCTCCCATCTCATTTTAAAATATAATTTTATATTTTTATAAAAATTAAAAAATAATTAAAATATTTTAATTTTATAAAAAAATATAATTATTGATAAAAATATTCTTGTATGTTTTCAATAATTTTATTTAATTCTAATTAAAAATAGAGATTTATAAAAAAATATCTAATAAAGTGTATCCTAAATAGGGGTATACATGTAAATTTATTTTTTATATTTTGAAAAAAACTAAAATGAAATAAAATAAAATAGAAAAAATAACATTTTAAAAGTGAGAAAAGTGAGTAAAAGTTTTTACTATTTGAGCGGCTAATGATTTTTAAATTTAATCTTAAATATATACTTTTTAATTTTTAATTGGGGTAAGCATGGTTAACCGAAATTTCGGTTAATCAAAAAATCAATTCGAAATCAAATCGATTTTTAGGTTAATCGAACCGAAAATTTAGGTTTATAGTTTTTACTTTAAAAATCGATGATTAACCGATCTGAAATCGAAATCGAATATATATATATATATATATTATGAATTATATTTTAAATTTTACACTTATATTTTTTAATTTTTGTGTAATTTATAAATATTATGATATATAATTTTATAAAATATATATTTTTAGTAAATAAATATTAAAATTATGTGCATAATTAGCGTTCTGTTTTTAGTTTTATATTGAATATTTTTAATTTTTATAATTAATTATGAAAATTTTATTTTTATTTTGATTATTTTAATGAATATTATATTTAATTAGTATTTTTTCTTTTTTAAAGCATTTTTAACTATTAAAAATAATATTATAAATTATATAATTTATTAAATTTATATATTAAAAATTTTTAGTGGTTAACCGATAAACTGAGTTAAAAATCGAAACAGATATAGCGGTTAATCAATAATAATAAACTGATTTAAAAAAATTATTAATGTACCGGTTAACTGGTCCATACTCATCCATAATTTTTAATATATTAGTTTTTTTTTAATTATGTCAATTCAATATACAATATGAGTATAATTTTGAAGGAATGGTCACAACATATTCCATCGTTTAGAACAATTTACAATTAGAATTCTATAATTTACAATTTAATAATTAAAATTAATGAAAAGATTATGTTTTTATTAAAAAAGTAGATTTCCAATTTTATTTAATATTTAATATAATTCAAAAAATAGCAATAAATGTTTATTATGGTTAATAATTAAATTTTTTTGGACAGAACATATTTCGGCCATAGTTATTTAATTTTGTAGCCAAACTGTCAAAATGAACTGAAAATTTAACTTACTATGTATGATTTGCACAAAATAAAATAGTGGAATATGATACAAGACTTTTCTAAAGAAGTTAAGATTGAAAGTTTGAAGCTTGAACCATAATGTATAAATGCAATTATGCATGCATTTCTCATTCGTGTTCATTAAAGTTTACATGAGAGATTTCATTTCACAATTGATATTTTTCGATATTATGTATAATTAAATTAGTTATGGATAACTCATAGAGGGGAAAAAAAACAATAATTTTTGCATTACTGTTGAAAAAGACTCACAAATTATTTAAGAAAAGAAAATGGCATTATTAATTAAAGTAATTAATAATTGAAAAATAAAAGCAATTGATTGCAAATTATTTTCGAGATGAATTTATTTTTGTGAGATAAATCATAATTCCATTTTCCGTATATATATATTTTTTATTTTTAACTGACATCCACCCATCTTCTTCATTATTGCTATTTTTGGACAGTTCATATAAAATAAAATAAGCATTATATATTTCTATTTTTTTTTTTAAATTCAAGGTTGGAATGGCGATATATTTAAGTGCGGAGCTATAAATGTATGTTCGTAGGACCTAAAATTAAATGGTACCAATAATGAGATGGGAAAGAAATTATAATAAAATGCTGGGGAGGATTATAACAAAAGTGGCTTTTTTTTTACATTTTTAATGATGCAGTAAAGCATAAATTTAATACTTTTTTTTTTATTTTTTATTTTATATTTTTATTATTTTTATTAAAATTAAAAATAATAAATAGACTTAAATTTAATATTAAATTATATAATTAAAATTAAATTATTAAATTTAATTAATCTTAATTTTATTTAAAAAATTAAATTAAAAAATAAATTAAATTTTATTAAAAAATTATTAATTTAATAATCGGTGGGGTAAAAATTTTTAAAATCGTTGCACGGTACAACGATTTCAGAGAAAAATCAGATTTATTCACGTGGGTCTCACGTCTGAAATCATTACGTATCAGAATGATTTTGCAAAATATTCTAAAAATATAAATAGTTTTTGACATACATCAAAATTATAAATAATTATTAAAAATACATTATTAAAAAAAATGTTCCCGTTGATAGAAATGTCATTTAAAATTACATATAACTTAAATTATTAAAAGTCTGATAATTTTTTATAGTTATCATAATTCAATTCCTACATGCTCTCAAAACTGTATGTGTGTGTGTATATATATATATATATATATATATATATATACCATCAGCTTCATGAATTATTTATTGAATCATAAATTAAATTCCTGAAAAATGTAACCGAAAGAAAAAAGAATTAATGTAATTACATTATTATTTATACTCCATTTATTTATTTATTAACAATCAAAGGTAGAAAAAAAGATTACCCCACATTCCAATAAAGAAGATTAAAAGAAAGACTAATGAAACGTTTGACCGCCTTAAACCGACCTTTTACCACCACTGCCTCTCTCCTTCTCCTCTTCTTCTTCGCCTTTATATCACACGAAAGGCTCTGTTTCCTGCTACAATAAAAACACTCTCCTTTCCCTCTTTCTCTGAATCTAGCCGCCATTAATATAGCCTGCCCTTTCTTGTCTTTCTTTACCATGTATGGCCACTGATATAATACATATATATATATATATATACACATATATGTGTTAGCTAAGCTTAGCTATCAAAAATATCCTCCAGTTTATTAGTATTTGATATGTTAAACCCCAAAAACCAAGGGCTTTCATTGCTTCTCACTCTTGTCTTCTTGAAGACTTGATATTACACACCTGCCTCTCTTTCTCTCTCTAACTCTTAAGAATACCATCTTTCTGTTACTTTCCGCTATTTAAATGCTCTTTTTTTTTTTTGCTCATTTGTATTCTCCTTCTGTTGGGAAACAGGGTTAAGGTCTGTTCAGGGTATTGTTTAGAATCCGTGATTTCTTCATTTCTTGCCGTATTAGCCTGCAAAGTTGCAAGTTTGAGTATCAAGTTTCAAACTTTGTTTTGAACTCTGGATATATATAGAATCTCGCTGTTTTTTGTTCTCTTGTTATAATCCTGAAGTTGATTAAAGAAGGAAACTTTACGTGCCATTTTATGACCCCAGTTTAAGAATGGTGGACAAAGACCCAGATTTATCTCTCCATATACTTCCCTCTGCCTCTCAGGTAATTTCACAAACAGTATCTTACCTTTGTGCCTGTCTATTTTAACTTTTGTTGGTATCCAAATAAATGTTTTTTTTGGTTTGAGTTTAACAGATTCTTGAAGAGCTAAAAGAGCTGTGGGGAATGGCTTTGCCAATAACAGCAGCACATTTAATGGCCTTTTTTAGATCAGCGGTGTCAGTGATGTTTTTGGGCAGGTTAGGGAGCCTAGAGCTAGCTGGCGGTGCACTTTCAATTGGGTTCACCAACATAACTGGCTACTCAGTTCTTGTGGGCTTAGCATCTGGACTTGAGCCAGTGTGCAGCCAAGCTTATGGCAGCGAGAAGTGGGACCTACTCTCTCTCTCTCTTCAACGCATGATCTTAATCCTATTCATGGCCATTATACCCATAAGCCTATTATGGGTTAATCTTGAATCAATCATGAACTTGATGGGCCAAGATCCAAGCATCACAGCAATGGCAGCAACATATTGTATTTACTCCTTGCCTGATCTTTTAACAAACACTTTGCTACAACCCTTGAGGGTCTTTTTAAGATCACAGCAGGTGACGAAGCCAATAATGTATTGCTCGTTACTGGCTGTGACATTCCACGTGCCTCTGAACTATATGCTAGTGGTGGTGATGAAGCTGGGGGTCCCTGGAGTGGCAATGGCGTCAGTGGTAACTAACATAAACATGGTGGGGTTGATGGTAGGGTATGTGTGGTGGGCAAGTGGACGGTGGGAGATGAGATGGACGGCTGGGATTGGAGGGGTATGTAGTGGATTGGGACCACTGTTGAAGTTGGCTGTGCCTAGTTGTTTAGGGATTTGCTTGGAATGGTGGTGGTATGAGATAGTGATAGTGATGGCAGGGTACTTGCCTAATCCCACACTGGCTGTGGCCGCCACTGGGATTTTGATTCAGACCACTAGCATGATGTACACTGTGCCTATGGCCCTTGCTGGCTGTGTTTCTGCCCGGGTATGTTTCAATTATCACCTAACTCCCACTTTGCCTTGTTAATGTAATCATTTTCTTATCATGTCACTACTACATGTTTCAATTATTTACATATGTGCATTTATGTGTTCCATTGATGGGTCACTATAGCATAGATTCATGCTACTTGGTTTAATGTTATGCTATGATGTTACCATTTGTCAGGTCAAATATGTCCCATTTTTAAATCTTTCACCTTGATTTGGGCAAATGGTTTTGGTAAGGCTGAAATGGAAACTGAAATAAAGACAGAATGTTAAGGTAGCACTTCGAATGAGATCATGAAAATGTTGTAGTTACAAGTTAAGAGGGGTGGCCAAAGAATATTCAGGTGCATAGTCATTCTAGTAGCCTCTTGAACCCAAATATTTTTTGGCCATTCCATTGTAATTGAATTTCCAAGTCAACTTTCTAATTCTAAATTTTGTGTTGTAATTTGTCTAACATAACCGTTGAGATTTAACTACCACTCAATCAAAAATACGAAAAATCTCAAGTTTGATTTATGTATGGAACAATTGTAGTTTGACTATATGCTTTATATATATGTATATATTAAAAAAAAAGAAAAAAAAAGAAGACGCTTACACATTAAGATAGAATAGGAACATTGGTATTGAAAGTATGCATATTTAGAACCCATAAAAGGAAAGGAAAAAATAAATAAGATAGCTATCATATACAAATTCTTGAGGAACTATACTTTCAAAGTCATGCTTTTTGATCAGTTGAGATTGCATTACTTAGGGACCCCATCTAGATCACACATGTAATGTGATTGGACATAATTAGTACATGACAACTGACAACCACTTGTATAATTTTCTATAAACAAGGCTCAAATTTCATTGGTGTGGAACAATAATTTTAACAAACAGAAGGAAACATATTGGCCCTTCCTTTCCATATAAATAATAATAAAAAATAACTATATTTTCCTTCATTGGTCAAAGCTCACATATTATCTACACATCTCTCGTGTCACCTGCAGGTGGGCAATGGGCTTGGAGCTGGTAAGCCTTACAAAGCCAAGCTAGCAGCCATGGTTGCATTGGGGTGTGCTTTTGTGATTGGCATCATCAATGTGACATGGACTATCATACTTAGAGAGAGATGGGCTGGTTTATTTACCAAAGATGGTCTTGTTAAAGGTCTAGTAGCATCAGTTTTGCCCATAATTGGGCTTTGTGAGCTTGGCAATTGCCCTCAAACAACTGGCTGTGGGATAATACGTGGCACGGCAAGGCCCGCAATTGGGGCCCATATCAATTTGGGCTCATTTTACTTTGTGGGTACTCCTGTCGCGGTTGGGCTAGCTTTCGGGCTGAATGTTGGGTTTGCTGGGCTTTGGTTTGGGCTATTGTCAGCCCAAGTAGCTTGTGCTGTGTCTATACTATATGTTGTGTTGGTACGTACGGATTGGGAACATGAAGCATTAAAGTCTAAGAAACTTACTAGCGTTGAAATGTGTGGCAATAATGGCATTGAACTTGGAGACAAAGAAGAAGAAGAGAGTAAAAGGTTGTTAGTGAATGGAAATGAAAATGGTGACATAGCATAAGAAGATGGGTAAACGCTTTATGGGATATGGTTTTTTCTTTTAACTACTTTTTGGGAAGGATCTGACTCACAAGGCCACTTTTTTTTTGTTTTGTTTTTGTTAGGGTTGTCATGCATGAGCTATATATATATATATATATATATATATACATAAGGGTTTGTCAAGAAGCTGTTTTTGTGGCCAGAGAGAATGTCACTCCCCAGTAACATAATGAAAAAATATGTTACATATTCAATAGGAATGCCCTACTTTTTGCTGCTCAAAAAGTTTATTTGTTTTGTTCTCTTTGTTTTCTTGATATGTTTACCATTCAATCAAAAGTACTTGTTTCTGCAGATAATTTTGTAGTTATCCTAAATGGACATAGCAAAATAATTGCTCTAATTTTTTCTTTAATATATTACTTAACCGTTAAAAATCAGGTAATAGCAGCATTTAAAATATGATTAGATAATTAAAAAGTAAAATATAATGTATTATAATGTACGTTAGTCAAAGTCTGTATCGTGAAATATATAAATCAAGTTAAATGAAAGATGGTATATTGTAGAGTATACACGCATAAATCCTGGCAAATCTTTTCTATCAAGGCATTGTGCATTTCATTAGATAAAATAGTCGTGATTTAGCAGAAGAGAACTTAGTTGAGAAGTTGCAATAAGCAGCTCAACAATTACAATTTATTTACATAATTGAAATATCATCCAGTAGATGAACTATGAATGGAATGGTGGTGGGCATTATTCAGCAAAGAGCAACAAGCAGAGCACGCATGGATTATGGTTAGGGCACATAAAAAGCTAAATATAAAAGGTTATGGGGGCAAAAAGAAGAAGGTTCCAAGTCCCAACACAAAGTTCCACCCTATTGGCCGACGCCCACTTAAGAAACTACTGCCTTGGTTTAATTTATACCGCTCATCTTCTATTGCAGATTCACCATAACTTGTTATAATATGAGTTTGCTGCTTTGTTAGATAGTCTCTATCTGGAGTATGGTTAGGGTTTGAAAGATAGATTCACCACAACTTATTAGTCAAAACAGAATCTTATTTTAGTTTTGAGAAAGGCTTAAAGTTCAATTTGCCTGTAATACATGTATATAAAAGATGGATATAAAAGAAAAAGGAAGTAAAATTCTTCACAATTTAAAACATTACATCAATCGAAAAAAGAAAGCATGTATAAATATTTTGGGATTGTTTTTGAGCAATCGTGTAAAACATAGTTGTGGAAGATACAATGTAAGAGAAAAAAAGAAGATGAGAAAGAATAAGAAAAGTAGGTGGTCGATTGTGAGTAGAAAGAAAGTAGTGGATGGGGATGTTCAGAGATGGGCTGTAGTATGTTATAGCAGGACCAGGAAATTGACGTATTATTTTGGACTTTCCCCTTTTAGAAGGAATCCATTTGCCCATCTCTCTCAATCATCATCTTTCTCCTCTTACTTTGGAACCATTTTTTACTTTCTTACCTTATCAGTTTTGTCCCTTATGTAACACAACTTCACACTCGCCCATCTGCCAAATTTACCTCTAAATTGTTCCCCCAATAATAGAGATTTATTTTTAAACTTCTTTATTAAAAATAACTCACATCTACGGCAAATATTAAAAAAAAATAAATGTTAACAGTAAAATTATATTTTAACTAAAGAAATATTCAAAAACAAATATGCACTATTTCATAATACATTTGGTGAATATTTGGCATAATTAAAGTTTCAAGTAAAAACGAATTACACTGTCCTTGTCACCCACTTTCTTTAGTGATTTTTTTAATATTAAATGCAATTCTCATCCAGATTCCCTCAGTAGCATGCTCTATACGGTCCTTCGTGGTTGTACTGATAATTTTTTTTATATAATATAATTTAATATATTATTTTAATTTATTTTCCTTCCGCAAATTCAGTAAATATCTTAAAAATTTTGCATATATCCTCAAAGTTGATTAGGACAATTAAAGCAGCATCCAACTTTATGCTGCTAGACATCAAGGATCACTTTGAAAACCAAATGGAAAAGCATGACAGCGGAGAGCATCCCAACAAAGGCAAATGTACAGACATTGATCAGTGTAATAACAATAAAACAAAACAGAGAAGTTGATTTTAGCAAAACATCTTTGAATTGATGTCTTGTGTCTGTTCTGTTGGCTGTGGTTGATCTTCTTCCACCTTTAGTTGAAGATCTGTGAGGGGTCACATAAAAGGCATAAACCACTAATAGGGCACTTTGAGCTGTTCTCTCTTTCTGCCTGACTTGTCTGCTCTATTAATGAAAAAAACTTCACCAAAAAAGAACAACTTCATATTATTATCTTCACCAATGAACTTCAAGTAATTAGCATCAAAGATGTTTCCAGAATAGATTTTTATTAGCCACAACTCTAACATCAACTACCAAGTTAGTCTGCCTCATAGGGTTTAATTAACAGCATAGCTACTGTAGAAGAAAACAGTTATCCTGCAACCATGCTGAATTTCATATCAGTTTCAATTACATACCCCTCTAAAAGATCCCAAGAACATGAGTTTGAGCTTTTATCCCGAGGCAACAAGCATCTTGAAATGTGTCAAAAAATTCACCTAATTTAGATAATCTTTTTTTCTGGTGATTCATGTAATCTTTTCCTTGATAGATATAAACAGTGCCACACAACATAGATTATCTTTCTGCTTTCATATTTCTTTTCTGAGACTAAAAGATAGTTGGCTACCTTAGAAGTGAGCCAATGACACTGCAAAATAAGATCTCTGCTTGGCCCTACAGCCTTCTTAATGCTCATTGCTTTGATGAGACTCACTAAAGTATGGTAGATTAGCATCTAATTAAGCATGGAGAGTGTATCATTAGGTTTCAATCACCATAAGCAATGACACATATAGCAACTATTGAATAGTTCTTCCTCTTATTTTTCATAACCAATTCATCAAATTAAAATGCACGGAATTTCCTAGAAGGCTGCAATTCAACCAAAAATTCATCTGCAATTTCACTTGAGTCGAAACCTCCAGACTAAAATGTCCAGCAAGTATCATCAAATTATGCATCTGTTTATAGAGTTATGAGCCATCATTGGAGTTGCAATAAAGCCCTATCATTAGCATGTAACATCTTCTCAGAAAAGTAGCATGATTATATGCCCCATTACCCCATCCCTCCAAGCTGGATTCTTGTCCATACTTCATTTCTTTCCATTTCAAATGTCCTATTATAGATGCAATAGAAACAAAGAAATCTTAAAAGCCAACATGCAATGTGCGCAAACACACTCATTGAGAGAGAGAGAGAGAGAGAGAGAGTGATAAAATATTCAAAGACAAGGGGAGTTTATCAAACTTCCTAGTTGAAATGCCTGCATTCAAAAAAAAAAAAGGTTTCAAACTCATGCTTAATTGCCAACGTACAGCAGCAAGAACAATAATAAATATGATGACAAATAACAAAGAAATCTAAAATATCTAAAAAGTTATAATATTTATTTTCTTTTCTTTTAATATATATATATATATATATATATATAAATATATCAAACTGTGATTTCACAGATAAAAGGAATGATAAAGCACATGATAAATTAAGAAATCAAAACAAAAAATCACTTATATAACCCACCTTACAGAACATATGATATGAATAGCATCTTCAAATCAAAGCATAGAAGCCCAGAATAAACTATGCTTTTTCTTGGATTGAAGACAAGGCAAGGACAGTGAAAGTTCATTTCCAATTCTTGATCAAGACATCTAAAGAATAAACATCATCAGCAATATGGTCTTGCATCTTGCTAACAGTTAAGCCATTGTACTCTCAGCATCTCAAAAAGCTTGATCAATCTTGATGGCCATTAACATTATTAAATGAGAGTTAAACTTCAGTGTACCCAAACAAATCCTTGATTTTTGCATAAAATGATTATGAATCCAACACAACCCTGCATGTCGAATAAAAAATAAATCTTCCATTGAAGCTCCTTATTGTAAATCTCTAACAATAACAAGCAATTGCATATACTTGGTCTTGGAAGCCACATGAATAAATAAGAAGAGGCCCAGTTTTGCAGTATGAGGACGTTCGCACTCTGTTTCATTGTTTGGCTTAGCAAGATATGAGAATATGCAGCTAATATTTTTAGATTTGATAAAAAAGAATTAAATAGGATGAACCCTAGGGGAAGATGCTGTACAGGAGCCAAGCTCAGGTAGTTCAAGTACAAATTAAATCGAGCTTCAGTACTAAAATACTGAGCAAAGTAAGCACAAGAGCTTAATCGAGTAGATACTTTGTAAATTTGACTTTAAAGATTCTCAATATTATTGAAAACATCTAAAGAGTAATTCAAAATAGATACCGTAAGCCAGTTATATATGATAATAATATTAATTTGAGCTTACTCAAGCTTTTGATTTAAATTTATATTAGTTATCAAGTAATGTCGAGTTTAAAAAATCTATAATGTATTATCTTGTTGAGTTTGAGCACAAAAAAGAATAAAGTAAAATAAAATTTGATCAGGTTGAGCCATGCTCAAGCTCAGCAATCTGATGATTAAAAATTGAGGCAAGTACAGCTGAAGATTTACACCCCAAGGGTGGGGTAGCAGGATGGTCAGGTGCTCAGCAGTGACTAATCATAGTTACTCCATACTTGGGACAGGGAGATTATAAGTTCAAAAAACAATTAAAAAAAAAAAAAGAAGGAACAATGCCAGAAGAAAGCTGCATAAATTTTTTAGCAGCACACCATGTTCTATCTTAAAATAAACTAAAGCTAAACATAAAAAGGCAATTGGGAATCAAACATTGACCCTAAATGCTGTTAGAGTAAAGATACATTATTGATGTATCAGCAAACTTGATCCAATTTCAAGGCTCTTCTGCTTAAACTGAAACTTCTCAAAGTATCTTGTTGTCCTACTTTCACCATCGGCCTTCTTTTTGCAATCTGCTTGATTATTTGAAATGATGTCAGCAAGTTTAAGCTCAAGTCTTTTTTATACAAGTTTAAGCTCAAGTCTTTTTTATACTTTAATGCTATTAAATTCTAAGGCCCAACAAAGTGAACTTCTTGATGATAGCTAGCCCAATGATCCATAAATACTGACCTTTGTGCAAATTCCCTGATTCTATTGATCTTTTACTTTTCATCACTTCATATATTATATTCTATGACTACTAGCAAAGGTAAACAACTGAACAAATAAGTGTTTACAGACACCACCATTTTGCAATATATAGAGGGAACGAAAGCTCTAAGTTAGCAATTTGCATGTAGGCCCTAGAGGTCAAAGATGTCAGCATGCCAGCTCAGTATAACTGCATGCCTCAAGCATGTTTTCCTAACACCCACAAACCCCTCGCCCCACCCCCTCCACACCCTTGCTTGCTTTTTTTTTTTTTTTTTTATCCCTCTAAAGCACGTGTTATATACTTGGATGCTTGAAAACAATTAAGAGAAAAAAAAATTAACTTTATGCAGACAATTTAAGACCATTTCCCTTTTTTTTTGAGTATAAAATACATAAAAATATTATTTTATTTCTTGAATTAAGCAGGTACTAGAAAAAGAATGCCGCAAAATATTGATGAATATAAAATGATAGCTCACACAAATGCATCAACAACAGTACTTTTAAATTAGTATTCAGTTAACTAGGCCAAACACCTGCTAAAATCCAGAAAACAACATCATCTACAACTGTAATGGTATCCAGAAAACAAAGACTCATTATTGATCTATTGGAAATATGGAGAATGTACAAAGACCTATTTTTAATGCAAGATCATCTCATTAAAGAAAATTTAACTGTGTCTGCATGACTCTATGGAAAGGCAGGTATATGCAGGTCAGGCATTTTGGTCTAGCTGCCAAAAAGCTATGCCGATAAACTTTGATGATCTTCTTTGGTCTTTCTTTGCATTGGGCTAATTAGCAACTTTGCATACCTAGTGTGCCATGGACCTGTTTCTTTGCATAAACTACTTTAGTTTAAATCTAGTATTTGTTCAGAAACGTACTATGGAAGAATATTAACAATCCAACTATAAGAAAGAGATGATGAATCTATGGAGCTAATTTAATCTTAGCTGCTTTCAGAGACCTTTCTATTCGAGCATCTCGTTCTGAAGGTATTTGTGTCAGTCAATGCAGTTCCCTTCTACTGCTTTCTCTGTTCCATGCAACAATCATTACTCCTTGATGCTCTTTGTTATGTCCAGACTACTGCTGACTCCTCCATATTAAAGTCAACACTTTTTCCCTTAACTTACTCACCCAATGTCCTGATTCCATGCACCAAAAACCTCAATAACAGCCTTTAGTGCTACACACATTAACTGTCAAATGGCAGCCTTAGAAAAGCCAGATTTCTTGTTATCCAGAATTTCCAGAAAGTGTACTCTCATATTTAGGCCACATAGTATAGTAACTCATTATTTTTCAGAATCACTTGTGTCATCTTATAAAAGATTAATCTTTAAACTAAGACCCTTTATTATTTTACTAGAACCTAAAATCCCTCGTGAGATACACCTTTTGTCCATCCTAAATGAACATCCCAGGTATGAAGGGTGTGGATCCGGTTCGTTCAAGTGACTCCACAAAGTTAAAGGAGACAGGTGGCCCCGTGTTTGACCTGGGTTAAAGGAATATGGTGCACTGCTATTAACAGATTAGGCTTAACAGAACATTCTTTCTATCAGTGTATATAGGTTTAATAGGTTTCATATTTTGTACAGTTGACTTTCCTTGTATAATTAGCTTTATCTTAGGCTAATGGATAGTGATTTAGTTCCTTATTTAGATTAAATGTTTTGTATATATTCAGAGATGATCTAAGGAGAAATAATCGATTTTTTGGCAAATTTTTTTGGTTATCAGTCTATATTTTGTTATGGTATCAGAGCTAGAGTTTTTTTGAATCTGGATTTTGGAAATTCTTTGGGTCGTCGTTCACTGTGCACATCGGGATCTCACCGCCCATCAGAGGAGGAGCGCAGGGCTATTTCCGGTCTGTTCTCCAAATCCGGTCACCGGGTGTTGAGCGAGTGGAGTACACGCACCGTCGCAACTTTTTGTGTATTGTTCCATGCTCCAGCGCGTGGTTGTACGTGTGGCGACGGTTTCTTCTCGAATTTCTCCTCCGCCGTCGCAATCTAGTTTCCGGCGGTTCTCTGGTGCCTGTTTGCTCATCTGACTTGGTTTGGAGGGTGAATAGTTGATTTTTTTTGGATTGGCTTCTGGTCTTGGTCTCGCTTTTGCTTCTGGATTTGATTTTTCGCCTTTGTTTGTGGGTCAGCTTTCTTCTTGGCTCTTGAAACATGTCTTCTTCAGAGATTTTGGGTATTAGATTTACAGGTAAAAACTATGCAGCATGGAAATTTCAGTTCAGGATGTTTTTGAAGGAAAAGGAGCTTTGAGGTCACATTGACGGATCTGTTTCTGCTCCTACAGATGATACAACTCGGCATGAATGGGAGACAAAGGATGCCCGAGTTGTTTCCTGGATCATAGGCTCTATTGAAGCTCATATGGTGAACAATTTGCGCTCTTTTACTACTGCCAAACAAATGTAGGATTATCTGAAGAGAATATATCATCAAGATAATACAGCTCGGCGATTTCAATTGGAACTTGAGCTTAGCAACTTCAGTCAAGGTAATCTTTCCATTGAGCAATATTATTCTGGATTTCTTAACCTGTGGAGCGAATATTCTGGTATTATTTATGCAAAAGTTTCTAAAGATGCTTTAACCAGTATTCAAGCAATTCATGAAGATAGTCGTCGTGATCAGTTTTTGATGAAATTAAGATCAGAATTTGAAGTTACTCGAGTTGGATTGTTGAATAGAGATCGAGGAAAGGGACATATATGCTTTAGTTGCAAGGAATATGGGCATATTGCTCGTAATTGCAGTAAGAAATTCTGCAATTATTGTAAGCAGATTGGACACATTATCAAGGATTGTCCTACTCGTCCAGAAAATCGTCGTATTCGAGGTTTACAAGCTGCTGTTCCAGGCAGTAGCTATGATATCCCACCATCTGCACCATTATCCAATGTTGCTTCTACCATTAGTCAGCCTCCTGTTACTCCAGAAATGGTTCAACAAATGATTTTATCAGCTTTTAATCTTTAGGGGCAAAGTACAAAAATTCTTTCTCCTTAGCTTGTTGATTTTGATGCATCTAATCATATGAATGGATCATCTCATTTGTTACAAAATCTTCGACAATATACTGGCACTCAAAACATACAAATTGCTAATGGAAATTATCTTCCTATTACTGCCATTGGTAATATTGGACCTTCTTTTCGCAATGTGTTTGTTTCTCCTGAATTGTCTACTAATTTGATTTCGGTAGGTCAACTAGTGAAAAATAACTGTAATGTAAACTTCTCTCGTGATGGATGTCTTGTGCAGGATCAGGCGTTGGGGAAGGTGATCGTGAGGGGGCCTAAAGTGGGCAGATTGTTTCCATTGCAGTTTTCTGTTCCTCGTAATTTGTCTTTAGTTTCTAATATTGCTGACAATAAGAGTGAAGTTTGGCATAAACGGTTAGGTCATCCGAATAATGTTATTTTGAATAAATTGATGGAATGTAATTTTCTTGGAAAGAAAGTTCAGTCTTCTGATCATATTTTGTCTTTTGATTGTTCTACTTGTAAATTGGAAAAAAGTAAGATTTTGCCTTTTTCTACTGATGGTAGTCGTGCTGATACTTGTTTTGTAATAATATATACTGATGTTTGGGGTATTACTCCAGTTATTTCACATGGGCAGTATAAATATTTTGTCACGTTCATTGATGACTATAGCCGTTTTACTTGGATATATTTTCTGCATTCCAAAGCTGAGGTGCTAACTGCATTTCAAGCTTTTGTGACTTATGTTGAGACACAGTTTTCAACTTTTATAAAAGTTTTACGGTCTGATAATGGTGGGGAATATATGTCACATGACTTTCAGGGTTTCTTGCAACAGAAGGGTATTGTATCTCAGCGATCATGTCCTTACACACCTCAACAGAATGGATTGGCTGAACGAAAAAACCGTCACTTGTTAGATATGGTTCGCATTTTGCTTTTGAAATCTTCTGTCCCATCTAAATTTTGGGTGGAAGCTTTGGCTACTGCAGTCTATTTAATCAATCGTCTTCCTTCTCAACAGTTGAATTTTGATTCTCCATTTTATCGTCTATTTCGCATGCATCCTGATTATCATACACTACGCACATTTGGCTGTGTTTGTTTTATTCACGTACCTCCTCATGAACGTCACAAGCTTATAGCTCAATCAGTCCGGTGAGCTTTTATGAGTTATAGTACTGCTCACAAGGGATTTTTATGCTATGATGCTATTGCCAGCCGCATGCATGTTTCTAGAAATGTGATTTTCTTTGAACATGAGTACTACTTTCAGCAACATTTTAGTTCCTCAAATCCTGTTTTCCTTTCACTTTGATGACAGCTCTTGCTCAATTGAGCGTTTTAAATCAGGCATGGTCTATCAACGACAACAACTCCCTCTATCATCACATGTTTCTCTCAATCCTGATTTGCTGCCACCTTCAGTGGCTTCTAGAAGAGGCACCCGTGTCCGTTGTCCCCCAGATAGGTTTGGTTTCTCTGCCACACTATCTCATGCTGCGGTTCCTTCTTCTTATTCTCAGGCAGCTAAACAAGCATGTTGGGTCAAAGCCATGCAAGAAGAACTTCAGGCCCTTCAGGAGAATCATACATGAGATTTGCTTCCTTGCCCTGCTGGTATTAAGCCCATTGGTTGTAAATGGGTATATTCCCTTAAGTTGCGATATGATGGCTCACTTGATAGATATAAAGCAAGGTTGGTCGCTCTCGGTAATAGTGATGTCATGTAAAATGTCTACCTTTTAGTGTGTGTTTTTCTCTTATTTATGTAGTTAAATATGTAATATTATATGTATTTTTATGTGTTTATGTCTAATTATGTGTTTATGTTTGTTTTTAGGTTAAAATTGGTGAAGTGTGAAGAAAATGAAGAACATGGTGAAAATTCGAAGGAAGAGAAATCACGAGTAGTGAAGAGGCTCACGAGTAGTGAAGAGGATCATGAGTAGTGAAGAGAAATCACGAGTAGTGAAGAGAATCACGAGTAGTGAAGAGAAATCACGAGTAGTGAAGAGGCTCACGAGTAGTGAAGAGGATCACGAGTAGTGAAGAGAAATCACGAGTAGTGAAGAGGATCACGAGTAGTGAAGAGAAATCACGAGTAGTGAAGAGAATCACGAGTAGTGAAGAGAAATCACGAGTAGTGAAGAGAATCACGAGTAGTGAAGAGAAATCACGAGTAGTGAAGAGGATCACGAGTAGTGAAGAGAAATCACGAGTAGTGAGGAGGCTCACGACTTCAGAAGAATTCAAGGGAATCACGACTCGTGAAGTCATTCACGAGTCGGACAAGGCAACTGTTTCCGAAACATTGTGTCTTTTGAACTTAATTTTTCAACCAACCATCGTGACCCTCCATGGCAACTTTTCACATTGACAACTATTATGAAGGGACATATCTGTAGACTTAATCTCTATAAATAGGGATCCAAGATGCTAAAAAGGGGAGAAGAGATCAATCAATGTTTGTTTCTAGTTATTATTTTGGATAAATATTTTTACTTAGTTTTTATTAGATGTTTACAAAGGGACAAGCCAAAGGAACATGAGATAGTTTTCTTTCTCTTGTTTATCTTTAATTCAAATATGTATTTGGCTAGTTTCCTTTGTACATTATAACTATGTACTAGAATTTGTTTAAGGTATGTTTATTCTTATTATGAATGAAGCATGATTTACATCCATTTGTGTGCTTTGATTTGCTTTGTATGATTGGCCACCATATTTAGCATGTTAGTCAATTTGTTCGCAATGAGAGTTGGAATTCTTTGATGGAAAAACAAATGAATGTACTTGAAGCATTGAATTTCTTTCATGTGACTTAAGGAATTCACTTTGAGGGGTTAAAGAATTGGCATAGAACTTCATGATTCTTATTTATCTCTATAATGACATGAGAATGCTTATAGACTCTAAATAAGAACATTCTTTATTGACAACGAGAGTTGCTTTAAAGAATCTTGGCTAAATTCTCCAGTCACTTTATTTATACAATTACTAGAACTTGTTCTTAGATGAATTACTATTTCATATTTGTAATGTATGTTCATACTATCATTTAAATCATCTTTAATCCAAATTAATTTAATATATCCCAAGTAGTTTAGATATTTAGTCAAATGCATAATCTTTATTTTATTTGTTACCTATCCATCTGTTCTTTGTGATTTCAATACAAAATTTATCCCGTTCCCTTTGGATCGACACCCTACTCCTACTATACGCAGTCTAGTGAGACTAAGGGTTAAATTAAATCCCCATCAAATAAGCAAGAGTATGGTCTAGATTACGAGGAAACATTTGCACCTGTTGCCAAAATGACCACTGTGCGACTTATTCTCGCTATTGCTGCTTCCAAGGAGTGGTCGTTACGACAAATGGATGTAAAAAATGCCTTTTTGCACGGTGATCTTAAAGAAGATGTATACATGATCCCACCATATTTTCTACTCCTTCTTCAGATGTTTGTAAGTTAAGGAGGTCCCTCTATGGATTGAAACAGGCTCCTCGGACATGGTTTAGTAAATTTTGTGATACTCTTCTTAGCTTCTCTCTTGTTCAAAGTCAGTATGATTCGTCTTTGTTCCTACGCAAAACATCTAAAGGAATTGTCTTGCTTCTGGTATATGTTGATGACATTGTTATTACTAGGACTGATTCTGAATTGATTTCTCAGCTTCAAAAGCACCTTCAAGGTATTTTTCATATGAAAGACTTGGGCTCTCTACACTATTTCTTGGGTCTTGAAGTGTGCTCTACATCAGCCGGTATTTTTCTACATCAACATAAGTATACTCAATATCTCATTTTTTTATCTGGTCTTCAGGATGGTCATTTTGTTCCAACTCCCTTGGAAGTAAATGTTAAATATTGTCGTGATGAGGGTGATTTTTTATTTGATCCTACTTTGTATAGACGTCTTGTCGGCAGCTTAAATTATCTGACTATTACTCGTCCAGATATTTCTTTTGCTGTTCAACAGGTGAGTCAATTTATGCAAGCACCCAGGCATCTTCATCTAGCCACTGTCTGTCGCATAATTCGTTATTTGTGTGGTACCTCTTCGGTAGGTTTGTTCTTTCTAAAAGACTCTTCTCTTCATCTTATTGCTTATAGTGATGCTGATTGGGCTAGATGTCCTGATATTCGACGGTCCATTACTGGTTGGTGCATGTTTCTTGGTTCTTTACTGATTTCTTGGAAAAGCAAAAAGCAAGATCGCGTCTCTAAATCCTCAACTGAGTCTGAGTACAGAGCTATGTCATCTGCTTGTTCAGAAATTCTTTGGCTTCGAGGATTTCTGGCTGAGCTTGGTTTCTGCCAAATCAATCCTACACCTCTTCATGCTGATAATACTAGTGCTATTTAGAT
This sequence comes from Excoecaria agallocha, assembly GCA_037975025.1. NCBI lineage: Eukaryota > Viridiplantae > Streptophyta > Magnoliopsida > Malpighiales > Euphorbiaceae > Excoecaria > Excoecaria agallocha. The sequence continues at coordinate 122,684,841 of CM075806.1, read as the reverse complement.
TACAGCCAATCCAGTTTTTTATGAGCACACAAAGCATATTGAAGTGGATTGTCACTCTATTCGCGAGGCATATGATTCTCATATCATCTCTCTACCACATATCACTACTGAGCATCAAACTGCCGATATATTTACTAAGGCACTTTCTAGTGATCGTCATCAGCTACTTGTTAACAAATTGATGCTTTTAGATTGACCAGCATCAATTTGAGGGGGAATATCAGTTTATATAGGTTTAATAGGTTTCATATTTTGTACAGTTGACTTTCCTTGTATAATTAGCTTTATCTTAGGCTAATGGATAGAGATTTAGTTCCTTATTTAGATTAGATGTTTTGTATATATTCAGAGATGATCTAAGGAGAAAGGATCGATTTTTTGGCAAACCTTTTTGGTTATCAGTCTATATTTTGTCACTTTCCTTAGGCTTGGTATCAAAGCTTGGTAACGAAATTTGAATCTCACCTTGATAATTCTGGGTTCAAGGATGAACCTCCTTTAGGGGGGGAATGATACATCTCAGGTCTGGAAGGTGTGGAGCGGGTTCATTCAAGTGGCTTCACAAAGTCGAAAGAGATTGGTAGCCCCATGTTTGATCTAAGTTAAAGGAATAGGGTAAGCCGCTAATAACAGCTTAAGGTTTTGGAATGAATGGTAAGCGTTGTTTATTAATTGCCAGGGAAAAAACATCTGCCGTTTTTTATAGATTCGTCAAGTAAATATAGAATAAACTTACTATCCTAGACGTTTGTGCAAACACAATGAAAGAATTGAAATATCCAATCAACTCAAATACGAAAACAGCGCCCTAGAAATATATAAATTTTTGTTGACAAGTGAAATATCTTGACAAAGGAAGAACCAGGTTAAGAAGCCAACCTGCCCATTTTCGATGCAATAGATAAACGAGATCTTCGCTAAGTAGCAGTCCGCTTGTTTGTCAATAATTTGCTCGTGATCCTATGCGAAGTCAACCTATCTGGTGAGCTCAAAAGAATGTTCTGTTCTTCAGACCTTTCTATTCTCTTAGGATGTTTTCGTCGCACATTATCTTTGGTCTTGCCAAGGTGATTCTGGGCCAGACTTTGTCTTCCAGCATTCCTCGAAGAGCGTTTTGGATTCAAATCCTTCTTCCCTTTTGCTCTTGAAAAACTGGACTGAGCATTTCTACGAGGACATCTGCTACTCCCAACTTCCTCCTCCTCCTCCTCATCATAATCATATTCATAACCACCATCGTCATCATCATTCTCAAAATCAGAATCTCTATCATTTGTTTCCACACTATTCTGATCATTACCTTTTTCTCTTTGGTCTTTAGATTCATGGGCTGTCTTCTTCTCTTGTTGTTTACTTCCACCTGGCACATTATGTGCTTTAGGATCTTCAGTTATTGTGTTCATGAGATGAATATACCGATTCCTTATGTTCATCAGTGGATTTTTCTCAGTTAACAATCCCCTCTTGTACGCCTCCCTCAACACCAAAGTATAAGTTCCTCCTTTACTTGACAAGTAAAATATCCCTGGATGGTGAAGCAATGCTCTCTTAAACCTTGACCGGATTCCCAACCACTCTCCTAGATCCAGCAAAGTATCCTTCTCCAACTTCTTTGAAACAAAAAGACTAAGAAGTTCATGCAAAATCCCCACTGCCCACTTGTCTGATTCATCAGTAGAAGGCCCAAGGTGTGCCATATTCTCATAGGGAGAAATATAAGGCAACTTTTGCCACTCACCAATCCACTTCTTCAACTGCTTATCCACCTCAAAACCCTTCGAAAATTGCATAGGAAAGGCGATAGGCATCCCCTTTTTATAACCCATTTTTCCATTACTTACCTTCAATTCCATGGACGAAGTAGCCAATTCATTACTCCAACAAACCAACTCTAATACCACGTCTGAACTCGACCCAGATGACAAATTCCTATTACCAATCAAGCGAAAACAATCAGGAAATTCAGGAACTAAGCATTTCGCGTAATCTTCAGGTAAACCTAAATCCAATTTTATGTCATCAAGAACAGTTACTGGCATTTTATCAATTTTCGAAATCATTAACAGCTTCAAAATTCTATTAGCAACATCCTGCTTATAACTCTCACTCTGATAAACTAACTGCTCTTCAGCATCAATATCAAGTACCCGCGGCGTGAGTTTGATGTGGGGATGGATAGTTAAGCCCGCAGGGAAAAATTCTTCAAAAATTGAAGGGTATTTTCGGATGAAATCGATAGGGCGCATTGGGATTTTGAGGGATTCCTTCTGTTGAGAGATGACAGAGAGAGGGAGGGATTTTGCTGGCTCCGATTTAATCAGATTCTTGATGTTCATTAATGGATTTAGGTGTTTTTCTCTCTGCACAGCGTGGTCGAGGCCGCGGTCGCGTACGTGTTTGACGGCGGCAAAGTCGACGATGCCACGGCGATGTTGGTAACTGTGGCCGCCATGATGCTTGGGGAGATAACGACAGAGGAACTGCATTGCTTGGAGGAAGGAAGCCGTACCTTAGTTTGCTGCCTCTGAAATGAAAATGGGGTGGCCCGAAGGGTTCAAGGAGGGTTTTTGCAATGCCCCCTTATATTTACCTTAATTAATACTCCTTTTTTTATTAGTAATTTTCATCAAAATTAAAAAATAATAAATAAATTTAAATTTAATATTAAATTTTATAATTAAGACTAAATTATCAAATTTAATTAATTTTAATTTTATTAAAAAAAATAAATTAAAAAAATAAATTAAATTACATTAAAAATTTAAAAATTAAATATAAATAAAATTTAAATTTTAATCAAAAGTGACAGATTAAAAAAAAAACTTAAAAATAGTTATTAATTTTATCTTAAATTTTAATCAAAAGTTACAATTTTGATCAGATGAAATCAATAGGCCGTAAATCGTAATTGTGATAAAATACATCATAAAACACGATTTTCTTAATGCTATTTTTTTTTCAAATTAACAACTTCAATATTTATTCAGTTGAGTGTTTAATTAGTTAGATTGAATGAATTGTCATATTAAAATTCATTTTATCCAATTTAAATTCTTTAGGGTGAAATTATTTATTGAAACATGAAATACTCACTCCACTTGATAGGTATATTTGACCTTTCAAGAATAAATTGAAGTCTAAACCTAAGCAAAAGCTATATATTTGTCATTTTTTTTTTTTTGAGTAAAATATCAGCTTTACATTAAACCAGAGAAGGAACAGTATCCGGGTGAGTGATTTGCTTTTTTGGGTGAGTGCTGAATAAGTGCTTTAAAATACTCAGGAGAGCGAAGACCCACTTGGCTGAGTGATTTTTCATACTCTGCGGAGTACTCCTTTGTTGTACTCTACGAGAGAAACTTGCTAACTTCTCAAATTTATAATTTTTCCCTTAACTTTTTCTTTCTTTAATTTATTCCTCCTTTTCTTTAATTAAGCTCTGAAAAATACTAAAACTTGCAATTAGACCTAAAAATATATAAATTAACTAATTGAACATAAAATCAAGTAAATTAATACTAAATTAACTAATTTAAATATATAAAAACGTACTAAAAATATAGTATAATTAACAACTATCAATCTTCCAATTATCTATAACTTAAATTAATATTATAATAATTTTTCACAATTGTACGTTTTATCTATAAAATAATGTTTCACAATTATATGTAATAATACACTAATATTATTATTAAACTTACAGGTACTTAAATTACAAAATATTGTTAAACTTTATTATCACACATGCTTAAATTATTTTATATAATAACACAATATTGGTACATAATATGTTTGCATTTTCATTCATATATGTCCATAAAATTTTTATTATGTTATAATGAACATAATATTCAGTCAGTTTATTATAATTGTACTACTTGTAATAAATTTTTTGATCCATTGGCATAATATCTCTAATTTAAAAAAAATTCACCAACTTTAATTACATATTTTAGAAATATTATAACTAATTCCTCATTTTTTATGTGCTCCCTATTCCAAATTTTCATTATAGAATTTAAATAAATAATTGGTTATGTCAAGCAAAGAGTGTCGACCATCTTTGTTTATGTTATCCGATATCTTCTCATTATAATATTTTATAACTTTTTATTTATTATAATAATATAGTCAACCATTGTTATGGTATTTTTAATTTTGTAGTTATACAAATCATCCCATTTTGGGATATGATTTTCCTTATAATATCACTTACCATGACTCTTAGAGTTAAGTATACGTGCACCATCTATTATATAAAATTAATATAAATAAATATTATATTAAAATTAAATTTGTATATTTTCTTCTATTTATCATATAATTTTATCAAATTAATATTAAATATTATTATTTTTAAAGTTTTTTTATAAATATTATGAAAATATTACTATAACAAAAAATAAAATATAGTTTAAAAAACACATTCATCATCAAACTTTAATAATAAGACAATATTCTTAAGTCATTCAAATTTCATAAATAACATTTAATATAAACATAATAAAAAGTTGCAAATATTCAAAACAATTCATCATAAATAAATTATAGTTCTTATCGCATTCATAAAATATTTATCAAAATTATCTAAATTTTAATTATTTTGTATTTATATTCACCATTTCATTATCTAATTAGATTTCAAATTTCTATATATTTTTATTCAATTTTTATGTTTTTAGTTTTAAAAAAATTAAATTTTTATATAAATAAGAATAATACGTAAAAAAATAATATACTAAACTTGGATTATAAATTTAAATTCGAAGATGAGTTCACTTAAAATCTTACTATATATCTAGATGAAAAGATCTACATGGTAATCTTATCATTTTGAATCCATTTTTTTTAATGTCAGAAAAAAATACTGAAAGATTCAATTTCTTAACATAATAATTCTTAATATATTATTTTAATATTCTAAATAATACATAAATGACTTTTCCCACGTCATAAAATTAATTAACAAAATAGACCTACAAATCACACAATAACACATTTAAATATTGTATTAAAATAATATTTTTAACGACTTCTCCAAAAAATTATTTGCAAATTAATCGTAAATAATGCAATTAATTTTTTCAACTTTAATAAAAAAAAATTAATCAAGCACATGTTTTTTTATTTTCTTAACTTTAATAAAAAATAAACAAATAAATATTAATAAAATATATGTTCTAAATTTCAATACCAAATAAATGAAAAATTGTCAAATACATATTTCATTTAAAAAAATACACATTCCAATAGGACGAAAATTTCATACTCTATTTTAAATATGACAACTTATAATATAATATAAATGATTGTCAAAATTTTATTAACATTTACATAAATTTTTTGTTATTTTTAAAATCTATTATTTTAACATTTAACATTATAGGATATTATATTTTAAAATAAAAATTTAAGTTATAATTTGACAGTCACCAAATCAATGAACATATTACACCTATAAATTACAAAATAACACAGTTAAATATTTATAACTTTTTTATACAACTAATTGTTAAAATTATTATTATTATTTACTTATCTTTAATTTATGCAATAAACAAAAAAATTACTTCAAAACTCAATGTAAATAGTAAGCTATAAAAAATTGTAAACAACAAACAAAAAATTTATGAGTGAATGAAAAATATCAAAAAAGAATAGTAGGTGTAAAAAAATGGAAATTGTTGTGAATGATGGACGAGGAGGATAGGTATATATAATATAACTATAATATTAAAAAGTATAAAATCGAACAATCAAAATGATTTGACTTCATGATAATACTTCGAAAATCAAAATAAGGCCTAATCAAAGGCCCATCTCTAAAGAGCCCATAAAAGCCTAAAACACTTCAGTTGAATGGGCAAAGGCACGAGTAGTAAGGTCGTCTTATCGAACATGATCCAATCCTACCATGATAAGGTTTTCTGACGTATGTCTCTGTCAAATCACCATCACCTCTAAAAGTAAGTAATACCTGCTTCAGAATAGTTTTACTATTCAAGAATACTGTTCCGTTTTTTCAAACTTTATAAATAGTATGTTCATTTTATAAACACATACTCTCTTTAAGCATCATTCATATTCTCCCTCTCTAAGCTTTCATTCCAATTGCTAACTTAAACATTAGAGTGCTAACGTCTGACATAACCGGGCAAGCACATTTTGCAGGGCTCATAAGTTATAGTCCGATCGGATAAGCTTCCAAAGGTACATCGAGTTTCCTTCTTTTCTATTAAGGATCCTCTTCTTCTGCTATGAAAACCTTTGATTTATCCCTACACAATAGGAATTTTTTTGACAATTTATCAACGGCGCATGAATCGAAATATAAAATTTTATATCGTTTAAAATTATTGCAAATTATAGCTAAAACTATTACATTTACAGTTTACAACAATTTCAGATACCATAAATTTAGTCCATGTTTTGCTGATATAGTTTCGGTTTGATCCAGAATAATTTTGATCCAAAAAATTTCACATTCGAAAATAGATTATGACACACCCAATTTTGTAATTTTTTTAAAAAAAAAAACTTTATTTCAAAAATTATCCCTTTCTATCAATTCGATAATCGAGTTATATGCGCTTCTTTCAATTAAAATTGCAAAACACAAGCCGGTTGTCCATCGAGAAATCAATTGGAGTTCGGTCCTCCTTGTCCTTAAGGACGTTAGCCGAGGCATAACTTGTTTGAAAATCCATCTTGCAAACGCTAGCTTAAACCTCCTAATCCTAATAGCAAAGCCTCCAATAAGCCTATAACCATCCACCAAACGGCACCCGACCCTACAAATTGTAGGACACTGCCAACACAACCAATCAAATCCCACTCCGACCAGAAAGTTACATTTTACACCACTGGGAAACCTCATTTCCGCTCGCTTTCGTTCCCACCGCTATCGGAAATCCGCCATGGCCACTTCATCGGCCGGCAATCCACCGCCGGCCTCTCCTCTCACTGGACGTTTCGATTTCTCTGCCGATTCCCCGACGAGGCTCTCTCTCACTTCCGATCAGCTTAAACATTGCTCTGAGGCGCTCCAATTCTTCCAAGACAAGCTCCGGAATCCCGAGAAAATCACTCAAGAATTCGCTCATTTGCAGGTTTTTTCATTTGTTTTTGCTTTTCTTGCCCTTTTCTTTACTTAGAATCAAAGCTAAATTGAGACAGATAAACGAATTTATCTGTTAATTTTGTTTCTGTTTTATTAATTTACTTAGGTGCATTTCTAAAATCATTTCTGCAATTTAGAGGTTAGGAAAAGCAGAATTTGGATTAAGGTGCATTTCTAAAATCATTTCTGCAATTTAGAGGTTAGGAAAAGCAGAATTAGCAATTATAATAATCCATTATTGTTGTTGCTGCTGCTGCTGCTTTTGTTGTTGTTTTTGTCATTATTAAGAACTTAGTGATATCTACCATTGGAATTCTTATGAAGAACTTAATTTAGTTTAAAAAATCATGTCCCTTATTCATAAGTGTACAATATTCTTTTGCGATTTCAGGCTAGTAGGATTACACCATCTCAGATGGCTAGAAGCTGCAAGGTGGCTCTCGATGGTGTCAACATGAGCAAAAACCGCTATATGGATGTGATACCCTGTAAGCACTGGTTTATAGACTTGGTCTAATAACTACAAATGATATTAATTTGCATTTCTTTCAATGTTATCAATTTCAGTTGACCAAAACAGGGTTATTCTTAATCCATGCAAGGATTATAGAGCATCTGCCAAGGGATATATCAATGCGAGCCCCATTATGGTAGGAATTTTCTGCCCGTTTTTTTTCATAGAAATCTATATGAGATACTTGAACCAGATTCCAGGGAGTGGCCCTTCAAAGATTCCTCTTTTTTGCAGACTTCTTCATCCGAAAGCATTTCTTGTTTTATAGCCACACAAGGTCCTCTACCACACACATACGGGGATTTTTGGGACATGGTCATACAATACCATTGCCCTGTGATCGTTATGCTTACTCGATTAGTTGACAATTACAGGGTACATTGTGGCTTAAACTTTTTTTTTTTTTTCAGTTGTTATTGTAATATACAATTCTAATTCAATGTGAATGCAGTAAAGATTGGGTCAGTACCACCATTTTCATGCCAAAATAGAGAATGAGGCTTTTATTCACTGCTTTCTCCATACTCTGAAGTTAATCATAACTACAAAAATTTACAAATAGTCCCTGTATTAGTCATTCTTTTTCTTCATTGGTATAACTTTTACAAATTTTATTTATTGCCTTTTCTATATTGACCAAATATAAATATCAACTCAACCTGTAATAGTACTTTTAATCAAATAAGTACACCTGCAGGTTTTTACTCTAAAATCAATTCATTTTGGAGTGAATAACCTATTGTTTTGACCTATAATATTTACTAAATATTTATTATGTGAAAAATCTTAAAGATAAAGAAAACTATCTATTAGATCTTGCTTCTCAATTTTAACTACCTTGTTTTTGCCCTTTTACAAAATTGGTGTTCTTTCTTTCTTTCTTTCTTCTTCTTCTTCTTTTTTTTTTTTTTTTTTTTTTTAATTTCTGAATGCACATCACCAACATATTTTTTGATATTCCAAACTGCAGTATCCTTAAATAAAATTAGTCTGTGCTATTAGGCTATAGGCTTATGTATACAATGTAATTATTTACCTTTACTTGTATATCATATATCATCTCTAACAGAAAAATATTGTATATTGAATATAAAGAAAAATTCAAATTTCTTAAGACACAACATGCCCCTTCTTAGTCATCTTGGTAAGATTCCCCAAATCCCTTTGATGAGGATAAGGGTGGGGTTGTCAATTTGCCTAATCAAAATGTGGGATTAGTTTTTTGCCCTGGGGTAAATGTTTGAGAGAGGAGGAAAGGAAGATAGCAATCTTTATGGTACAAAACTCGTCTAATGGTACAAAACTCAGAATCTAAGGTATTGGGAGTTGGTAAAATGTCACCCATGTCTTGCATGACACTGGATTTTAATCTAGTTTTATTTGATGTGAACTGCTTTAATTGTCCATGTAGTCCTCTGTTTTCTATTCCTTTTTCTCTCCCTTTTTGGTCCACAAATCTCCAACCCATGGAAAATAATTTCCATGTCATTTTCTAGTTTGGTAATATATTCTTAGACTGAGTAAAAATCTTTCTATAGCTTTCGCAAGTGGTTGAATTTAATATACATCTGAAATCTTGTTTTGATTTCTCTTTGGGTTTACTTCTGAATTTGAATTCCATGTGCAGCTAGTAAAATGTGGGGATTACTTTCAAGCAGAAGATGGTCCTAGAGATTTCGGAAACATATGTTTAGTTACTAAATGGCTGAGAACTACTGACACTTCATTAGTGTTGCGGAATTTGGAGGTGGGCTATAAAGAGGTAACTGTTATACTAATCAGTTGAAGTCTTGTTGATGGTGTTATGTAGATTTTTTAGGCAAGCCAAAATGAGAAACTATGTTGTGAGATATGGGATGAATTGACAATATGAATGTAAAGAAAATGTTTTTTTTTTCCTACTAACCAACTACACGGTTTACGTGTTTTTTGATAACTTTTGGATCACTAAATGCGTATCTTTTGTTTGTTTGATTATATTTTGCACTGGTTAAGGAACTGATGCCAAAGATTGCTGTGGATGTTTGGGCTAGTACTGTTTATTTAGTGTATAGATATGTTTTTAGGTTCTTAAGAATCTTGAAATCAGGATGGGATACTCTTTTAAAGACTATGTAATATTGAACAGTCTACCAATTTTTCTTGGCTTCATACCTGGAGTGTTGATGGGTTGTTTTTTTGATATGATGAATGGGGGGAACTTCATGATTACCAGTCTAAAATTAGTCCTAATGCCACATTTGCTTTCTTTGCCTTGAAAGGTAATAGACCGAAAATGTGAATAATTATTGTCTCCTTAGTTTGTATGTAGTAGTGGCATAGGTGTGGCCATGTATGTCAAAGGCTGCAATCTAAGAGGCGCTGTTACATATATAAAAGTGAGATAATGCGACAGGTATTGACTTGAATTATTGAAGGTTTCCTTTAACAAGTGCAGAAGGTTTTTCCTCTGGTGTAGGTGTGTATGAGTTGATATTGCCCCTTGTAGCTGGTGTATGCTTCAGTTTGAGCCTGTAGTTGGTTTTTTCTTTCTTCAGGTGTGGGGAAACTTGGAATTGGTGTAAGGTCCACATCAAAATAATTCATCACTATTTAAGTTCATAATTGCATTAACTGTTTTGAAACATGAGAATTCATTTTTGTGCATTCCTGAAGAAGAGCTTGTGTTTATTTGGATTCAAAAAGTTTTTACACAATGGTGGCTTTTGTGCATCATAAAAGTTTTTTTTCAAAAGCAAGAAATTTGTACTTATGTTTTATGTTCCTAGAGCTGGTTAGGTCTTAGATCATCTGTTAAGAAGACTGATGTTGGACTATTTGGTCCGTTAATGAGAGGCTCAGAATATTTGTTTTTGGCCTGTGCTTCATTTCATATCTTTTTTACCATGCTTTGGCTTGTAGTTTGTCTGTTGTCTGGTTGGAGATTAGTATGGTCCTGTTGAAACTTAATTTATTTAGAGTCTGAGACCTTAGCATGAAGCTTGTGAGGGAAGGGAATAATGGATGTCAACGAGATGGAACTAGGGTCGAGACTTTTGGCTTGAATATTCTGTGTCAAGTTCAGGAATCTCTTTCTTGTGTAGATTATTCCCTGCCTCAGTTGGAAGGCTATGAAATTTTATTGATTGTTTCTTTTTCAAAAACATTATTAGTAAACAAAAGGAATTTTAAATTGATGGTGGTGATTTGTTATATTGGGATGTACTTGTTGAGTGGCTTATTATGGTAAATTTTTTTTTGATATAAATGACTCACACTAGGGTCGAGAAATTGTGTTTGCGTACCCCCATTGGATATCTCTCTTTAAGTCCATATGATTTGGTGGGAAAAACTTCAAAGAAAGGAGCTATTTAGTCTCAAGGTTGATGAACTTTTGTTGCATCTGCACTAACATTTACATGCCTTATGATGTACTTCATTATATCCTTGGCCATATTCAAGCTCTAAAATTTCATCTGCAAATTTATATATGTTTAAAATATTCTCAAGTACATATGCACTATCTATTGTGATTATATAGCCCCACATAACTGGAAGCATGTTATTTCCACTGGTTTCATGCCAAACAAATGTGATTTGTTATATTGGGATGTACTTGTTGAGTGGCTTATTATGGTTAATTTGTTTCGATATAAATGACTCACACTAGGTTCGAGAAATTGTGTTTGTGTGCCCCCATTGGATATATCTCTTTAAGGTCCATATGATTTAGTGGGCAAACCTTCGAAGAAAGGAGCTATTTAGTCTCAAGGTTGATGAAATTGTCTTGCATCTGCACTAACATTTACATTCCTTATGATGTACTTCATTATATCCTTGGTCATATTCAAGCTCTAGAATTTCATCTCCAAATTTATATTAAAATATTCTTAGTACATATGCACTATCTATTGTGATTATATAACCTCAATAACTGGGAGCATTTTATTACCCCTGATTTTATGCCAAACAAATGTGACATGTGCTAATACCAAGTCCCATAGCCTCAGATGCCTGATTACAGGGTCATGTTCAAACCTGCATGGCTAAAGTTAGTTTTTTTTTTTTTTTAGTTTTAATTTTATTTATTTTTTGGAATTGGCTAGATGTGATTTCTGATTCAATGGAGTCCATGCACTCTTTCCACCCAGGCAATAAGCTGATCACCTTAATTAACCAAAACATTCAATCGTTATGTTTTCCTCTTATTTTTTTTTTCTTTTCCTCTTAATTTTATTTTTCAGTCAGAAAAGCAAACCAAATCTGTATTGCATATTCAGTACCCTGAATGGCCAGACCATGGAGTTCCTAAGGACACACTTGCTGTGCGTGAAATCTTGAAACAAATATACCAAGTGCCACCTAGTCTTGGCCCAATAGTGGTCCACTGCAGGTTCAACTAATGTCTCATCGTATTTATGATGGCAAGCTAACTGAGTAATTGACATATATCTGAGGCTACATTTCCCTTTTTTTCTTTTTCTTTTCTTCTTTTTTTTTTTTTTTTTTTCAGTGCAGGTATTGGTAGAACTGGAACATATTGCACAATTCACAATACAATGCAGAGAATCCTTGTTGGAGACATGTCTGCTTTAGATCTTGCTAATACTGTAAGCACATTTAGATCACAGCGTGTTGGGATGATCCAAACCATGGTATTTTCTTTATCTGAAGCTCCTTTTTTGTTAAATGTGTTATGGCACCTTCGAGAAATTTTACAAGTCATTTCAACAAGCTGATATACTGCCATGCTTCTACTGTAATAATGGGAGGATGATTTTACAGCTAAGTACATCATTGAAAATATAAATGGTGAATTACTTACTATTCAATCCTGAAGTTATGGTCTATGTTTTCCTGAATAAGTAGAATTGATTGTTGGAGAATTATGGACCTTTATTTTTCCTGAATTTAAAATTGAATCTATTCATTATTGCTTTTAGCACAATAAATATTTTGATAGCTTATCTTGGCAATAGTCGTTTCAGTAGATGAAGTCTTTATTTGATTTGCCAGAATTAGTGAGAAAATGAAATTTTACAATGAGTGTTTTATGGTTACAAAACAAAAATTAACTTTATTGTTGTTTTATGATCTAACTGGAACACATGTATAATTTGAAGATTGTAATCCTTTTATATTAGCACTTAGATTTTTTATTTCTAATTTGTCTCAACATAAAATTAGAAAATATACTCATAATATCTACACATGTAAATCCATTCTTTACCATATAAATTAGATCCACTATAATTTTAACCAAAATTGCATCACTTTTAATATTTTAGGCCCAACCTTTTTTTATAGCACATGACATTCAACTACAAATTAGATCCACTATAATTTCTCAGCATTCTATTTCTGTCTTATCTATTCCTTGTTTCCCACCTCTCTAATACTTTCCTCCTCCTCTTTGGGTTTGGGGAGGTTGGTGAGAGGCATTACACTATTCTCTGTTGTTACTAATAGAGAACTGAAGATATACATCCTTCATGATATATATATTGAAAGTACTGCTGCGTCAATTTGTGCTGCTGATTTTGTCCACTCTATTCTCTTTTGTTACTACTAGAGAACTGAGAGCACACACCTTCATGAACTATATCTTAAAGTACGGGTGCCTCAATTTATGCTGCTGATTTTGTTCGCTTGCTATCTATTAGGATCAATATTTCTTCTGCTATAAAGCTATCATTGATGAATTGGAAGATCTCATCTCAAAGTGCAACAATTGAATGACCTCAGATATGGTATGTTGCTTATTTTATTGAAATTGCATTGTTTAGTAATAAGGTTTTTTTTATTGTATCTTTCACACTTCATTTGCAGACAGCTTTCATATATTTCTTGATTCAGCCATGGATGAACCCCATTGCCTCCAAAAATTTCTATGAAGTACCCGTATTTTTTTATATTTGCCCCCACTAAAATTTTTATTTTGCCTCTACTACTTTATTACTTTGTGTAAATTATTCATGTGTTACATGCTCAACAATTAAGTCTAAATTCGTCTCTGGATTCAGCTGACAGTCCTCTCTTTTGTAGCAGCAAGATTAGCACCTGATCTTTGTGGTTAAAAGCAGTGCTGGATTTAATGAAAAGAACTAGAGCTCGTTGCTTTTTTTTCAGAATCAGGAGTGCAAATTCGTGATGCTTCAGTACATTTGTTATGGTCTTACAGAAGCTCAATGCAACTTTATTGTTTTTGTTAAACTCAGATTGGATGAAGCAGCCAAATCTGTATTCCAAATCCGCTTGTTAATAGTGCACTACTACAAGGAAGCTGCACTTAGTCCATTGTTCATGTATCTCTGAGTGAACAGAGTTATGGTCACTACAAGATTAGTTCCTCAATTTTCCAGATTGGATGCTAAGTAATGCCTAGTCAACATTGCCATTTGCGTCCTATTTTATTACATTCTTCTGTTGGATGTCAAGGCACAGTATGTTTCTTTCAACATTGGAAAATTCATGAGGGATTCGGATTTTTGCAGTCGTCTAAACTTTTACATGTTTGTCACCATTGTGTTTAAACTTTAAAGGTCCCTTCTGAACTGTCTTGTTAAAAAAAAAAAAATCTTTTGAAGAAAAAAGAAAGTGAAGCTGATGCCATTACGTGTTGCTGATTCTCATCTGCATAAGCATCCGCCTTTCTAACAAGCTTCCAGGAATCACAGCCTGGCCCTTTTGAACTTCACAGATCCATCCTCAGTGACCTAATAGTCAAGTTAAACTTATTGCTTTGTTTCATCATCATCATTATTATTATTATTATATAGCAAATTTGTTTCTTTATTAAATTATTGTAAGATGAAACTGGGGTAGACTATGGTGTGAGTGCATCTCTCCACCATCTACATTCACACCGGAGCCACACTCGATGAAACTACATTTTAATAGTCAACTCGGATTGTTTACTTCAAAATTAAAGGCATTGCCAATTTTTCTTTTTTGGGGGCCTAGCTTCAAATTCAATATCATTATTTTGGTATACAAATAAAATAAAAAATATACTTGAAAAGGATACATAACCTCATAAAATTTAGAATTACATAAAAGTACTTTCTCAATTGACCAAGGACTTTACTGAGATCTAGTGTTGCCTGGGAAATAAATTAGACATATTTGAGTAATAGTTTTTAGTAGGAATGAGTATGGACCCGTTAACTAATCCATTAAAAAAATTAATCAATTTATTAATATTATTTTTTTAAAATCACTAACTATTAATCAGTCCGTTGCATTCAGTTAAACAGTCTATTAATTTCAATTTTTCGGTTTGATTAATCAATATTTTTTGGTTAACCATTAAAATTTATAACATAAAATTATTTAAAAAATTAGATAAAGTTTAATTTCATTTTAAATGTGTAAAGTAATTTAATATAAAAATTACATAACAAATATAATTTACTAGTCAAAATTCATGTTATATAGATTAATAGCTAATATTATAAAATATATTTGATATTTATTGTGCTTGATTTTAAGTCAAATAAAATTTTAAATAATATTAAATATTATAACATAACCTCTAAAATATAAGAAAATGTAATTAAGTAAAATATGAACACCAATATATGATAAAAAAATAATATATATAAAAATTAATCGAATACTATATATCAATATTATTATATAATTAAAGAAAATGACATAATATAAATTTAGTTTAAAGTATTATATAAATTTTATAAAAAAATATAAAAAATTAAGGTATAAAAATATATATATATTTTAAAATATTATTTTATGTAAATTTTAAAAAAAAATAAAAAATTGAAGATAAATAAATAAATAAATAAATAAATAAATAAATAAATAAATATATATATATATATATATATATATATATATATATATATATATATATATATATATATATATATATATATATATATATATATATATATATGAACCGATTAATCATAGATTAACGATTAACCGATACATAAAAATTTAAATAATAACTATTAATCAAAATTAAAAACCGTAATCGATTCTATCGGATCGATTAATCATAAAAATTAATTCGATTTTATATCGATTTTACTGTTAATGATATTTTTAATTTTTTTTGTTCATTCCTAATTTTTAGATTAACATAGAGTGTTGCAGACTGTTCGATGCTTATGGTTTATCATCTTGAAATACAGAAATAGTTTATTCCAGATAAAAATTACGAACTAGTAATTATTCAATCATTGTGTCTACCAGTCAATCAACTCCGACTTCAAAAACTCAGTACGGTGTTTAACATAATTGGTACCCTCCAATGATTTATGATTTAAGTCAAATTCGGTAATCTCTAACCTTGAATCCAACACATTTTTTCAGAGTTGACGCACTTTTATACTTGAATTATCCATGATAAGCTAATCTAAGTTAATTATAAAATTCACGAACTTTTTTTTTTGGAATATCTTTTTCTTATATATATATATATAGATTCGGTAATTTTTTATCTGTTCCAAACCCATCCAAGAATAGTAACATGAACCCAAATCTAAAGGAAATTCAAATGATCCGAAAAATTTAGGGTCGAATTTGATCCAAATTCGAAATTTAAAAAATCAATCCAAAAATATCTAAAATATGATCCAATTCAAATCGAATTCGTGACGATTTTTCAATTAAATTTTATTTTTAAATTATATATATATAATTGAAAGAAGAAAAATAATATCTAATTATTTAAGTTGTGAGCTAAAAAAAGAAAAAAATAAAAAGTGATAAAAAATAATAATTAAGTTACGTACAATATATATTGTTTCTTACTATCTATATTCTTTGCATAATTCATTTTTTGATTTTTTTCGCTTCATGCAATAATCCGTCGTTATTCTGCTATTTGCGGCTATCCATCATTTTGTATCACTGGCATTGCTTATTTGTGTTTTTTCAATTTTTTCCTCATCAAATCATAACTTCTTAAATCTAAAATAGAGTTTAACTCCCTAAAAATTTTGAGTTTGTGAATAGTCTCTTTCATATTGTGAATAGTATTTTTTGAAATGAATAATGCCTCGTAGGAAAAAAACGTTATTTTTTTAAGCTGTAAATAGTGTCATTTGAGACAAATCCCTGATAATCAAATTTGGGAAGAAAGTAAGCCTATTTAAGGTGCTTAAAACTAAAATTAAAATCCGAATCATGGTTTCGAAGTGAATAGTGATATATTTTATCAAATTTGACTGGTGGTCAAAGTTGATCCAGAACATCGAAAAAGTCAAAATCAAACTTAATCTATCGAATAGTTTATGTTCAATTTTCAATTCCGGTTTGGTTTTTCGGTACTAACTATGATTCAAGATCCGATTTGAAGCTGTCCATCTGAAAGTGATCTAAGAAATGATGACCTAAAAAATCTAAAATCGAAAAAAAAAACTGAATCGAAGTGATTAAAACCTGAAACTGCCTAATCCAACCCATTTGCCAAGTCTATATATTAACAAGAGTTGAGTTTTGCTATACATTTTTTGTAATGGTTTAACCTTACTATTTGATTACAGCTCTCACTTTCATTTCATTAGAAAAATTAAATTTCCATCAATTATTATCAAAATAAAATCATAGAAGGGTGTTCCAAAAAAAATTATAAAATGGTGATTAATAAAATAAAAAAATTAAATATCTGCTTTTAGCTAAGTCTAGATTGATATAGGCAAAGTTTATGATATGATTAATTAGAGTTTTTTTTTTTTTTTATTTTTGGAGTCTATAATGTTAACTTCAAGCTTTGATAAAAAAAAATAGGTAGCTTTGATTGTGATGCATATGAAACATGTTAGGTGTTCAATTTTATTGAATGGGAAAGAGGTTGATCCAATTGTTCCCAAAAGGGATATTTAACTGGAGATTCCTTTTCATAATATCTTTTCATCTTTGTGCTGAAAGTTTATATGCTTTATTTAAAAATGGTAAAATGAGGGATTTTATCCATGGTTATAAGGCAAGTTTGAGGGCCCAAGGGTTTCCCATTTACTATTCGTGGATGATTTTCTTCTATTTTTTAGACCTTACGAGGGGTTATGCTGCTACATTAAGGCTTTATTGGGTGCTTATGAAACAGTTTCTAGACAAGCTATTAATTTCCAGAAGTCGAAAGTCTTTTTAAGTTTGAATGTGAGGGAGGATAGGAGGAGAATGCTTTTTGGGATTCTTAGAGTTCATTTACCAGTAAATCACAAAAGATACTAGGGGTTGCCATCTCTTATTAGAAAGATCAAGACAACTATGTTTGCAATTTTTGAGAAATAGATTATATGGGGTAAGATTCAAAATTAGAAGAATAAATTTTTTTCTATAGCAGAGGATTAAGTTTTGTTAAAATCTATTGCTTAAACTTTACCGACTTTCTGTATGAGTGTTTTCCTTTTCTTTTCCCTACTTCTATTTATGATGAGCTTCAAAAGACGATAATTTTTTTTTTAGTGGGATTCACATGGGAAGGGTAATAAAAGGTATTTATTAGTTGTCATCAGATCGTACGTGAGATAGCAAGTTTGAGGGAGACTTTGAGTTTAGAAATTTGGATATTTTTAATTTATTTATGTTGGTTAAGCAAGGTTGACGGTTAGGTTAGGAGAAAAATACTCTTTTGTACAAAGTTTTTAAAACTAAATATTACCCTATGAGGAATTTTTGGTCAACTAGGTTAGGAAGTAACCTAAGTTTTACTTAGAGGAGTATTTTTGCTACCCAGCCCCTACTAAAACAAGGAATGAGGTAGAGGGTCGAGAATGAAAAATGCATTAGAGTGTGGCAGGACCCTTGGTTACCAAAGGATAACAACTCTTATATAATTGAGGGGTTAAAGGAAAGAAGTCATACCATGGTAAAAGACTTGTTACATTGTAGTGGGATGGGTTGGATGTTATAAAACTTTATGATTAGTTTTCCATTAAGGACACATATGGAATCCTTAGTATTTCTATTTTTGCTCTCAAAGTTGGAAAGATGTTAGAATTTCGCATTTGGATAAGAAAGGAGGTTTCATGGTTAAATCTTTTTATTACTTGTTTTTGAATAATGTGTAATAAAAGATTGAAAAGGGGAGATCTTTATTAAGAGAAAGTTTATGGACTTTCAAGATATGTTCTAAAATAAAAAAAAACTTTATTTTGTGTTGCTTAATGAATGTTTTAAAATGTATTTTTGAGGAGGATACAAGTAATTCCTAATTTTTTTTTAATATATGTAATGAGGATAAGAGCGTTCCCCATTTATTGTTACATTAATCAAAGGCTAAAGAAGTTTAGGACTTATGGGATTGGAGGGGTTTGGTTACTGGGGCTGATAAGGGAAGTTATTTCATGAATTTGTTTAGTCTTATACCAAAATAAAAGTGGCTGGTATCTAGCAAGTATACTAGATCCGCTGATAATAGAGAAAAATATAATTATAATCCCAAATATCGAATCCAAGGAAAAATGTATAAACACTTAAAAATTGCAGATTTTTAGCATGAAAATTGTGTGTAAAGAGTGAAAGAAATCCCAAATTTTATAGTGATGAAGAATTAACTAAACTAAAACATAAACTTAAACAACTCAAAGTAATGAAAGTAAATAGAAACTTAAGCGAATAAATCTAAACTTAAACAAAACAAGTAATGAAAATTGGTAAAAATCAATAATAAAGATAAATTTTGCTACAAGACTATCTACCTTACTAATATTGCAATGACTCAATTTCAAAAGAACACAAGTGATTATGAAAAAATCAATAAATTCAAATATCTTACTCAGACTATCATTCTAAGCATTAAATATTCTTATTAGGAATAATTCAACACTTAACATAAATATCTGGTTTAAACTCCTAAACATCCATTAAACTCTTTTTCAAGAAAACTTAACTTCATTCTATTCTTAGTTCAACTTTTTTTAGTCTTAATTTACTATTACCAACATAAAATTATCTCTAATGCAGAAAATAATTATGCATCAATACTAATAGACTAACCCAAGAACATGCATATCATAGATCATACTTGAAATCAATTATCAACTATTAATCAAATAAATTAACAATCAATCCAAAAAAAAATCAGAGATAAGAATTTGCTCAAAACTAAGAAATAATCAAACTTATATTAAATTAGTCATTACAATAAAAGTTTAAGGATTCAAGTATCATTTAAAAACTGAAAAAAATAAATAAAAATGATACAAACTCATAAAACCAATAAGCTTTCTTGATAATGTTGCAGAAACCCAAAGTACAGCTTCAAAACTCTAAGCTTTTGTCTCTTGAAAACTAAAGTAAAACTAAAAGTAAAATTCGTCATCCTTGCTTTCCTCAAGTCTAGTGCTTTTGTAGCCTCCTAAGAAGAAGTTTCGGTACCTTGATATTTTCTAAATTAGAATGTAATAGAGTTTTAATGAAGTAGGAATTGTTTAATTGGCAGAGTTCTTGAAATACTCAAGTGAGTAGTTTATAGCTCGGGTGAGTGGTTTTTACTACTTAGGAGAGTGCTTTTTAGCTTGGGTGAGTAGTTTTAGCACTCAGGAGAGTGAAATGTAGCTCAAGTAAGGATTTTTTCACTCTTCCAAGTACTCCTCCTTTGTACTCCACAAGACTTTCTTGCCAAATATTACAAAATTACACAATTACCCCAAATCTTCTCCTTTCTTCAATTAAGTCCTCCTTTTCTTCAATTTAGCTCTTAATAACACCAAAACCTGCAATTAAACCTATAAACACACAAAGTAACTAATTAAACGTGAAATCAACCAAATTAATACTAAATTAACTAATTTAAACACATAAAATATACTAAAAATACAGTATAATTCACAACTATCAAATATCCCACACTTAGTCTTTGCTTACCTTCGAGCAAATTTAAACAAACCAACTTCTCAAAATAATCAAACTTTAACCAAGAATTATGCAATTCAAAACAAATCTTAGAAATTAACAAGAACACTCAATAAAATTCTAACTTAAATAAATTCACACAAGACAATATAAACCAGTTTCCATGTGTGTGTGTGCAGACCAAAAATTTTTTAAGTAATTTCAAAATGAAAACAACAATGCACTTTCATAATCAAGCTTGAAATGAATGTACACCTAAGTGTACAAATGGTTTCGTACTTAAAACTCTAGAAATACCATAGGCCTCTCTTTTATTACTGGAACCTGAAGGTCATCTCTGCTAAATAACTTTAAAGCAAACTTAGAATCACTTAGATCTTTATTAGGTTGTAATGGGATTGAGGTGATGGTTATCAAAGAATCGATAAAAGGAAATAAAAAAGAATAGCCACTCTATGATAAAATAGTCTAACATTTCTAAAATTTCAAACTACTAAATGCATATCCCTTTTACAATACTAGTTTTCTCAATCTCATAAACATTAAACACATCTAAAAGAAAACAATACTAAAATCCCTCTAAATTAATTCAACCTCTTTTTGAGAAGCTAAAATTTTTTTTTCCCTTGTAAGAACTCCACACTTAAAATTTTGCCAAATATGCTAGTTTTATTTTAAAATTTTCTTTCTTTTCTTTTTTCATACTAGCTTTATTGGTGGCAATAAAAGATTACATGGGTAAATTACAAGGGAGATCTTTACTAATTCCTTGACTTCATTCATAACCCTTGCTAATAATTCCAAAAATGTCTTACTATAGCCTTTATAATACCAAATTCCTATTAATTCATCCAATCCTAGAGTGGCAACTCTTAAAAGAGGAGATAAAAGCTCTTTAGGCTATATGGTAATATAAATAGGTGTAAGAAGAAAAATTAATATGGCATGCCTTTAGCATGCCTTATTAGGCTTAAACTGGCCAATAAGGGTCAAATGTATCAAAACAGTAGAAAAACAGTCTTAATTAGCTCAACAAAAAAAATTTGCCTAGATTACTTTCTAAGTTGTTCGAGTTATTTTTATGCTTCGAAGGGCAATGAGAAAGGTTCTATTTCAAAACTGGTCTTTAGTGCTCAAAAAGTAGAAACTAACAAATATAAGTTAAGTTGAATGTTAAACTAGCTAAAATTTTACTAAACAACATGGTTATCTTACTACTAAACAAAAATTTTAACTCATGCACATTTTATGTTTAAGTTCAATATGTTCAATTTTTATAATAAAATTTGGGCAGACTAAGTTTAGTTTAAGCTAAGTGACAATTTGAATTAACTACATTTTTAACACAACCTGATTAATGAACAAGCAATCAAACTAAAAAAATATGATTACTGCTAAATAGATTACAAAGTCTTTTAAAGTTACAACTTAAACAAAAATAAGAAAGTAAAAATAGAAAGCTAGAATAAAACAACAAACAAAAGCAAAAGCAAATACATAAATAAAAATAAAAACTTTTACGAAATAAAGGGCATTGTGAGACTGTCTACTTCCTGAAAAAAATTAAATTTAGCTTAAGTAATCTTTACCCCCCTTAAAAAACCTTTGTTGTCCACAGTAAATTGGAACTCGTGTCACTGGGTGGTGGAAGAGGTTGTGGTGGATAGCGTGCCTAAAAATTGGTGATGAACTAGTCAAAATTTTGCTTCAATTCAGTAATGCTATCTTGCATAGTTTCCATTCTTTCATGTTATATGTCCAATCTAGCATTGACTTGGTCTAAGAGATTAATTATCTGTGGTGAAGGGGCTTATTCAGTCGGTGGTGCCTCATGGTGCTCATTTTCCTCCATTTGATGGTCATTATCCTCAATACAATATTTACATAAATATTCAGCCCTAGTTATCTAGTGGCATCATGGTTTAGGCCACATTACCTTTATGTGCTTCAACATCGCAAAATCAATGTACCCAATAGTACCCTCGAGAGGATCCCCCAAATCTATGTGGTGTACTGCCTTTGCCAAGATAGTTGCAATCCATCCAATAGAAATAACCTTGACACCTGGAAGGTTTCTTTTGTAAATCCCTTATCTTATACCAAAGATGGAATGCACCATTGATTGGTATCCTTTCAACCATACACCGTAATAACATAATTTCTCTTGAATTTACTGCATTGGGGCTACCATGACAATTGTAAATGTTAATTGATAAGAACCTATATAGAACACGTAAAGTATGACCCCGTAATCAGTAAGCTTTAATTCGAATTCCCTGCCATGGCACTGGATTGATCGGATCTTTAACTATTCTCCTTCATGGTAGCATTAGGCAATTCACTAATGGTAATCGTCGAAAAGTCCAAATGCTCTTTAAATTTAGGAAAATCCATTATATATATCTTTCTCCCCAGCTTGAAGCTCACAGTGCCAAGATCCTCTTCATCCTTAAAATGGCACTCTAAAGAATAGAGGAAATCTTTTGCAAGGGAAGGGTAAATTTTGGCTTCTTTTTAATAAAATCCTTTCAACCTATGTTTTTTTATTAAGAGCAAGATTTCACTCAGATCTCCATCAGCTATATTTAGATAAAAGCTATTCAAATAAACTAGCTTGGTATATGTCCATTTACCAAACTACTCATATATTGAGTGTTTCTCTTTATCTATAGATGCTGGATTGTGTAGTCCGAAAGAGCTTGAAGCACCATCATGTCTAGCTTTCTTAGAGGCCACTACAAGAGGCAAAGTAGCAACAAGTGAGTGTGTAACATTGAAAGTTCAAGCTAGACACTAAGATAAATAAGTGGATGTAACTCAAGTTTGGATCATGTCTAATGCACAATAATAGAACATCGAAGCTGCAAATTGAAAATGCCCCTAAAACTTTCAAACTGAAAAATAAAAGCCTAAACATCATTTTTAAGTTCTGAAATGGCCAGTTACATAAGCCATAACCCATGTAATGAATAACCATCTCAAAAAAGTTTTTCAAAAATATATTATAATAAGCAATCGGATAACTGTAGCAAAAGTTATGGTAAAAACAGTTTAAACCGTAAATAAAACAACACTAAGAGAAATCGAACGAATGGAGCTCAAATGGAATAGTGTTCAATGGATATTCTTAAGCCATCACAATGTAAGAATTAAGTATGGAAAAGAGCCAATGTGAAATTAGTGAGTGTACACATAGTTATGACTGAGAAAAATTTAGTGCAAAAATGTAAATGTAGTCATTTAGGCATTTTGTCAAGCACCTTTATGTGCACTACTTAGCAAGGTGAAAATGCAAGCAATTTCAACCATAAATCAAGCCAACACAGAATATAAGAATCAATTCTATACACTCATCAAGCTTAATGACATTAAAGTGCAAAAGAAACCAAATTATTAGCTCAAATGTGAACTCCAACTAACCCCATTGTTTGAAGAATGCAATCTAATTTTAATTCAAAACAAACAACTAAAATGTTAACTTCATAATTAATGGAGTATGAATCACTTACTTGCTTGAATTAAACCAAGGAAAGATGAAAGAATATGAATTAAAATTAGATGCCTCGGGAGAGTGGGAATAAAGTTTGGGGTGAGTGAGAGAGATCTTGAGTGAGTGAGTGAGTGAAAGCAGGGATTGTCGGTGAGTGGGGTTTTAAGGTAAAAGGGCTCAGCTGAGTGGAGAACATTACTCGGTCGAGTAATGGGTCTCAACTAGGGATGGGGGCACACCTCGGATGAGTGGCACAAATACTCGAGTGAGTGATAAGTTGCTGGAAAAAATGCCATTTACGAGACATACAACACTCAGGAGAGTGAAAATGTACTTGGGTGAGTGGCTAACAGTACTCAGCCAAGCGGTCCCTCATGGTACACACAAATAATTTTCCAGTCTTCCAATTTTTAAAGCTCAAACTCCCATTTAATGAATTTTCACTTAATTATCCCCATTCCTACCTAAATTTAACCTTCACAAACTTAATCAAACCTTCTAAAACATCATTAAACTATGACTAACAACTCAATCAAACAAATCAAACCTTAATCAAATTTATGCTAAAACCCTGTATAACAGTATGAATCCTATAAACCAGTTATAGAACATCTAAAATATGATATGCACTATAAAAAATAGGGAATTCGCGACTAAAATTAGCAATGGATAAAAAATAGTCGCTATTTTGCGACGAAATAGCGATCAAATAAATATTCAGTCGTGAAAGATAGTTTTTACACCAAATGAAGGTTTTTAGTGACTAAATAGTGACGAATTGAAAGATTCAAGTCGCTAAATTATGGCGGCAACATTAGTACCTTTTTTTGTGACTAAATTTACAACGGAATATTCGTCTCTAATTTTTCACTTATTTTGTTGATTTGTTGTCATATAGCGACGGTATTGTTAGTCACTAATTCAATGGTAATTATTGCGACGGAATAGTCAGTCGCAATGTTTGGTGGGATTTTTTGGTGCCATATTGGCTAAAATTTTAACGACAAAAAATGTAGTCGCTAATTTAATCGCTATTTTAAAAAATATTTAAGGTTTAAATTTTATTTGGGGAAAATCATTTCGGGAGTTTGTATTTTTTTCTTTAGAAATTATAAACCTAAAGCTAATCCCCAAAATTTTCCAAATCCCCCCTGTCTAGTGTCACCGTCGAGAGTCACCGGTAACCCTATAGGCGAAAGGAACTCAATTTCCAGCATCGTGTGTGAGAGGTATGTTCTTCTCTATTTTTTTTGATATATTATGGCTTTTGTATCCATTGCATCTCTGCTCATTCATTCTCTATTATGGCTTTTGTATCCATTGCATCTCTACTCATTCATTCTCAAAACTTTATCTGCATTTCCCCTTTTGATCCTGTTATCCATGTCGGGTTTTTTGGGCTCGATAGCCTTGAGTTTGATTTTGGAGCTCTTAGTGTAAAATTTCTTTTTTCCCATAAGTGAATATATGTTCATTGTTTAATTTAGATATGGATTTGGTCTTGTTAATTGGTTGGGATTGCAAAAATTGGATCTTTTCGTCAATAGCTGCTGAGGCTTTGACGATTTCTTTGATACTAAGTTGGCTATCTCGTCAAAATTTTAGCTTATGAGGGAATAGGAATCCTTTTGTGTATCAACTGTTGCTCTTTCGTATTTTAGTTGCTATTGTCCTATGTTTTGTACTATGTTTGCTGTATGGGTCTGTTCCTCTTACCCTGCTGCTAGCTTGTTTTTGTTTTGCCGTTCTATTCTTGCTTAGGTTTTGTTACTGCTCCAGAACTGTTTATTGTTTTTTCTCTTATTAATAGTTAAATCTTGGCACTTATTCATGGAAAGTACAATTTTCAAATACCGAATATCTATTATTTGCTGAAGTTTATTGGCTAGTTTAAAACAAACATAAAATGTTTTTGGTGTAGATATATTTCCTGTAGACTTAGTTCTTCTGATCATAGAGGAGGAATATTTTGCCTAACTAACTACACTGAACTAGTTCTCATAACGATCCGTGCATTTTAATGGTAGCCTGCAGTCTGTTCTTATTAGTGACTTGATCCTCTATTCTGTAAGCTTGATTTTGTAATTTTTAGACTTCAAATACGTTATCAGTTGCCTCTGTTTTGCTGCTGCAGCTCTGAATGTCGGAAGAGGTACTGTTGTAATTTAATTAGGTTCATGTCATGCTGTAGGTCTTGTGTCGCTGTTGTTTTTTATGGTTTGATAGATTTTGAGATTCAGCATGTCTTTTTTTACTGCTGATGTATCCCGTTTCTCTTATACTGGGGAAGCTTATTTTGGCTTCCAATTCTCAGTCTTTAATAAAGCTGACACAATAACAAAATAACAATTTTGACTAGCAATTTATTCAAGTAGTATTGCCACCTCATTGTTCACATTGGACCTGTTACTCTTCCTCAATGGCGTTAAAATTTTAAGAACATTTTTGGACAAAATAGCAAGAAGAGTAAAAGGGCAACTTTCTACAAATTAAGCCCATATAATAGCCCAGATCCTCATCCATCTGCATTCCATGGATAACCCAACTTATGTTTAAGAAACTCCATAAATCTGCCTTTATGAATTCTAGCTCATTTGTGTTCTTTTTTGCTTAATGAATACGGGTTCAGGAATTTTCGGGCTGTATAATGAAATTTATACAACAAAGTTGAAGCACTATAAATCATTTAAGTAGTAATATTGAATTTGATAATTAAATTTTAACACTAAATTAAAATGAAATAAGCAATTTTGAGATTAGCTTAATTTTAATTATAAATTTATATTTATGTATTATTAATTTTGATGTCTTATCATTAATCTTAGTTAATTTAATTTACTAAACTAACTTCTAAATTCTGCAATATAAAGGTATTCATGTATTCATGTTAATTATTGAATGCTTTTTATAAATCTGGTCCATATATATATAAGTTGGTCGCAAGAGGTGAAAAATACTATTAAAGACTCCTTTCTCTAATCACTGCAGTTTTAGATGAGCCTGGGACAAGCAACTTGCAAATATCAACAAGCACTCAAACGTGATGCTTTGTGGATTTACGGGTTTTTGGAGATAGTTGCACATCCTGAAGCCAGTGGGATTAGCTGGTTTTTGATAGGTTTTTGACATTATTCTAAGCTTAATTTCCAAGTTGCAATTAAAAATATGACTTCATCCTTCATGTTTGTTGTTGAAAGTTAAACTTTATGAACTTGTTTTGTGCCCGTGCATTAGATGCAAGAACCGAAAGTTTCATGACGTGGACATTGTTTATGAATCACCTCTTCAGCAAGGGATTTGTTATGGATTAATAAACCCATTTATTATATATTAACAACTTATGTCATATATAATGAACTTATGAAATCATTCTATGTTATGCAGGCATGGATCGTGGTAGAGGAAGAGCAAATGGTCGTAAAGGATGTCGGGGAGGTAGATTCGAGTTATGGTTTATTGTTTAGGATGATACTTTGTAGGGTGATAAACTCATTTAGTATTTACAGTAATTTTTAATTGTACATTTATTGTAACTTGATACTATATTTTATATTTTATATTATAAATTTATAAATTATACTATGATTTGCATTTATATAATTATGTATGCTGTCCGTTCAATATTAGGTAAACAATGAAGTACCTTATTATTCAATGATATATAAATAATAAATTAATAAAATTAAAAAAAAAAAACTTAAATTCCAAAATAGCCACAAAATGCTTCATCGCTATAAATAAGCTTATTCATTGATCCAGGACTGTATTTCCGTAGTTAAATTTTAGCGAAGAAAATAAAATATGCCAAATCTGTAGTAAAAAAATTCTTAGGGACTAAAAATAGCGACGAAATTTTTTTGTCGCTAATATTTTACTTAATTAAATGATAACTGATTTTAGAGGTTAATTAGCGACGGACTTTTCGTCGCTATTATTAGCAGCAGTTTTTTGTTTTAGTTGCTAAATATGCCAGCTATAGAAGAAAAGCGACGAACAATCATCTAGTTGCTATTTTGCATTAATGACGGAATTTCATAAAATAGCAACAGATTTGACGTCGCTAATTCCTTATTTTTTTGTAGTGATGAAGTATAGCTCACTCTATCAAATTTCTACCTTAGAACAATCAACCTTCTTTCACTTAAAACTCAATTAAAACCATGCCAAAGCAATATGCAGACCTATAAATCTGTTGAATTGTATAACACAACCACACCCAACTCAGGCAATAGATAAGTCTCCTTTTAATTCATGAATCAGCAATCAAAACAAATCAAGCTAACACCTAAACTATGAAAGCGCTCAAGAAATATAAAAACAAAACAAAATAGAAATTAAAGCAATTCACTCAATAATTTAAAGAAAAAAGGTAAAGAGTTTACTTCTGAGTTTAGAAAGTCGTCAGCTAGACTTATAAAACCCGTTTAATAGTCTCGAAAAACCATGGTTGCTTTAGCAACCTCCACTTGCCCAACATGATAAGGCTTTAACCTATGACCATTGACTTTATATTCATGCCCATCCTTCGGACTTTTGATAGTCACCACTCCAAACTCATTGCTTGACAACACTTGATATGACCCAAGCCATCTGGATTTCAGCTTACCTAGAAATAACCTCAACAGACTGTTGTATAACAAAACCATCATCCGGGAGCAAATTCCTTTGGATTTAACCTCTTGTCATGCCAACACTTTTTTTTCTTGTAGAGGGTTGCATTGTCATATGACCACTGTCGAAATTCATCAAGTTTATTAAGCTGTAAACTTCTTTTTTCTCCTGCACATCTTAAATCAATGTTAAGCAATTTTATTACCCAATATGTCGTATGCTTCAATTCGACCGGCAAATGACACGCTTTTTCGAAAAATAACCTAAATGAAAACATGCCTATAGGGGTCTTATATTCAGTTCTATAGGCCCAAATAACCTCATCTAACTTATAAGACCAATATTTTCTAATACTATTCACTATTTTCTCTAAGATTGATTTCAACTCCCTATTAGATACTTTCATTTGCCCATTTCCTTGAGGATGATATGGGGTTGTAATTTTATGCCTAACACCAAATTTTTTATGTAATGTTCTGAATTGATGGTTGACAAAATGCTTACCACGTATAATAGCCCTTGGTGCCTTAAACCTAGTAAAAATATTTCTTCTAAGAAAT
This sequence comes from Excoecaria agallocha, assembly GCA_037975025.1. Classification (NCBI taxonomy): domain Eukaryota; kingdom Viridiplantae; phylum Streptophyta; class Magnoliopsida; order Malpighiales; family Euphorbiaceae; genus Excoecaria; species Excoecaria agallocha. The sequence goes on along the minus strand of CM075806.1, from coordinate 122,655,739 downwards.
TCAAGTACAACTCTAGCATCACATGTCCTAGTAGCGACTGCTTCTACCCATTTACTCATATAATGTATGAAAACTAGGATATACTCAAACCCACATGAGTTCGAAAATAGTCCTATAAAGTCAATATCCCAAATATTAAAAATTTTAACTTCTAGCATATTATTCATGGGTATCTCATCCCTCTTAGATATATTTTTAACATGTTGACACCTATCACATAGCTTTATAAAAGATTTAACATCAGCAAAAGAAAGAAGGCCAAAAAAACCTGACTGTAAAATTTTATGCACTGTGTGATTTGGTTCATGGTGACTCCAGCTTCTCCTCCATAATATTATCTTATAATATCCTCTTGCTCCTCCTCTGGAATACATTTTCTAAGCACTTAATTCGAATAAATCTTGATTAGATAAGGATCATCCCAAAGATAATACCTTGTAACTACTTGTAGCTTCTTCTTTTGTTGCCAAGTGAAATTCTTTGAAAGGTAACCTCCTGTAAGATAATTAGCAATATTAGCATACCAAGGAACTGAACTTTCACATAAATAAATAGCATAAATATGTTCGTCTGGAAATAAATCAAAAATTTTCCCTTCTTTTATATGAGCATGATCCAATCTAGATAGATGATTAGTTATAAAATTTTTAGCACCCTTTTGTATCCTTGATCTCCACATCAAATTCTTACAATAGCAAAACCCATCTAATGAGCCTCGATTTAAAATCTTTCTTTGAAAAAAGGTGTCTCAAAGTCGCATGATCTAACCACACTGTAACTTTAGATCCTAGGAGATATGACCTGAATTTTTCAAAAGAGAACACTATCGATAATAACTCATTCTCTGTGGAAGTGTAATTTACTTAAGCTCCATTGAGTGTGTGACTGGCATAGTAAATGGTATGAAAAATCTTTCCCTTCCTCTAGCCTAAAATCGCTCCCACTGTATAGTTACTAGTATCACACATTATTTTAAATGGTAAAGTCTAATCTGATGATGTTATGACTGGTGCTGTGATTAGCTTTTGCTTTAATAAATTAAAGGTCTGCAAATACTTATCATCAAAGTTAAATGCAGTATCTTTAAGCAATAAGTTAATCCTTAATAAACCGAAGATAAAAGCCGGTATGATCAAGAAAACTTTTAATTCCTCTAACACTAATAGGAAGAGGTAATTTATCAATCACATCTACTTTAGCCTTATCAACTTTAATTCCTTTTTTAGAGATCTTATGTCCTATAACTATACATTCCCTCACCATAAAATGGTATTTTTTCCAATTAAAGATAAGGTTAGTTTCTTAACACATTTCTAAAACTAAAACAAGGTTAGATAAACACGACTCAAAATTACAACCATATAAAGTAAAATCATCCATGAAAATCTCCATAATTTTTTCAATAAAATCATGAAATATGACCATTATACATCTTTGAAAAGTGGCTGGAGCATTACAAAGATCGAAAGGCATTCTCTTATATACAAATACACCATAAGGGCATGTGAATGTGGTATTTTCTTGTTCTTCCAAGGCTATTCGAATTTGCATATAACCCGAATAACTATCTAAAAAGTAATAAAATCTATTTTCAACCAATCTCCCTAACATTTGATCAATGAAGAATAGAGAAAAATGGTCATTTCTCGTGATACTATTCAACCTTCTATAGTCAATACACACTCTCCATCCCATCACTATGCATGTTGGGATAAATTCATTATTTTCATTAGTTACCACATTCATACCTCCATTTTTAAGCACACATTGTATCGAACTAACATAACTACTATCAGAAATGAGATAAATAACACATACATCGAGTAGCTTAAATACCTCATTTTTCATTACTTCTTGCATTGCTGGATTGAGTCTCATTTGAAGTTGTACGATCGGCTTAAAATCACCATCCATCGGTATCCAGTGTGTATAATAGCTAGGATTAATTCCCTTCAAGTTGGATCTCTCTTAACCAATAGCTCTTTTATGCTTCTTCAACACTTTCACAAAAATTTTCTACTCCAAACCTATCGAAAGTGAAGAAATAATTATTTATTTTACATTATTCTCTAAAAATACGTATTTTAAATGTGAGGAAAAGGTTTTAAATTAAGAATTATTTTCTCCCTTAGGAAAGGATGGTTCATCCTCCTTTGTTCCTTCCTCATCATGTTCTTTTTCCTGCTCCTTTATCAACTTTTCTTCTCTCTTTCCAACTTTCTCCTTATTATTTGGATGCATCGAACAATCCTAAAGCTCATTATCCAATAAAATCTCTTTTTGCTTCTCCTTCACATTTTTTTAACACCAACTATGAAGCAAACATACTTTTCACAGTCATAAGAAGGGTCTTTTATCACCTTATTCACGTTAAAGATCATCTCGTCCTCATTGAACCTCAAAGTAATCGTTTATCCATATACATCTATCAATACCTTCGTTGTGTTCAAAAATTGCGTTTCCACTATCAATTACACCTTATGATCCTCCTCTATATCCATCACCATGAAATCTATTGAAAATATAAAATTTTTCACCTTTACTAATAAGTCCTTTATTATGCCCTTGGTCCTCTTTATCGATATATCCGTCAATTGCAGTATCATTCAGGTCTTTTTAATATCTTTTAAATTTAATTTCCTACAAATTGAGTAAGGCATCAAATTAATATTAGCATCCAAATCATAAAAAGCATGTTTAACAAAACTCCCTACTAACTTACATGGCAAAGTAAAAGCTACCAGGATCCTTTAATTTTTCAAAAATTTTATTCATTAAAATTACACTACAATTTTCAAACAATTTAATCGTTCATACACCCTCTAGCTTTTTCTTGTTAAAACATAGTTCTTTCATAAACTTATCATATTTAGGTATGTATAATAAAGTTTCAGCAAATGGTAAGTTTACATGCAACTTTTTAAATATGTCTAAGAATCTAGGTAAATATTTATTATGCTTTTCTTTTCTAGGTAAACTTTTATACATTTGATAATTATTGGATGACAAGTGAATAATAGTGATTTATGATAGTTATTAGTTAAAAATATAAGAAGCAATCATAACTTTTTTAAATGTTATGAGAATAATGTGTACTTTGGGATTAAATATGAATTATGTATAATTGATATATTTGTCCTTAGTAAGTAGTAGAGAAACTAGTTATGTGATGTAGTTGGCTAGCCATAGGGACACTATACATTATACTGCGGTAGCTAGTCATGACAACTTGCATAGTGGGCCAAAGGAGATTCCACATCGAAAAAGTAAAGAACAAGATATAAAAATTTTAGTGGAAATGACTATTTCAGACCTTGGAGTCCATAGTCTCACGAATCCATATCGTTTGTGTGGTCTCCACTAGGATACTAGAGGCAAAATAGTGAAATTGGTAGATATGTGGATAATGAATGAGTTAACTGGTTAATTGTAATTATGTGAAAAGAATTGAAAGTAAAAGTATAAATATGATATATTGTGTAATCAAATTTAAATGTCAAGCCTTAAAAGGTAATTTATTGAAATATGTATAAATTGAAATTTAAGGACTAAAGGGTAGTTTATGAAAATTTTGGGGACTTAAAGAGTAAAATTAAAATGTAGTAGGAATTTAAGGCTTAAAAGATCCAAATAGGAAATTGTATTAGCTTGGAACAAAATAAAGTAAAATGAGGTAAAAATATCAGACGGTAAAACAAATAAAAGTAATTAGGAAATATATGAACAAATTGAATAAAATGCCATAAAAAAGAATGAAATGAAATAATAAGTGTGCGTGTGTATGTGTGTGTGTGTGTATAATTGAGAAACTTGAGTCATAAAGCCAATGCAACTAAAGTTGACACAATTGAATACTTGTATAAATTTTATGAAATATTTTAGTAGAGTTACCACTACTGAGCAATTGGCTGAGTGCATAGTTTATTTTACTGCACGTAAGGGACAAGTGCACGAAGGATGAAACATGAAGGACCTTAAGCTGAACAACATGGCATGTACACAAAGACTTTAATTTTTCAGAAAATTTGTAATAAATAGTAGAAAATTTTGTCATGTATTTTATGACTATGTGTATTTAAATTTTATGAATTGTAATATGAGTACAATTGGATAAGTATAAACCTAAGGTGAAATTAAATATGTAATGTCTGTGAATGTATTTAGCGAATATGATTTGGTTGATGAATAGACTTGATTAGAAGTGCTTATAAACTGTTGCAACTTTAGAGGAGGAGGATTTGATTATTAGGAGTGTTTATTTGAATTTTGCCAGGGGGCTAGGCTAATATTATAGCCGTTATACTGCTCAAATTTTTAAGATCAGAATAGTATTTGACTAAGTGAATAGTGTGAATAACCACACTAGCTATAATGTTACATGTTTGATTTCGTTGATAAGAAATTAATATTATGCTATAGAAATTCAATAAGAAATAATTGAGAGGAAATGTTAAGCCTTCATCGCAGTCGAATGTATACTCTGTTTATCGAACCACTATCTGAGTATAGCGTGTTACAAATATTTGTCAATAGGTTAAGTATAAATAAATAAACTAGATTATGCTTTAATGTAACAATATGGATGTATGAAATAAAAATGACATATATGGTACCTTTGGTTATGTTAATGGAATAAATGGCATATCATATATGATATGTGAGTAAAGCACATAAATGAGTGGATAATATTGAGTATGTTTAAGTAAAAAGTGACTTGTTGAAAAATATGCAACTTAAACACAAATGTATTCGATTGTGTAAATGATGGGAATGGCTTTTAATTGACAATTGTGCTTTAAGATAAAAATAGCATGTGAATGGAATTAATAACCATTTAGAACAATTTATAGGTATGAAAACACCAATGTTTGTACAAAGGTTGGATAATAAAGAGAGTTAGAAATTTATGAATGATTAAACTAATAAGTTGTATGATGTATATTTGTGGTTATGTAATTAAATATCCAAATTAAAAATAGAAATTAATAACATTTCCCTTTGTAATCTAGATAGGAATTAAAGATAGGGTAAGATTGGTATGCCAATTAATGCTCTAGCAGTACTACATCATAATATGTTTACCAGACTTAGTGGCTTTGAGAGCTCAATTTTCGATGTTTGATATTTGATTTATATTAGGGGCGTGAATGGCTCCAAGAGCTCAGTCCCAATAAATGGATTTTTGAAAATTTAGAAACATAGACTTTTTGATTTCATTATCAATTGTTAATCCGAAGCCACTTTGTTAGCTACTTCAATAGTTTATTTCATTACTTCCTTTTTCTTCTAAAGTGGTCAATTTAAGTCACAAATGATACTTTTTGAGAAATAAGATATGTAAATAGACAGTATGGTTCTAAAAACTAGGTCCTGTATTTAAAATTTTGCTTATCTAGTTCGGTACAATTCCATTGGATTATTCTAGGGACAAATACCAAAAATGAATAAGTGAAAAAAATTATAAAAGCACTTTAATGAATATTAGTAATTAGTTTGTAAGATTTGTATTGTGATTAATTGTGCATTACATAATTTGGTACAATTAAGGATGAACATAATACACACACACAGAGGTATGTAAGTGTTTGAAACTTTATGTTCATGTCTAACTAGTAATATTTAATGAATAATTTATACGAATTAAGGAGCCAATTTTGAAAGTGACATTTAAGTTGGATTTGATAAAAATTATGTGTGTGATTAAGAATACTTATACTGTTTTATCAAAAAAATGGCTTGTGTGGTATAATTTTATTTTTTACTGGTAAAAAGTTAATTCTGGATTTACATATTATGATTTAGTTGTAAATTATGATTCTTTTGCTTATTTTATATTTATAATATATCTTATTTATACACAACTTAAATTGCTCTGTAAATTAGAGCTGGTGGTGTTCATAATCTACTTGAGTAAATCATTAATATCATACTTGAATTTATGATATTGGAAAAAGGTAAATTTAGTGAAGTACTCTCACTATGCTGCAAGTTTAGCGCATGTTTTTTTTTGGGCACAGGTTTAAGAAAAATATTCTTGAGATTAAGAAAAAAGGGTTGATAGCTTTTGCTAATATTTAAAGAATATCCGAGTTGAGATGAAAAAGTTATTTTTAACTTGATTCTGGCATATGCACTTGATAGATAGTTTGGAGCATTATTTTATACAAAGAAGGAGTTTTATATTCGTGTATGCAGATGATGTATGTATTGTATATAATAAATTTAGAAATAAGCGTAATATGTTACAGACTGGTATGATATTATAGTGTATGTATTTATATAATGGAATTAAGTATTGAATGTTGAAAGATATGTGAATTGCTTGAAATGTATGGTTTGATTTGCAATGAAAGATAGGAAAAACTTGTGTTGGAGTTTGTTTTGGAGCTTTGGAGTTAGTTGTGTGATTTTAAAAGTGTAAATAAAATTTTCTGTATAGGAGATTAGGCAATATTATGAGAAAATTCTGCTGAAAAGTTTATAAGAATAAATAATAACAATTTGTAGTATTTCTCATTTAAAAAGAAATTTTATTATTCGAATATTTATGGATTATAATATGGTGGTAATATTTTTATCCGGGTCACCTATCGGATTGGGTATAGGGTGTTAAATTGATGTTATAGAGTTTGGTCTAATTCTTCAAGAATTTCATGATTTTTTAATTGTTTAAAGTGATTTTTCTATTCGTTGGAATCAAAGAAAAGTTAATTTAGGAGTTTGTTGTCTTGTAAGATCTTTTATTGTTGAATTTAAGTAGAAAAAAATAAAGTGAACAAATAAAACCTAAACAAAATCGATGAGATCTAATTGATTTTAAAAAAATGAGTTAATCGGTTACCACCCTGTTGAAGCGAATAAATAGTCAATTAACACCTTAATTTCGATCAGTTCCACATTGTTTGTACTCGAAAACAAACAAGATTAGGTGTTGCTCTAAGGAATGGCCATTATTTACTGGTATCCACACTTGAACGGATCTATAAAGGTTGTTAGCTCCCATTTTCCCATTTTTTTTAGTCTAGGATTTTTGTTTTTTGCTTCTTTTATTTCAAAAGGTGGCAGAATGTATTTTTCAAAATGGCTGCCTCTCTAAAATAATTAGGGTTCACACTTAAAACACGCACACATATAAAGAGAGATGCACGCGCAAGCATGGGTGTGTATATATGATGACATTAACCGTAATGTGTAAAGAGAAAATTTAGGCATATATTATCTCTTATTCAAAATAAACAATATTTTGTTTCTTATTTAAATAATAAGAATTATAGTTTTATCTTTAAAATTTATTTTGAATTTTATTTTTGACATATTTAAAATTCGAAATGCCCAAATATGATTTTTTATAATATGATTTTTAGCAATCTAGGAACTTTTCACTTGTTTTGTAATTTTGACCATTGCAGAAATTAATTGGTGAAAATAGAGTAATTTATGGCTAATTAGAGTTGATTTAGGATAACCATAAAGATTGAAATTTATTTGAAAGTAAAAAGATGAATTTGGACAGATTTAGATGTTAGCCTTGCCCAATGCTAAGAGGACAAGGGCAAGCCTTAGCCTTGCCCAAGGCTAAGGAAATGTCGACCAAAGCAGAGTAATTCAATAGGTCTTATTTTTGTGTGAGTTGCCCCAGCCTTTAAGGAGTTATAACTGACTTTTGAGGCATATTAGGCTCTATTTTAGGGATTTAAAGGCAATAATTTTAGGAAGTTTAGATTTTATTTAATATTTTATTTTATTTTCTAAGTTTGGGTAGGATTAAACTACTTTCCTTTACTTTAGGAGTTTGATTAAGAATAAAAGGTGAGATCAAATTTGGTTCTTCCTTATGCTCTGTTTTTGTTCTGTAATGGTTATGAGTGGCTAAATATTTATTTTGGTTAAAGGTCAATTCAAGGGCATGATTCAACTAATTATTGTGAGATTATTTGTGCTTTAATTTATTCTTCAAATTTATGTGATGTTCATATTATTTACTGTGGTTTAAAGAAATTATATCTCAATTATTATTTTTTTATGCATAATAAGGGTCCATTGTTAATTTAATTAAATAACATATAACTAGTATAAGATATCAAATCTGTAATTATTTGGTAGATTCGATAACAAGTGGCAATTAGTATAGCATCACTCAAAAGAGTTGTTAGATTATGTAAATGTATGATTTGGTTTAAATCAGTCTCACTTGCAGATTGGTTGACTTAGGTAAGGTCTTTTTAAATTGTAATGCTATCAATAAATTAAATTATTTCGCTTATTAAAGGATTGTTTATTGGTTAGAGGTTAATTATAGTCTTACTTGGTTAGCCTATTAATAAGGAAAGATTGGTTGGGAGCTCGAAGTTGATGACTATAATCGGTCCATTGCATGATTTTAGAATTATCTTTTCATCTATGATCAATAAATTGAATCCTATACCGCGAATACCTTTAACTGAAATTTTCAATCCATTGATTTCATCTTCATTTATTTTTTATTTTTATTTTATTGTTATAATTTTTTTAATTTAATTTTGTTTTTAGTTTCTTAGATTTACAAAACCTCCCATCTTTTATTTTTAGTTCATTAATTTTTTGGCTATTTAAGGAATTAAAACTTAATCAATCCTTATAAATTCGACCTTGCTCATCACTAACTAAAAGTTAGTTTTAATTAAAAATTTTATTTTTATTGGTTTTGACACCCATCAAATAACATAACTATTATATGATTACTGATGACACTAACCCATGCAGCGATCTTATATCGAGTATATCCAACACATTGTTCTCTAATAAGTACCTATAAGTTTAATTTATATCACCATATATAATCATTTCATGATTATTAATCAAACCTATGGTAGTTTTAATTTATCATTATTCCTTTAATTTTAAATAACTAGGGATATTTAGAATAACATTAAATAGTTATTCACAAACATGATTATAATGTAAGATACTAACAATATATTAATGTGAAGAAAATCTATTTTTATAAAATAAAATATGACATTGCATAAAGGTCCAAATATTTGGCTGTATAACCACTAAAATCTATTTTGTATGATGATTTATGATAATCGAATTGTGCCTCAGGTCCATACCTATAGCTCGGATTCTTAGCAATTTGGATTATCCAAAATTCAAATTACGACTTCTAATGACGTTGTCTTAATAAGTTCTATTTGGGCAAGGGTTAGTGATCATCTAATTAGGATTAAACTCCTATTATGGAAGCTTAGCTTAACTTTTCATTCAAGTAAAACTTCTTATCAAATAGGAATGTTATGAGCACAAGGAGTCCTGGATAAAATAGGTGGCTGGTCCTTATAAATAACCATATTATCCGATATTTCTCTTTCTTAGTCAAATTTACTATATACTTCTCATTACTGACTTGATCTTCGGAGATTCTTTTCATTAGAACCTCCGTTGGAGTTTATTTGCTTTCAGGTACTTTCAAAAATAATGAAAAGCTCTTAGATATAAGTTGGATCTCTATGACAGCCAAGTAAATTTGAACAATTATTATTTGGTGCGGTGAGCGTGGACATTCATCCCTGTAAAAACCATAAATTCTGAAGATCAAAATAACCAAACAAGAAATAACCATAAGGCTACACCACCACTCCACATATACTTGTCCTTCTATCGCTTGAGCTTACCCCTCAGAATGCCTCTGTAAACCTTCTTATCACAAACCCCATAATCTTTATAACTGACCTTACACCCCAGCTTACTCAAGCCCTCCTGGCAACCCTATGACACATTGCAACCTAAGTGCCAATCCAACCGTCACCATAGACTATCACTACAACCAACGCCCCCATAAATAGCAAAATACCAAACTGCACACCCTCGCCAAATATCTCAGCATCCATAATCACCTTAACAATGGATGAGCTTGACAAGCTCTTCAAATAAAGAATGTCAAAACAATAAAATTGCAACATGTTGTAGTATCAGGGCAACTTTCACTCTCCTCTTTCTAGAGATATACTTTCCACTCATTTTTTGAGCATAAAATTACCCCAATCTATTGAGGTATAATGGAAGCACCGACCCCCGAACATATGTTAATCAGTTCTACCATACCATGTTGATCTACACTGTGGAGGATGCCACCTTCTGCAAAGTTTTTTGTAGACCCTAATAGAGTCCACCTAGATCTGGTTCAAAAATTTATTAGAGCATTCAATAAATAGCTTTCAATAGTTTATTGTCATATTTGTAGAGAAGTTGGTAGTGGCCATCTGACCAACCAAAGTCCCTGTCGACCTATATCAAGTCATCCAAAAGAGGGTAAAGCCTTTGCAGAGCTATGTAAAAAGATTTAATATAATAGCTATGGACATTTAAAATTTAAAATTGGAAGTCACTATCAATGCGCTCTACCAAAATACAAGGTTTCAGGACTTCAGAAATTTTTTGAGCAAAAAGCCCCCTTTTAATTTTACTAAACTAATGAATAGAGCCTACAAGTACATTAGGATGAACGAAGCTAAAAAGTTGAAGTACAATGAATAGATAAAGAAGGACAATGAAAATTCTTGAGGAATAGGTCAGGACAGGAAAAGTTCAAGAAGAGATAATTCCCAAGCTATAAGGGGATTGAACATAACATATGTAGTTTTAAAACAATACTCAGGTAGACAAAGCGAAGAGTAGTTCACTAAGCTGGATGCCTCTCTAGCATAAATCTATTATGGATGAAAAAGAATGACTAAGTAAATTAGCCAAAGCCCATAAGGAAAGATTCGAACAAAAACCAGAGCCTGTATTATGCCTTTCACAAAGATAAGAGGCATGAAACTAACCTACAGATAGCTCAGAAGATAAATAGAGTACCTGATTAAGAAAGGTAAACTGAAGTAGTTTGTCAAATGGAGCAAAAGCGATGATAGGCAATCTCCATCTAAGCAATCAAACGGGGGAAAGAAGTAACAGCAAGAAGGCTCTAGCAAGAGTGATCCATGTGATCACATAAGGGAAGCATTGTGATATTTTTGGAGACTCAAAAAAGCAAAAACCAAAAAAATTCTTCTATCTCAAAGCCAATTTGCCTACCATAATAGGCATCATTAAATTCTGATTCAAGGATGGAAAATATGTTCTCCAGCTTGGCTTTCTTAGCCTGGCACTTTTGAATGTCGTTTCGAAAGACCTGGACCTCTCCTCTTTCCTTTAGAACAAAGGCCTTTATCTCAGCCAGTTTAAAAGTAGATTATTCGACCGCCTTGTGGCTAGGCTCCTCAACCTTAGCTTCAATGGCAGAGTCCTAATCCTTCCAATTTTTGTCCACCTTTTTAGCCTCTTTCAACTTTTTATCAAGCTCAAAAACATTCTTTTTGTCTTCCCTTAGCAAGCCCAGGATTCTATTTATCTTGCCAATAGCAGTGTTGGATAAAATTGTGCTCTACATGACAAACACATTACAAAAAAAAAGAAAAAAAGAAAATATAGAAAAAAATACCTCAACTTAATGCCTTCTAATAATTATAGTAGGCGATCTACTTGCAAGTTCAGAAAGGATAACATCTCATCCAATATGCATGTTAACAACGGATAGAAGTCGATAAATTCAGGGTTAGAAAAGCTATAAGCCTAAGGATTTTGCAGCCACATACCCCAAATCTCTTTTACTATCTTGCTTAACTTTTCGCTCCATTTAGGGGAGTGGACGACCTTATTTTAGGAGTACAATAAGAGGATTGCCCAAGTAATAGGATGGAAGGTCAGCCTACACCTGGTGTATGCCTATAAGAGATGTCGGGGAGGCATTGGATATGGTGATCTCATTAGAAAGATTGTTCTTCAGTGAACCTGTAGCATGCGCATTTTATGCTAAACTCATAGAGTCAATCATAGGAGAAGGTGTTGTACTAGCAGCTCGAGTGGAGGTTGTACCCGTTGTATGAGCAGGGGTCGTATTTATCTACCCAGAGCTCTTCCCTACTTTAGCCTTTTTGGCCTTAAATTTCTCACTAAAATATAGTTTCCCCACTCTCTCCATAATTGCAAAATAATAACACAATGAGAAAAAAAAATAGACTTCCTACTTTAAAAGAAATAGAAAAATGTACATTGCATCTCATTTTGGGATTTTGGAGATGACTTAGGATCTAAGAACTCATAAATGCTGAGCTTTTTTTGAGTGAGCTCCCTCCATATATCTAGACTGTTTTCTTCATCCTGAGTCAATAATAATAAGTGATCATTCTATTAATAAAGCGCCCCTAAAAAGTCCAGATAGGGAAATCATGCTCACTCTCTATAACCAATAATCGATCTTTCCAAATTTTTAGAGAGTTCGGCTTCCCTGTGAAAACACCATACCCCGCCTCAGCCTGAATATAATTGTGGTCTTCCATTATGTTTGGAAGCTCGATCATATGGGTTTCCTTAAACATAGGACTATAAAATCGATAGCATTATCTGACATCTAAATTTGAAAGGGCGATCAAGGAAAGCCAGGCATTGGGATGAAGTTGGCTTATTGTGAGGTCATAATACTATAAGAAAGAAATTTTGAAGTGAGTGTGGGAAAGGGTAACCCCAGCTTAAATATCAGCTTCATAAAAAGTACCAGTTTTTGTTCTATAGTTAAAATTAAAGTCGGCGGTAATATGGGAGCTAGGGGTAAGAAGATTATATTGGTTAGGTATTCCTAACCTAACTCTCGAGTTGGAAAGCTTGGTGATTTGGATGGATGAGCTAATACTAGGAACTCAAAGGTTAGCCTTTGGTGTCTCCTAAGTCTAGGTTAGCTCAGTTTAGGAGTCTCATCGGTTAAAGTATTTAATCGAGTGCTTTTTATAGGTATTTATACATTTTGCAGAGGGAACATCAGAAGCTCTATAGCGGCATTCTCAGTAGACAAGCTATGAGCAAAAATGCTTTGTGTGCTATCATTTAACATACCATCTAGGATCTTAATCTCATTGGACCCTACTGATCCACTTATTTTGAAACTTAAATAGTAGAAATGGAAATGCAAAAAACAAAAGGGAAAGGCCTAAAGTATTAACATGCAATGGCGAATGAAGGAATTAGAAGGAGATTTGAGGAAGAAAAATGTAGAAAATCTAGAAAAATGGGAAGGAAGAAATGAAGAAGGTAAAGCGAATAAGTGGAAATAAAGAAGTATTGAAGGTATTTATAGAAAGAGTGAGTCGTTAGATGGAAAATGAGTGTGCCGCTCAGATGTCTTTAGTATACGTGAAATTAATTACATTTGTAGCAGTTACATGGGTCTCAAAGAGACGTCATTATGATAATTACTGTCATTGCAGAGATCGAAGGGACATTTTTTGCAATCATTATTAACACAACATTCGAAGGGATGCCTCGTTTCGTTCAATCGACAGATTTGTCTACATCCTAGTAGTTGTTTGGTTCTTTTTAGACATAAATATCTCTCACCTTGGGAGGACCTATGATAACCAGATTGTGCCTCGGATCCATACCCATAGCCCGAATTTTTAGCTAGTTGGATTATCCAAAATCTGAATTACGACTTCTAACGATGTCGTATTGATAAGTCCTATTTGAACAAGGATTAACGATCATCTAATCAAGGTTAAACTCCTATTATGGAAACTTAGCTTAACTTCCCATTCATGTATAACTTCTTCTCAAATAGGAATCCTACGAGCACAAGGAGTCCTGGCTAGGATAGGAGATTGGTCCTTATAAATAGTCAAATTATCAGGTATTTCTCTCTTTTAGCCAAATTTACTGCATATTTCACCTTATCGACTTAATTGTTGGAGATTCCCCTCGTAGGAACCTCTGTCGGAGTTTCTTTGCTTTCAGGTACTTTCAAGAACAATGAAGAGCTTTCAGTCGCAAGTTGAATCTCAGTGATAGCCTGGTAAATCCGAACTGTTATCAATATCCTGGGATTAAAACCCATTCTTTCTTGTATCCATTTTTTTCTTTTAATGAAATTTTCTTTCGTTAAAAAAACTTAAAAAAATCTTATTTTTAAATTTCATCATTAAAAAGAACTATGTGTACGATTTGGATATTGTAATCTAAGGATGAGCAAAAAAAAATCGAAAATATGGTTAACCGTAAAATCGATCCGAAACCGAACCGATTGATTCAGTTATGGTTTTTAATTTTTACATTTTTTGTTAATAGTTACGGTTTAGATTTTTAAGTACCGGTTAACCGTTAGTCCACGGTTAACCGGTTCGTGTATATATATATATATATTATTTTTCTATCTTCAATTTTTCTCTATTTCTCTCTAAAATTTACATAAAATAAAACTTTAAATTATATTTTTATTTTTATACCTTAATTAATTTTTTATATTTTCCTATGAAATTTATATAATACTTTAAACTAAATTTATATTATACCATCCTCTTTAATTATATAGCAATATTTACATATAGTATACAATTAACTTATATATATATATATTTATCATATATTGGTGTTCATATTTTACTTAATAGCATTTAATTACATTATTATCCAAAATTTTATTTGACTTAAAATCAAACATAATAATTTTCAATAAATATCAAATCTATTTTATAATATTAGCTATTAATTTATAAAACATAAATTTTAGCTAGTAAATTATGTTTGTTTCGTAATTTTTATATTAAATTACTTTACACATTGAAAATTAAATTAAATTTTATCTAATTTTTTATATAATTTTATGTTATAAATTTTAATGATTAATCGAAAAATATTGATTAACCAAACCGAAAAATCGAAACCAATTGGCTGATTAACCGAATATAACAGACTATTAATGGTTAGTAATTTTAAAAAATTGATATTAATGGGCTGGTTAATTTTTTTACTTATGGACCAGTTAACCAGTTCATACTCATTCCTACTGTAATATTTTTATATTAGCATATAAATTAGACTTACTATTAGGCAAAATTAAATTACTTTTTTTAATATTTTATGCCCAACTTTTTATGATACCACGCAACTTACATCTCTCTATATATATAATGTTGGAGTTATTAGAAGAGTAATTTTGTGTCTCAATTTGCTTAAAAGAGCAATTGTACTCTTTAATTGCAAAATTTGAATAAATCAACCCTATTTATGCTGATATTTAAATTTGATTAACTTTCGTCTATTATACTATGCAATTGTTATTATATAAAATGCACAATAAATAGATGCTGTCAAGTTAAATTTAAGTGGCTCTAATGTAATACGTAAAAAGAGATGCTTTCACTTCTTTTTTAACTTTAAAATTAAATTGTAACAAAAAGTTATTTTTTTAACAACACTGTAAACTAAATTGAAATTTGCATTGATGATCGTTTAGAATTCCGGTCATTTTAAATTAATAATGATTGAAATATAATAATATTCAAAAAAATATAAAAAAATATAAAATTAAAATTTAATTCAATAATTAAAATTTTTTTATCGATTACAAATTAGGGGTAAGCACAGTTAACCGAAATTTCAGTTAATCGAAAAATCGATCCGAAACCGAATCGATTTTTAGGTTAACCGAAATAAAATTTAGATTTATGGTTTTTACTTTAAAAATCGGTGATTAACCGATCAAAAACCAAAACCAAATATATATATATATATATATATATATATATATATATATATATATATATATATATATATATATATATATATATATATATATATATTTGAATTATATTTTAAATTTTACACTTATATTTTTTAATTTTTATATAATTTATAAATATTATGATATATAATTTTATAAAATATATATTTTTAGTAAATAAACATTAAAATTATGTGCATAATTAGCATTATGTTGTTAGTTTTATATTAAATATTTTTAATTTTTATAATTAATTATGAAAATTTTATTTTTATTATTTTAATAGATATTGTATTTAATTAGTATTTTTTTATTTTTAAAGCATTTTTAATTGCTAAAAATAATATTAAAAATTATATAATTTATTAAATTTATATATTAAAATTTTTTAGTGGTTAACCAATAAATTTATCCGAAAAATTAAGTTAAAAACTAAAATCGATATAGTCATTAATCAATAATAATGAATTTATTTAAAAAAATTATTAATAAATCGATTAATTGGTTCATATCTATATCTACTACAAATAAAAATTATTATAGGGTCTAAAAAAGATATTATAAGAGATTTGACTAAAAAATCCGTCCTAGCTGAAACCCGAACTACGAAGTGGCTTGACCCGAAAGGAACGGGTTTGCTTTCAAATATTCCGCAATTTATCATCATGTAAAAAAAATTGTAAAAACAAAGGATTCCTCTCTCAAAGGAGCGAAAAAGCAAAAACCACATTTTCCAAAAGAGGGAAGAGTATATATAACGCGCCCAGTAGGAGAGTGGGCAATGAAGAAAAATACGAGATGGGACAACCATGGTTAAGAAGTAGGACTGTAGAAGTGTGAAAGGTATGGTGGGTTTGGGGTCTTGACTCTCTCTCTCTCTCGCGGAGTCCGCTGGTTGTGAAAGTGTGCGATTTGGTGTTCTTGACAGTGCCAGAGAGGGAAACACCACACCATGCTTAGACTCTTTCTATCTGCGTCTCCTCACCCTTCTGCATCCCTTCACTCCTAAAGCTTCAATCTTCTGTTTTTTTTTTGTTAAATTTTTTATGCATTTTTTGATCTCTTTCTCTCTCTTTCTACTTGTGTCTCTGCATGCCTTTGTCCTTATTAGAAACAAACACCAACGGGTATCTCCTGTTAGATCTCTCGTTAGCTGGTAAGCTCCATCTCTCTGTTTATTTCTTTTGATCCTTCCTCTTGTCTGGTTTGTGGGTTCTCTTTTATGTTTTTTTTTTTAATCAGCTCCTTATCTAATTTTTTTTATGGGATTTTTTTCTGTTCATTCTGCTGATATTGTGAACTGGGTATTATCTGTAATTTCTTAATTTTGGTCAAGTTACTATCTTTTTTTCCTAATTTGATTTTGATCTTCTTACTATGATCTCTGTTTGGCAATATATTTGTTGGCTGTTTTATTGATTTGCAGTATTGGTTACTTGATGTTAATGGACTGGAGCTCTAGCGGTGATCAAAATTGGTATTGTAGTGATTTTTATGTGACAAGAGACTACAATTTTGGTTTCGTAGTGATATAGATCAATTTAGTTGTATAGTTGTGAAAGGTGATTTTGGCTTGCAACTTATTGTCACTTTCTTGAGCTTCTGAAGTATTTGGAAAGGACTTTCCTAATTCTTAGAAATCCACAAGCTTCTTGGTTTTGCATGGAAATTTGGGAAAATAGTTGAATTATATACTTCAAGGTGATCATTGCAATGGGAGGACTTTGCTCGAGGAGTTCGACTGTAGATAATGCTCCCAGTGGAGGCTTTCCGCATCTGAATGGTCATTTTCATGGCTCTGGTTTTGTTTTTCAGTCTCGTGAGCTTAAAATAAATAGTAACACAACTCCCTCTCCAATTGTGGAGAATGTGGAAAATAAGCAAGTGAGAGAGCCCTTTTCCTGTCCTGACATAAATTTGGTTCCATATGGGATGAACCCAGAAGATATTGATGATGGCATTCCTCGGCTGTCTCGGGCTTTGTCAAATAAATCCAGATCAAACAAGTCTAAACAGGCAGCTGTTGCAAAGGTATGTGTAAACTTGATATGATACCTGTACATCTTATTAGATTTTATTTCTCTGCTTCTCAACTTTTATCTTTCAATCGTTACATGTTAATCAAGAATTTGCTTTTCTTGCACGTAAAATATACTAAAATCGCTACTTGATGGGCAATCCTTGTATTAATGCTTTGCTCCCTGTAAGCATTATGCCTCATGTTCCTATATATTGTTGCCATCAGAATAAAGATTTGAGAAAGGCAAACTCTGTTAAATTTGTAATTTGCTAAAGATTATATGCTTAGTCTTGGTATTAACAAAATTCAAAGAAAATAAGTTGGACAAAATCTCTCTTTTTCCTTTTCATTTTCTACAATTGTTCTCTTGCTCTTATTGTCTATTTTTATTCGTGGGTTTTGAAGTTAAGAATTCCATTGTATATCGGGACATTATCTTTCTTGAATTGTTGCTTGAAGAAAGTTTCTAGTGTGATTCTTTGGTATGTAGATCTAAGATAAATTCTAAGTCTTACTATCTATATAATTTTGGAACTGTCTGCAATCCCCTTATTCACTGGTAGCTGATATACTCATAGCTAATTTCATGCATGTGCTATAAATTCAATGACAATTTTAGAGTTGGAAAGAATAGTATTTTCTGGGTTACTTTGTGGTACTAGGGTTTGATACCCAGAGGTTTTATAAGCATGAACTCTTTAGTAAAATGACAAAAGTTGTAAGGTTTCCGATCATTCAATGTATAGACAAGCCTTAGTGGCAAAAAACATTCAGGTTGCATATTTGCTTCCAAAAGATTCTGGCCGGAAGGGTATTATGATTTATGGCATGTATTGAATGGCTGGTGGGTGGGTGTAACATGTCAGAAAGTTGTAATGCAAAGCAGGATATGATTTATGCAAACAAGATTTGAGATGCTACAAGTGCTGTCTCTGAAAAACGATGTATAGTGTAGATAAGAGGAGAAGAGAATGGAGGAACATGCTTACCTTTAAACTGAAATTAAAGAGTTAACCTATTCAATTTTCAACTCAAAGAAAATAACTAGAAATATTTTGAACTAGACTTTTCCTTGGCTTACTCATTATTGGCATAATAACTAGGAAAGTTTTTAAGCTACTTTGGACTGAAGAAAATAAATTTGAAATCTTTGTACAAGCGGCTGGTCAAGTAATTATGAAAATTATCCCTTGAACTGAAGAAACTTCAGAGTGCTGATTGTTGCTCCTGAGAAATACTTACAACTCATTAAGATTTACTTTAACCGTAAATCTCCTTTTAGTTTTTGGGTTCAAAGAGTAGAGGGGAAATTTTATTGGTTACAGCTATGGTAAGATTTTTAATGTATAGAAGTTCTCTGGAGGAACTAAAGGCCTTGGTTATGAAGGTCAACCTGTCTATATGTAGGCTGTGAGAAAATACAATGGGAATTGAAATTTTATATTCAATTAAATTATACTTAGCTTACACTTCCTATTTATACAAAGAGAAATGTAAAATTACACCTAAAACCTAGCTGTCACTCACTAAAATATACAGCTGTATAACAGCTGTATTTCATGTTTTCTAATAGCTGTATAACAGCTTTTTTAACACTCCCCCTCAAGCTGAAGCATAATTTATGCTCAGCTTGTTACAAATTTATTCCATAACATAAACTTTAAAACATAATTCCAAGCTTCAAAATAAAATGGAAAACAAATACGAAATCCTCTCCAAACGAAGTCTACAAATAATCCATGCCGTAAGCTTCAACCCGAAACGGAGATCAAGTACAACTCTCTCCAAATAAAGCCTACACATATCTTGTCATATAGACTTCAAAACAAAATGGAGAAAATTGTAACACTCTTTCCAAAACAGATGCAGAAATTAGGAAACAGAAACACCAAGAACTAGCAATCAAGACTTGGAAGCAGCAGAAACGGAGATGACTTGAGAGAGAGACTTTTAGAAGAGAGGGGACAAAACTGACACTACACCTATGTCGGAAACAACAAATCGACGCCTGAAACAAGATCGGAGGGCCGTTGGACAAGCCACGCGCTCCCACGCGCCGGCGCGTGAGGAAGGCGTCAAACTTCGATCGGCGCGTGAGGTTCACGCGCAGCTCCGATGGTCACCGGAAAAAGGTGAAATGGCCGGACTGACGGAGGCGCTCCTTTCTGTGGTGGCTGTGAGAAAAAACGGTCACCGGAAAGTAACCCTAAGAATCAGATCTCAAAATCGAGAACCCAAAAGAGAAAGAAACCCGATACCGACAAGAGGGAATCGCAACCCTCAGAAAAAAGACCCAAAAACTCGACTAGGCTCTGATACCATGTGAGAAAACACAATGGGAATTGAAATTCTATATTCAATTAAATTATACTTAGCTTACACTTCCTATTTATACAAAGAGAAATGTAAAATTACACCTAAAACCTAGCTGTCACACACTAAAATATACAGCTGTATTTCATGTTTTCTAATAGCTGTATAACAGCTGTATAACAGCTTTTCTAACATAGGCTTTTCTGAAAGGCGAGTTGCTATACATGTGGTTGTGGTAGAGCTTTGGGGGGTGGGGGTATGGTGATGATGGTGATGATGAAAGTTGAAGATGTATTCAAGGTCAGTAGTGATGATACTGATGGTGGTGCTGAGCAAATGAAGGGCATGATGCAGGTGTTGATTTGAGGAGAGTGGTTTTAGCAATCAACAAGGATGCTGGGTTGCAGCAGTGGAGGAGGGGTTGGGATTTGAATGATAGATACAAAATTTGCTTATCTCTTTTCCTTTTGTCTTCCTCAATCTCCCATGGACAAAAAATTTGGCAGTATTTTTGCTCAAGTTTCACCCTAACTTCATCAAAATTTGAACTTTAACATTCCTTTTACCATCGTAGTATTTCATCCAATTTCACTACCTCTGCCCTTTTATCTCTCCACCAAAGTCTCCCGTAATTACATATGAGTTGACCGAGTTAATAACTGGTTTGCTTCAAGGTTTCCACTTGTAGCAAATGTCACTAAGATGAAACTAATTAGCAATATCTTTTTCACATTAGCTGTGTCATATTATGTATTTTTTGGTGTTGTATTCACAAGGCATACAATCATGTGCATAAGAACAATTATTCTTCCTAATTCCTGAAATACAGTTTCGATTTTAGTGCAGGTAGTTATTTTGTCATCCATAAGAATTTATGTTTCGGTTGATGGATGTTTTTTGCTTCTTAAATAATCAAGTGTTTTTCAGTGAAGGAAATCTGTATCTATTGATACTTTTATTAGTTTTGATGGAAGCCTTAAGTAGAATGTTTCTAAATGATTCAGACAGATGTGTCTTTTAGATTTGGCTAGAATTTCTGATTAAATAGTATGTTTATATTAAGACACTATAGAATTTGTGTATAGCATGGATTATGTGGTCCTTAGTTCTCGCCAACAAAAGCTTATTATTTTACAATTTTATTTTCTGTGCTAGTATTCAAAAGAAGTTACTATTTTTTGCATATAAAATCAACATAATTGATTATAGAAGTTTAAAGTTGGCATTGATGAAGTGTAAGTATTAGTTATAGAGGGTGATGTTCAAATTGAAGTTTGGCAATGTCAAGTGAAATTTTTGGATATCTTGCTAGGATGCCTGCATTGTCTTTCTTTTGTCATTCACGTAAAATTCCTTTAGGCGATTGTTTGTATCTTGTATCGTGAACTTGGATTTCTAGAACTTCACTACATACATTTGAGTATTCCTCTACTCAAATACCTTGAACTCTTGTAAACTTAGTCATTGCTCTAACTCAGGAGCTTTCATTTTCTTCTTCTTCTTTTTTTTTTTTTTAATTTTTCAATTATATGTGTATATATATGTGTGTGTGTGTGTAAAATTTGAAAATCCGAATTTACAAAAGCAACAACTATCATAAAGTGATCAAACAAGCTCAATGTTCCAGAAAATTCTGCAAACTACATTCTTTGATTAGGAGGAATTTCATAATTGGTAAAGGAGTGTGTGAAAGGATTGCTAGAAATTAGGACTAAGCATCAGTCTGTTTAGTTTAAAGCCGAATGGAACGAATTAAACTGAAACCAAAATTTCCATAAGGATTAAGAACCGAACTGATTTAATTGAGAATCAAAATATTCATTTAAATTACAACGAACCGAATAAGGTTTAAAAACTGAACTAAACCAAAGAATAGACCTTTTTACTTTATATTTTTAAATAAACATATTAATTAATAAAGGACCAAAATGACGTAGTTTAGTAATAATTCGGTCGATTCGGTTTTAACTGTTTTTGGATGATGGAAAACTGAACTTAACTAATTGAACTTAATTTTCTCTTCAAAACGAACCGATTAAATTGAAAATCGAAGAAACCGAAACAAATAGACTTAATTGCTCATGGTTTGGTTTTACTCACCCCTGTTAGAAATTATAGAAAGTGTTCAGTGGAGTGGATAATTATGTCAAGCATCAAGTGGGGATAGAGTGTATTCTCCAACTATTGGTTGGTTAAATGTAGCCAATATGACTAATGGTCATCAGGTTGCTCACTAATCAGCTGAAGCTTCAAAACAAACCATGCCGTACACTATATAAAATACAGTTTAGTTTGGTCTTCCATTCTATGAGAATTTGAATCTAATTTAAGTGTACTTTGATTAATGTGTAGATCAAATTATTTGTCGATAATATTCGTTACGTATTGTGTGCTTTATTATGAGATTCATATTTATAACATCTAGTTTGAGCTCAAACTGTGGTTTCCCAGCTGGTGAATTGAAATTGTGCCAAACCATATCAGTTAAGCTTTCTCTTGATTTCATTTCATGTTCAAAATATTTTGGTTTAAAAATGTCTCTACATGCTAGACCAAGCAAACCCATGTTACCCCCCTAACTGTATGTAAATGGTTATGGAACTTGGGCATAGAGGAATTTCTCCAAAGAGGTGGTGCTACCAAATATGGAGCAAGTAGAGTTGCTTTATGTTTCAGAAAAAATTGCGAGGATCTAAATATGTGCTATTGTTGGAGATCTTTTGGTTGCATTTAGCCTTTGGGGGTGGGGTGCTGGTGGTTGTTGTTTTGAGAGAGTGTGTTAGAACAAAGAGTTTACACCAACACACTAAATAAGAACATAAATCAGATATAGATTTGGAAGATGGAATGGATTGATTTTATTAATAAAAAGGACCGATACAATCCCTCTAGGAAGATGAACTTCCCTCTCCAAGAATGGAGCCCTGCTAAGAAGCAATAATTACAATTCCATTCCCAAAAGATACCCCCCCTAGGCTAAAAACAGACAAAAATAGCATTGTCCCAAAAGCAAAATCGTTTTTACCTAGTGTCCAGCTAGGACTAGGCCTAACTAACTCTACCAACAAGAATTCTAGCTCAATACTGGTTTCCCTCTTTGCCCTTGCCCTGATGCTTCTTCTTGCGGGTGTAGACTTGTAGCTTTTTTGGCCCAAAAGAGTTCTGGTCCAGCTCCACATCTCCCACCTCAATTTCTCTATCATTGCCTCCCCCTTGAGAATTAGTCTTGTCCTCAAGATTGAATTGTGGGTAGTACCTTTTTATCACATATTCGTCTTTCCATGTAGCTTCATCAAGATTCTTACAGTGCCACTGAACAAGCCATTGGGAGACGTTCTCCATTTCTTTGGATTATCAGTGCATTTGTTTCAGACTTCTGCCCCGTAACCAAACCTGTAGAGCACCCATATCTGAGAGAGTTCCCTCTAAACTTGTCAATTCAATCTGCATGCCTTCGAATTCAAATCTCATCCATTTCTGTTCCCAATTGTGCATAACGTTGCCTAAAGTCTTCAACCATTCAATCCCCAGTACAAAATCAATAGGCCCCAATTCAAACACCAATGCTTCCAATTGCAAAGTGAGGGCCCCCAAATCCAATGGAATATCCTCACATTTTTCTTGGACCGTGACACGATATCCATCCCCTAATTTGATATGCACAGGAAGAATGGGGGTAGTGGGGAGGCTCAGAGATTTGACCAGCTTACGGGAAACAAAATTGTGGGTTGCTCCAGAGTCAACCAGCAAGATGACTAGTATACCCGTGTATGTATCCTTTTAACTTTAGAGTTTTTGGTGCCTGAATGTCTTCCCTCGCTCTAAAAAAAATCTCCATGGCGGTGCATTCTCCTTCCGCTCCTTTGTCCTCACCATGTTCGACTTCCCCTACTATTTCATCCTCATGTTCATCCAGATCTAATAACAGTTCGTTCTCCAAAATCGTGATGCGCAACTCACCCATATTGCAACTATGCTGCGGGTTGTATAGTTGGGCGCACTTGAAACATAAGCCCAACAGACAGCGCTTGTTGATCTCCTTCAGCGACAAGTTTCGCAGTCCCTTGTTCCACAGTGCTCGCTGCGTTTGGTTGGGAGGAGGGAGTGTGCGTGGTGGTGGAGCTTCAGCTGGGGTTAATGGGCTTGGGCCTTTAGTTTTAAACCTTGGGTCGGGTTGTCCCACATCTTTGGGGATAAGTGGGCGAACGATCGGTGAAGAAACATGAGACGCTTCAGATCGGCTCCAAACTCCTCCGCCCCTTTCTTGTGCTACCATCACATGACTTCCTGGTGGACTAAAAGTGAGTTTGGCATCCCTAGCTAGCTCCATGGCTTCTTCACAAGTCTATGGTTTCAGGTACCTAACCCACCTTCCCACTTCTTCATTCAACCCCCCTATGAAGTACCCTAAGAATTGCTCCTTTGATTTTTTTGGGATATACCCAATGATTGCTTCGAACTCTTCAATGTATTCGTCAACTGTACCGGTTTGGAAAAGGAATTGCAATTCCTCATAGGAGTTCAGGATCCTTCGGTTGCCAAATTGCTCATTCAATTGGAGTTTAAATTGATCCCAAGTTAGGTGTGGGTTGTCTCGGATTGCTTGAGAGAACCAGGTGATTGCTGCTCCAGTTATGCACATCTGGGCTATTGGAAGTTTCATCCAATCTGGAGTCCGGTGAATGCTGAAATACTACTCTAACCTGGCAATCCAACTACGTGGGTCTATTCCATGGGTAAGGACATTGATCCTACTCCAAAATGATTGTTCCTTGAGTAGGAATCCAGTTGGGGGGTACTGGGTTGCCCAAATCGCGTTTGGGATTGAACGAAAACTCTACCAGGTGTCTCCGAGCTAGCGTCGGGTTGTCTTGTGGTGTGTTGGTCTGTTGTTTCTGTTGCTAGGGGTGGTTTTTCTTTTTTTTTTTTTTTTCTAGAGCTTAGTATCCATGTGCTCAAACTTTTTCTCTACAAATTTTTGGAATGGATCGCTGTATTGCATCCAAAGTTTCTTCGTGAGCATCAACTCTATTATGTAAATCGATTTTGGTTTGCAAACGTGTTTGGGTGGATCATTCATTTTCTTAGTTTAGAGTTTCCAACAGACGGTGCCAAATGTTAAAACAAAGAGTTTGCACCAACACACTAAATAAGAAAATAAATCAGATAAAGATTTGGAAGATGGAATGGATTGATTTTATTAATAAAAAGGACCGACACAATCCCCCTAGGAAGATGAACTTCCCTCTCCAAGAATTGAGCCTTCTAAGAAGTAGTAAGTACAGTCCCATTCCCAAAACATAACCCCCCCCCCCCCCCCCCCCCCCCTCTGCCAAAAACAGACTAAAATACCATTGTCCCAAAAGCAAAACCATTTTTCCCTAGTGTCCAGCTAGGACTAGGCCTAACTGACTCTGCCTGCAAGAATTCCAGCTCAATAACAGAATTGCTGGTTTCCCTCTTTGCCCCTGTCCTGATGCTTGTTCCTGCGGGTGTAGACCTGCAGCTTCTTTGGCCCAAAAGAGTTCTGGTCCAGCTCCTCATCTCCCACCTCAATTTCTCTATCAGAGTGCGCGCGCATGTTAGAGATATTAATTAGCATCAACTTAGTTGTCATGTAATTTCTCAATTTGTGTTGTTTGTTATGTTTCTTTGTTGTCTATTTTGTTTAGGACTTGGGTAGTTTCAGGTGTGATGTGAATATACGGTATATTATTTTTCATGGTGACAGTTATTTCTTTTTGTAGTCTGCAATGTTTTCCCTTTTGTAACTGCTGTGATATTTAAGGAATAAGAAAAGAAGAAGAAAACAAGCTTTTATTTCAGAAAACTCAAATTTTATGAGATTGAGGGGTAAAAAGTAGATTCGAGAAAAGACCAACAAGTTGAGCGTGCCTTTTACTCCAGATTTTTTGCTTTAATAGTCCATAGACCCCTTGTTCCTGAACTAATAAGCCATAACATTTTGCCTTGTTCGTGCTATTACTTATGCAATCTTGGGAAGAAACCTTGTCCTGCCATGCCGCACAACTTGGACAAATTTGATATGGTTCTTTTTTTTTTTTTTCTTTTGGGTGCGAGTGGAGTGTTGAAGGGCCATTACGTAATGAGAAACAGTACTATATGTCAGATAGGTCCAGGATAATTGCATTAGCATTCTCATTTTTGGCCTTGGAAATCTGGCATTGATGGTCAAAAAGGCTAACTCTTAACTAGTGCTATAATACCACTGCCATCTGGATAGTAAAGTAGTAATGGATAAATAATGGATGATATTTTAATCTCACTAATCTTATGTCCAAAAGGCTAAAATGTTGTTAATGGCCCACATGGTAAAAGGGGCATAGAGGTGCTTGTACAAAAAGGTGACTGTTTGACGCTGTTATTGGGTTTCGATAAGAAATTGCTCGAATCTTTTTCCTTTCTTAGTTTTTGATGGCTTAGGGGGGTTAATGTTGTGCTATAATTGTTGAGTAGTTGGAGTTAAAGAAGATAAGGCTTGATGGGTCAAAAAGTCTTAGCCTAATGATCATAAAAAGCATAAAGTTTGCATGTTGTCTTAACCATATGATGTCTTTTGATTTGGGCATTGTGGCCTGACCTATATTATTGGTAACAATTTAGCCAATTTATTTTGTCATAATCTATATTATGTGTAAAACTTACTCAACTACTTCCATAAGAAATAATTGTGATAATACTAAAATATGATTTTGTTCCTTTTAACTCTAATAATTAATAATGTTGCTTTCTTGAACAATTGCTGCCTAAAATAGTTTATCTTCTTTTTTTTTTTTTCTTGATTTAATTTTTTGAAGAAAATATATTTAATTTTTCTATGTTATGAGTTATTTTGACGGGAATACCTTTCTCTGTATATTTTATTATGATGAAAATGATGCACATATAAGCAATGTGTATTGGCCTGCCTAGACCAATAGTCTAGTTCTTTCTATTAACTTCCTGTTAACTGCATAAATGCATTGACCTAAGATATTTTACAACCTTTCTACATGTACAACAATTACCAATAAGTAAAATTCAGGATTTTTTTTGACAATCTATTATATTTGCAAGAAAAAATGCTTATCTTTATTTATTTTTTTCGCGTGTGTTTGGTTTTCGGTTTGGTTTTGCTCACCCCTGCTAGAAATTGTAGAAAGTGTTCAGGTGGAGTGGAATGGATAATTATGTGTTTGCAGTTCATTCAAGGAGTTTGTTGAGGTGGATCATTTTATTTTTCTTCTTTTTTTGGGTGCTTGGTGTGCTTTTCCTGTGTACAAGGGGTTTACTGCTTTTGTTTATTGTTTTCAAAATATTGTTCGCCAAGACTTACAATCCAGCATAAGAATCACCTGCTGTAACAACTCTTTTTATGTTTAGTAGCTGGAGTCCCAACCAAATTAGTATTTCAATACCATTTGCAAATGTTGCTTAACTGATTAGCAAAGTGACCCAAAAATATTATAATAGCTTGGATAACTATCTTAGTGATAATGGAAACTTGTCATGTGACCATAAATATTGGGAATACAGCTGTTGGCGCAACTTTTGAGCACCTAATATGACCTGTTTAAACAGAGAAGAACATGATATAAGTTCGTGTGAAACTTGGCTGTCCATATATTCTTTGACGGTTTTAGTGGAAATTCATCAAAATCTCATTCTTAAAAATCTGTTGTTCCTGCCATAAAGTAGCTCACTTTGTAGTTCTCTGAAACATACTGTAGCATTTTCTAGTTTGGATCTCATGCTCGAAACTGTGCATAATAGCCAATGTTTGCATTGCAGTACTTGGTGTGTGCTTATGATTGTAGTTTCTACACTTCATTGTGCAATATGGCAACTGAGGTTATACATAGATGCTTCTTGTCATTTCATATTTGAATTAACAAAGCTATGTTGGTACTGCAGGTTTCGGAAGTAAGCTCGCTTTTGGGTAGAGCAGGGACTGCTGGCCTTGGGAAGGCAGTGGAAGTTTTGGACACTCTTGGTAGCAGCATGACAAATCTCAATCTAAGTAGTGGTTTTACCTCAGGAGTGACAACAAAAGGAAATAAAATTTCAATTTTGGCTTTTGAAGTTGCCAATACAATAGTTAAGGGTGCTAATCTGATGCAATCCCTTTCAAAAGAAAACATTAAGCATTTAAAAGAGGTGGTTCTTCCCTCAGAAGGCGTGCAAAACTTAATATCAAGAGATATGGATGAGCTCTTGACAATTGCAGCAGCTGATAAGAGGTAGACCATGCTGCAAAGATTATAATTTGAAAATATAAGTTCCATATGTTTTATTTATTTGCTGTAGCTTTATTAATTCTGCTTACAAAACATGATGAAGAAATATTAATCAAATTTTGTGCTAATTATGGCAGAGAAGAATTGAAAGTTTTTTCTGGAGAAGTGGTGCGTTTTGGAAATCGTTGCAAAGACCCTCAATGGCACAATTTGGATCGTTACTTTGAAAAGTAGTTCTCACAGCATATGTGTTCTGTATTTTCATTCTTCGACATATTTTGAGAGGGTTTCATTATTTCTCTTTTATTATTTTGTAATTTTGTATTTGTTAGGTTGGGCTCAGAACTGACTCCTGAAAAGCAGTTGAAGGAA
Organism: Excoecaria agallocha; assembly: GCA_037975025.1. Lineage (NCBI taxonomy): Eukaryota > Viridiplantae > Streptophyta > Magnoliopsida > Malpighiales > Euphorbiaceae > Excoecaria > Excoecaria agallocha. The sequence goes on along the minus strand of CM075806.1, from coordinate 122,627,229 downwards.
GAAGCAGACATGGTCATGCAACAATTAATGAATTTGGTTCAATATACTGCTGTGAGTATCCAAAATTAATATTTGTAAAGATAAGGCCCACCTCTAAGTTGCTTTATGCATTGGTGTTTCTTGTTGTGAAATTTAGGTAAATGCCGAGTCATTGCAGAAAAGGCTTAGATGAACCATATTCATGCTAATTTTAGGGGGCCCTCGGCCTTCAGTTTTTATGTTTCTACTTCCCGTTAAGGGTTAGCTTCAGTAATTGTAAGGTTGTTCTGTTAGACTATTGGTTCATATCAAAGAAACAGCCTCCTCACTATGCAAGTGAATGTAAGTTTAACCCTTCGTAGCATGGCAATGTTGGAAGCCTCTTGTCTCTTTCCCGTTTTCCTTTTCTGTAGTGGTTAATATTCTATATTACCGGGCCAGGCAGAGATAGTTTAGTTTCTGTACACTCATGCCTCTGGTCACTCACAAACAAAAGACTGCTCTACTTTTGGAAGCTAGAAATAATGCTGAAGCAGTTGCTTCTGCAATTCATCCTCAATTTGACCCCATTTTGCATGATTCTTGTCTTTTTCTTTATGTTTTTTTTTTCTTTGTCTAGGAACTCTTGAAAAATAGCTGGTGCAATCAAAATAATATTTCTTGACTGATAAAAGATTGTGGTATAGAGTTTTTACTTTTCCTTTTTAATCATACAGCTCTTAGGTGGTGCATTATGGAAACTTTCATATCCAGTGTGATTTATCCTGAAAATGGTGCTACATTTCCCTAGGATTCTTTGTTAGGTCAAGTTGTTCTAGATACTCTTAGTATTTCAACTGACAACTCTGGCAGCAGATATCCGTACAAAGCCTGTTGACATTAATAGGATGTACTAATTGCATGAACTCCTATTAATATTTCTAAACATGGACAAACATTTTTTTCCTTTTCTTTTTTCTTGTTGCAGGAATTATATCATGAAATGCATGCCTTGGACAGATTTGAACAAGATTATCGGCGTAAGCTTCAAGAAGATGATAACTCAAATGGTCCTCAAAGGGGTTAGTTTTCTCTTGAATCAAGTTACATGGTTTCTTTTTAAATATGTTTTGTTGATAGAAGAAAAAAATAGTTAGGGAATAGTGATGAATTTGTTCTACTCCTGCTTGTCTTTATTTAATTATGGCAGTAACCAATAGGGGTTGTTCTATAGAATTCCTTATTTTAGCTATTTAATCTCTAATGTTTCAGAAGGTTTAGGTGTTTGACAAGTGAAGGATGGTTTCTTATCTTAATTCTCATTGAAGCTTGTTTATCTAGTGCAGCTGAGCTTAATAAGTAGGGTTGTTCTATTTATGCCTTGTAAGATTACTCCGAAATTAATGGAATGGAGATGGCATGGACATCTGAATTTTAAGATTTTTTGCAGCCTTTTACTGGCCTGGCTGTGTGTTGACTATAAATAGACAGTTATTGTTAGAAGATAGAATGTATGCTTCATATGCACTTAACATTATTTTCTGAATTTTTCTGCAAACGCACCTTCAATTCTGTCTTGGTTCCTAGGGCTTAAGATCTTGCCTTTTCTTCTTTGTGTCTGACTAGCATGCAAATTCTAATTTCTGTGCACGGTCTAGTGTATAGCAGATTATAGTCCTGCCTACTTTTAAGTATGAGATCTCATATCAATGTTGATAGGTTATGTGCTGCCTTTGCTTATAGTTTTTTTCATATGTTTTGAAGTTAATATTTATTGACAATCACTTTAGCTTTGTTTAAATTGTGTGTACATCTGTTTGACATGTAGGTGACAGCCTTGCAATTTTGAGGGCAGAGTTGAAGAGTCAAAAGAAGCATGTGAAAAGTTTGAAAAAGAAATCACTTTGGTCCAAGATTTTGGAAGAGGTACGAGTCAATTGCTTCATGTGCATATGCATTTTTTGGAATGGGGCTTTAGTGGTTCATTTATGATCTTGTGGATACAATCACGTTGCAAGGTGATGTACAGGAAAGTCCAATAAAATGGATTTCCCTTTTGTCTTGTTCTTGCACCTTGATTGACCTTTTTTGAGTATAACTTGAGCTCATCAAAGGGAGCTTGAAACCTTGAACTTTGTTAGGAGACAGAGTTCCAGATCTCTGTACTTTTAATCAAAATGCAGCTTGGGTGATACTCTTGTCCTTCAAATAGGACCAGTCTTATTACAATATTAGCAAACCTATAAATTAGGTTCTTTTCAAAGAATAATAATGCAAAAGGAAATAACAATCTGAAATTCAAATGATAAAGAAATCTAATCCCTAAAAGATAGGCAAATCTGATCCCTAAAAGACAAGCAAATCTGATGCCTAAAAATTAGGCTCACTCCTAGAACTGTACAGGTTCTTAATCTTTGCTGATTCAACCTTGCTGGTTTTATGTTTCCTGACCCTACCTGTGGTATGGAAATGTCGCTTGTGATGTTGGATGGAGTATCCCCCCTTCCATGATGGTGTGGAACCGTAAGTTCTCACAGCCAAAATACTTAACTGAAAACCCAAATATGTCTGAGTCTATAATATCAGAGAGAGAAATACAATTTAGTTCCCCCAAGTAGACATAGCCTCAATAGTCATGTAAAATATCTAAACAAAATAAATTTATAATTAAGTTTCCTTCTAGGAAGATGATCTATAATTATTAGGAAATCCTTCTTTCCAAGATAAACTAGGATCGGGATTAGAGATAGGATGCTACTCAATGGAGCTTAAATTGCAATGTTCTCTCCCTCCTTTGAAAGTTCAACCTATAATAGCTATAACCAACATAGTAGAACTTCCATTTCAAGGTCCACCCTCTTCATCAAAACCCAAATAATTTACCAGTCCAACAATGCCCTTGTTATCACGGACATCTCTTCATCATCTATTTTGTTTTTTTTTTTGGTTGCTGGACTAAACTGCAATTATTTCATAGGAACATCTTTATAAGCATATACTTTCTTCCCACAACTATAACATTCAAAACTTTTGACATCTTAGCTCGTGAAAGTTTAAGTGGTCCAAAGGTGGAATGAAATGTCAATTTGAATCTTAAATATATATTCCTCTTCTCAGTTTCCTTTGCATGAGCAGAAACATGATCACTGGAAATAAATTCCTGTCTCCAGTAATACACCTGTTACGGCATTTGAGCCTCCTTTTCACATTGCATCTAACAAACATAGTGAGTATAGGTACATTGAACATTTGGTCACTAAATTTGTTAATTACAATTTGTAGCCCAAAATTTATTACTAAATTACAGAGGTACTAAAACTTCTTAGAATTTGTTACTTAATTTTGTTGTAACAGAAAGTCACACATGGACACTTAAGTGGACTTTCTGATGTGGCAATTCTAAATTGCACTTATGGTCACTGAATTTACCATTCAATTACAAGGTGTGAATAATTCAAAATTTCTGATTGTTTTAGCAGTTAAGTGTTAATTTTGTTGTCATGAAAATTCACCCATTGCAATTTGATGATGACCTGTTTTGCAATCATAATTGAAATTTTTATTATTAGCGAAATTTTTATCAGTGAACTTTTGATGTTGGAACTTTAAATAGATTAGGGATCTACATAAGTTAATCTCTCAAAGTTACTTAAGCTTTTGTGCACCTATTTCCTAATTCTCATGACCACCTTTTTCTTTTGTGTTCTACAAGGCTAAATAAGATAAGAAATTCATCTAAATTTAGCCATTACTATCTGGCCATATGATAATGAATTTTTAATGGAAATAAAACATGAGATTGTTAGATCATTTATATGGTGTTCATATAACTATGAAAAGAATTCTAATCAACAAAAAATGTTGGAATACTTAAGCACACTTAAGTTCACCATACGGGTAAATATGTTAGCAAATGAGATGAGAAAATGAATATTTTTCAGAAATCAAATTTCTATTAGTGAGGGTAAACCTATTGAAATAGGATGTTACAAGGGAAAATTCTATTTATAATGGTCTTGTCAGCAAATCTTTTGTTTATCCAGGGACACTGGCTTTTCACTAAAGTTTGATTTTTAAAAGTTATCAATTGATTTTTTTTTTCTATTTTGTAATTAAACATTAATATTATTAATTAAATAATAAGTTTAATGATTACAGTACGATTTAAGATCATTACTTAATAAGATGGCTTGTCTTGATAGTTAAAGTTTGTTGACAAGTCACTAACGAAGTTGTAGTATTTTTATTTTGCAACTAAATAATAGGTTCAGTAACCAATGTTACCTTTAGGAGAGAGCACAGAGTTTCAAGTACAGTTCTCTTTCATAACGAAAGAGAATCAACACCATGCCGGACAAGTTCTTTTTTTCTCGCTGATAGTTATTCTTTTCAGCACTGAAGGCTTTGTTTTATTTATTTATTTATTTTCCTTCTCGGGCAGCAGCATTTTTTTTTTCCAATGGCAACAGGCTCTTTTTGTACAGCAGCAACTATTTTTGTTTTGTTGGCAGCAAACCTTTTTTTTTTCAGCAGATTCTTTCATCTTTTAGTGGCAACTTTTTTTTCCAATCAAATCACTAAGTTATTAAAAGCAACCACTGGCAGCTAGGATGCCATGAGTTGGCTTTTGTACAAGCTGATGTAAAATCCAATGTTCTCACCCTATATATTCTTAACTGGAACTCCAAAGCCATAACCTTATATAGAGAAATTTCAGCCTAAAGTTGTTGAAGATTCCTACTTAGTAAAAAATCCTAATAAAAAAAATTACTATCCAAGTTTCTACTTAAAAAAAAAGTAAAAATGTCCTCTTCAAGATAGACTAAGATTAGGATCAGGATTAGGAATTACAATCTGTTTTAGTGGAAGATAAACTGCTCCGCATATTTGCCAATTTATGCTTACAGAATATTTTTTTCCTTATATACGCATTATTGCAACCTGTTATCAGAAGATAACGTGATCAATCCATAGGTGATGGAGAAGCTGGTAGATATTGTTCATTTCTTTCACTTGGAGATCCATGAAGCTTTTGGTAGTGCTGGTAAGCATTCCATTTGTGGGCATGTGACACCTGTGCTTTTTTCTATTCTTAGCTCTGTTTACTAATGGCACCTTAGGGTACATTTTCATTTCTTGCATTATTGTTCAAAGGCCTTATATACTTGTTTTCCATTTGGAGAATGCGGATACTTGTTCATGCTTTACTTCTATGCCAATGGATTTAAAGTGCCTGTCATAATAAAGTATTAATAAATCAACAACTAGGTGGTCGTGCACTATTATACGTTTAGCAAAGTAGGAAAAGAAATTTTTTGGTTATGAACAAGAAAACTGATATTTAAGTTCAAGTGGGCAGATAACAATGTTGGGCATGTTTGTGTAAATGGTGTATGCTTGCTGGCAGTGGATTTTCTTCTGGAGAAGTTCACAGAGTATAATAGCTGTTATGTCCTAAGAGGGATTAACTTCTGCAGATGGATAACTATTGCTATGCTTTTGTCATGTCTAAAGTTTATATGCAAACTATTATTTGATTTATTAATAATGGAAATATTTTATGGTTTGCCCTATATGAAACATGCAGATGGTGATAGACCTGTAAAAGGTGCTTCAACAAGTCAGAAAAAGTTGGGTGCTGCGGGTCTTGCATTGCATTATGCAAATATTATCACTCAGATTGACACGCTGGTGAGTTTATGGTTTCTTCTCAGCTTAATATCTTTTTACTTTTTCCCATCAGAGCTTGTTTTCTTTTTCTTGTTTGGGAGGATGTCATATTTCTCTTAAGCCAGATCATCTGAGATCAAATCACATTTTTATGATTAGCACATGGTTACTCTTTTATCAAATGGTTGCTTTTATCCTGAACTAATATCTGAAAGTGATCAGGTGTCCCGATCAAGTTCTGTCCCTCCAAATACAAGGGATGCATTATACCAGGGGCTACCACCTAGCATCAAATCTGCTTTGCGCTCCAAATTACAGTCATTTCATCTCAAGGAAGAGGTACTTGTTTCTTATTTTATTTTAATTTTTTCCTTTTATTAAGGTGCATGTTTTAGTTATGTTCTTTGCTGGTTTGAATTTTGATAGGGCGTAGTTACTTTCCAATAACTGGTTTTGGTGATGATCTTTTCAATTGTTATTCCTGCAGCTTACTGTGGCACAAATCAAAGCTGAAATGGAGAAGACTTTGCAGTGGCTTGTTCCTATTGCTACTAATACGACCAAGTAAATTAGCCAACCCTGTATGCTATATTTGTCTCTCTAGGTTAAGTTGTGCTTAGGCCTGTATCCAACTCTACGGTTTGATCAATTTCATCCATTAAAGGGTCCTGACACATTGTTGCTACTACAATTATGAGTTAGTAGCGTAGGTTAAATGTCTGACTGCACTTAACATGGCAGTGGTAGTTGTGAACATTGAATTGTGAACACCAGATGCAGTTTTCACTATTTTGCAACTATTGTTCATTCGTTATATATTTGTTGTCTTGGCTCTGTCTGACAAATTATGTTTGTGGTGTTTTCTCAAAATTTTGGCAACCAGAGCTCACCACGGATTTGGTTGGGTTGGAGAATGGGCAAATACAGGGTGAGTTGGGAACATCATTCTGCTTTTTTGTTTTTCATTCCGCAAAAAGAAGTTCGTTAAGCCCTTATGATTCCATTTTTCAGGACTGAGTTGAATCGTAAACCCACTGGACAAACGGACTTGCTCAGGATTGAGACTCTACATCATGCAGATAAGGAGAAGACTGAAGCAATTATTCTGGATTTGGTGGTTTGGCTGCACCATCTTGTGAGCCAAGCAAGGGCTAGCAACGGTGGAATCCGATCTCCAGTTAAATCTCCAATTCGGTCACCCAATCAGAAAACAATCCAATTGTCCTCAAACAAGCCGAGCTCTGCATCCCCCATGCTGACAATTGAAGATCAAGAAATGCTCCGAGACGTGAGCAAGAGGAAAAAGACACCGGGGATAAGTAAGAGCCAGGAATTTGACACTGCAAAAACCAGGTTAAGCAAACACCATAGGCTAAGTAAGAGTAGTAGCCACTCACCAATGAGCGAAAGTAAAAAAGATCCATTCCCTATTAGGAGGCCATCCTCTGTTCCCGTTATCGACTTCGATATAGACCGCATCAAAGCATTAGATGTTATTGATCGAGTGGACACAATTCGAAGTTTATAGCAAACCGGGGAAGAGGCTTGCGCTCATAGAAATTGTTCCTTGTGATGCAATTCTTCACATTTTCGGTGGTGCTTTGGTTTCTGGTAAGGAAGTTATAATGTCTATTAGTAGGCTTATGATGGGTGATAAATGTCAATTGTTTTTTCTTTTTTTTTCTTTTTTTGCAAGTGATAAAATATTGCTCAAGGGGAATCTAATTGTTCTAGCAAATATGAGAGCTATAGTTTTCGTTAGTCCTATGTGTACAGAATATTTGAATGATTTTATAATAATTTAATTTTCAAATTTTCACCAACTCTTGTCTATGCTTCTATTAATATAAATTTTCCTTTTCCTTTGGCCCAATTCGGATTGCTACAGTGTGTGCTTGGCATATAAAATAATTTTTTTATTTTTATTTTTAATTCTATCGGATGGTGTATACTCGGGTGTATCGTAGCATGTAGGGGTGTTCAAAAATGATATAATCCATCTAATCCAACTCATATTTAAACACTCTTATTAGTACGTAATTATATGGATTGGATAGAAAACTAATTGTAACCTATCTAATTCATATTTGAACAGTCTTACTAGTATGCTGCCAGTACAATCTCTACAAAAGTATGCTGCCAATACAATCTCTACAAATTGACTGGAATTGTTTAGTGAGGTAGCAGAATAAAAAATGAGCAATCTCTACAATTGACTGCAGTTGTTTACTAAGGTAGCAGAATAAAAAATATTTTTTTTACTAAGGTAGCAGAATAAATAGTTACCACATCTTGGAGAATGTTCATGTTGATTAAAAAAATAATAATATCATTTCCGTTCTTTTCTTAACTTCACTTTTCAGATATTAAAAATTCATAAAAAGAATCTTAATATATTTTACAAAAATAAAGAAAAAAATTATTTTATTATTCTACTTTTATCTTGATATTTAAATGATTTTATATGTTTGCTATCACTTTTTTCTATATTAATTAATAAAATGATAATGTTTTTTTTATAAGATTTAAATTTATTGATTATTTTCTTAATTTGCATATCAATAATTAAAAGAAATATATAATTATTATTATTATAACATACAATTATTATTATTAATGCTGCTACCTCAATTTTGTAGTCAAGATCGGATAATACATATAATTCTATAAGATCCATGAGGATCAAGGTTTAATTTATCATACAACAACCCACACAAAGCAAATCTTATCAGACACATGTAGCTTATCGCATCAAGTCTGCTTGCTGTTACCAAATTCAATCGGTTTGACAAGATCATACCGTGTTAGTTGTACTGACATATTTAGCAGGATCTGGATAGTCAAATCACTGTAAAGCCATACCCTATGTTTACTAACCACTCCACTCTAGTATTCCTACTTGGTAGGTCTTATATCTTATAAATAGCACAAACCTCCAAGGGCTCTAGGTATCGCACTCTTAAGACTCTTCCTCTCTACTTTCTATCTTTAAATCTCTTATTGACTTAAGCTTTAGAGTGCTAATACTCGAATAGACCGGGCTAGCCTTCTTTTAGGTTTTAGGTGATTCACAATCTGATCGGCTTACACATTCTCCCTCATTTCTATATTACACCAGATTATCAAGATCCACTATGAATGTAAAACTCACCAAAACCTAAACAAAATAAAATATACAATAATTTCATATGTGTAAAAGGTTATAAGTTGATTTTTTCTTCAAAATTTTATATTTTATAGATCCATGGTCATTTTTAGTTGAATTTTCGTGATATTGACAAACTGTACATTTCAATTTCATCAATACCGTGTAAATTGAACCTGATTTAAAAAGTACAAGGATACAATATAAATCCAGCATGTGTGTTTTCCAAAACTTTGTTATTTAAACTTTCCCATATATCAAGGATAAATCATCCCTTTTCAATCCCTCTTCTCAAATATATATGTTAAGCATAAAAATATCATTGACATACTAAACCATACTTTATCAAATTATATTATGTTTTGTGCAAAAATAGATAATTGTAAGTTGTTTGAGATGCTATATAAGTTGAGATAAAAAGGAAAGATTTGATAGTTAATGATTATTCACTTAATTAAGAAACGAGTTCGTTCTCACTAGAAAACAAATTAGCTTCTCTTCTGATAAGTGGTCCTCGATGAACGAATAAGCCATATTTTGGTGCGTGGTACTTGTTTTACTATGAGAGAATGAAGTCTCGAATTTAAACTCCAATAGCATCTTTTTTTTTTTTTTATAATCCTTTTAAAGCTCGCACATCACTATCCACTCTAACCCCAGGTGTGCGTTACCTTAGAGATTTTCGGTTCAAATTCTGGGTATATAGTATTTTTAAATATTTGAGAGAGAGCGTTTTGCCCTTTTTATAGGCATGTTTGATACGAATATGAATTAATTAGACCGGTTAATTTCAGATATTAAATGGTTATAATTTCTACAAATTGAAACTCAAAACATGAAGACCTAAAAGTTAAAAGAGGGTTCTAATAGAATATTTCTTTTTTTCAAATGCAAAGCATAACTTAAAGACCAAGCATAGAAGAGATTCTTTTTGATGTATAAAGTTTTATTCGCCAGGTTTGGATCTGAATTGGAATAAAATAAAAGAATTCTTAGATGTTCCTCATCACATTCATTGAGTTAGGTTAGGATGTGAAATCTTCACACCTTTTTTTTTTTCAAGAAATCTTCACTCCTTAGAACCAAGAAAATCAAAGTTTTCATCTTTAGAATTGTCCATTTGGGTGGAGAATTCTCTTTTGAATTGTCAACTCCTAGTTCTTATGTGTAATAATGGCAGTATCTATATTGTCATACGTGTCATGATTATGTCCTAAAATGATTGAATATATATATATATATATAATGATGCACCGCAGCTTTACATCAATTTAACACTTGGGTGCATACTGCGATTAATTATTATTTTTGCGACTCTGATTTTTTTTTATGTGTATATATACGAAAATTATTGAATTCTACTTCACCAATTGTAAGACATTATGATGTTCAATGGTAGATAATTAAACGATAATGAAATTTCAAATTATCCTTCCTTTGTCTTTTTGCTTTCAATGTGTGGAAGGAGGAAAAAAGAAAAGCACTGATTATTAATTAATGAAGCCTAATGTTTGGAGCGTTCAAGTACTTTTAAAAAAAATCCAATAATTAATAAAATATTAGTTTGGTAATGGGGTTTGGCTTGCTTTCATTTAAATAAAATTTGAATTCGGCTCTTGTACATGGAAAAAAAACTAATATTGAAAAAAATTTATTTTCATAGTAAATCAATCCGACTTGAAATGAATAATAAAAATAATTATAAAAAATAAAATAACTTCTTTTATTTCAATTTCTATTTTACATTTAAATATTAGTTTGGTAATGGGGTTTGGCTTGCTTTCATTTAAATAAAATTTTGAATTCGGCTCTTGTACATGGAAAAAAAAACTAATATTGAAAAAATTTTATTTTCATAGTAAATCAATCCGACTTGAAATGAATAATAAAAATAATTATAAAAAAATGCAATAACTTCTTTTATTTCAATTTCTATTTTACATTCTTTTGTTACTATGATTTGAGAGTATGTTATATATATATATATATATATATATATATATATATATATATATATATATATATATATATATATATATATATATATATGATTCTAAATTAATCAATTTCGTAATTTGAAAAAGTTGGACTGAACATTAAAAAAAAGAGTATATATATTATTTATATGAGAATGGACAACACCGTAATGAAATTGATAATTACTTGTCAAAATCTAAATGCACTTTTTCTTTAACCTTTTCAAATGCAAGGCAAATAAAAAAAAAAAAAAAACTTTCATCTACTAATACAATGAAACTTATCAAAAACAGTTGCTAACAACAGTGTCGGTTACTTCAGTTGCATAGCATCCAGCACAATGGCAACGACCTCCACTTTAGTTGAATTTGAAGGAGTGTCCAAAATCAAATGAGGGACTTGGCAAATACTGAGAAAAAGGAGACTAAAAAGGAGCTGAACTTAATAATGATACGAAGAAGAGAAAACACTATTGTCTTTTGTTCTTTTGTTTTGTTTTTCTCGGAGACAAAAAGCATAATGGGTAGCATGAGTAATGGGAAATGCACATGCCTAGTTGTGGGACATAACAAAAGAGAAGAGGGTTTTCAATTTGGAATTAATATGTAAATGACTTCGAAAAGTTGGAGTCCTATCATATGATACGTTCACTCATTGTCTCTCTCACTTGAAAGAAACTTAGGGACATTTCGAGTACAGAATTATATGAATAAAGACCACTAAGTTTAGTGGCTTATAATGGCAGCTGCATGTTTAGGTTTTTGTTATTTAGCTGACACTTAGTTTTGGGCAACACCTTCTCCTATCTATATACCTTATAATCTACGTACTATTCGATTTTGTATTTGACCAATTCTCTTGCTTTCGACTAAATCATGGAATATCCCATGCTCCAGCTATCGGTAGAACGTTATTATATTCTATTCAAGTCATTTTTTTTTTATTACAAGAGAATTATAATGTGTAATAATAACAGTAAATGTAATTGCAAAAGTAGTAATTATATATTTTTCTACTCTACTTTTATGTATAAAAATATATAATTACAGAAAATTAATAAAATAATATTTAATAAATTTATAAGGAATATTTTATAGAATTATTAATTAATGATTTTGATTATGTGTGAATGGAGGAAGTACTAAAAAAAATAATTGTGAGAAAGAATTGGAAGGCAAGAGATGTGGTGGAAGTGAGGGTGATGATTTGGTGATAATGGTGGTGAGGTAGTGATGAAGATATGACAGTAGTGGAGGTGGTAATGATGTTTGGAAATTATGAAAACAATGATTGCTGGGTTAGATTATGATTGTTTGTTTCTTTTCTATAGCATTGGCATTATAATACAAAGACTTTGCCAAGTAGCTTCAATTTGCTATATGAAATGTCCTTTTAAATATTTGTAGTTTATAACAAGACATTTATGCTCTTAATTCTCTCATCTCCCTCAAAATTGCTCGTAATTTGGATTGCAAACTTAGCCTATATTGATTAGCTGAACTTATAGAATAGATTTTCCATACACATACAGAAAATCTTTAAAAAATATCAATTTAGATATTTTATTATTACAAAATTTTATTTCGTACGTGGGTATCTCAAAACCGTCAATTTGTGACCACAATAGCACTCGAGTGACTTGCTATCTCAAAACCGTCTATTTGTGCATGCCACCGCAATAGCACTCTAGGTCACCTCATCACGTTAGCAGGAGACCACCCCCGATCAACTAAACTCCTCACACCATCCCAGTTTAACATGTGGAGCAACGTTTAGAGAGGCATGTTGGACTTAATTTCTTAACCAGTTGTACTATCGGCAATCAGAATTGATAGAACGATTAAGTGATTTAATTTTTAAGTTTAGAAACATCAATTTAATGGGACTATATATTAATATGTAAAAATTCAATACAGATTTAAGTGCACGACCATAAGGATAGACAAGCAGACAGGCATCACCCGTCAAGCATCACAACTTGTGACTTTTACATATCTCTTTTTAGATTCTCACCCCAACTAACTCAAGGATCTGACTACCTAAACAAAAGAAAATTTCTTGCCTTCGCTGTCATGTTTTCTCTTGTTTTTCAAGACATCTAAAAGAAAATTTCTTCCCGTGGAGATTTTGTTATATTTTAACCAGTCTAAATATCGGTTGACCATCTAATAAATTTTTTTTCAAAATATGCCATATTATTGAGTTACCAGACTTTTATGTAGGTAGCTTTTTATTTCTAATCAATTTTCAATTTAAAACCTTTTTTTTTATATAAATTTAAGACTTTGTTAATGCACCTAACAATCTTCTACTGCCACTAGGTACCAATGGCACATCACAGATACTTATGGAGAGCATGTAGCTTTCGTGGAACTTTTGTTCACACACCCAACAATCTTCCTTTCAAACTAAGCATCACCAACACTCATGGATTTTCATCCACATATTCATTAGATATTCTATTATACATTTAAACTTGCATGAAAAAGAGAATACTTTTATATGTTAGCACTAATTTTAAAAATATAGAAAATTTCCATTTTATTTTCCTTACCGATGACATAATGTTTAGCAAGTTTTATGAGATTTTTTAAATAAATTTAAGTGGGCAGCAGTTTTTTAATCTTTAAAAAAATCTGTAAAAAAATATTTATAAAATATCCGACTATATTTTGAATAAACAAAATAGATAAATGAATATTTAAAATATTATTATATGCTATCACCAGAATTTCGGTGGAAAAGTGTTGAGAAACATTTTAGTGATAAAATTAGTTTGTTTATATTTAAAATGAATTGAAAATTATGTGCTCAATTTTTTAAAACATGTAAGTACCAGTCAATGTGCTCAATTTTTTAATGATATTATTAATTTATATTTATTTATTTAAAAAAATTAATAAATATAAATATTTAATAAATTACCGTTAAAATTTAAATATTGAAATAGATCACCAAATCAATTTAAAATAAAATTGAAACTTAAATTAAAACGTGGAATTTGGGGAAAAAATAAATAAGTGGATGAGATAGCATGAAAAGTAACGGACACTATCTGTTTTTAAAGTGAGCTTTTAATGTCTAATTAATTGCTACGAACCTTCGCCCGTGGCAGCTGAGACTTAAGTCAACACTACAAGTCAGTCGGCAAAGTCATTAGCCAATCATTCCACGCCAAGCCAGCAGAATCCCTCTGGTTATGGGCGTCATGTGTCCACTCTTTTTAACCAGCGCGTGGCATTTCCCTCGACACGCTGCGTAGGATCGTACGCCACTTAACAGCTACTCGCTCTTCCTCATCTCTCACGCTCCTTGTTTGAATACTTTCTTGTACTCGCTGTAGAAGAAATAGCGTGAAAATTATTGTCAACAGTGATGATAATATTATGATTTTTTATTAAATCTATTAGAATTTGCTCAATTTCTTAATGTTCTATTTTTCTTTAAAATAAAATTATTTTAATTTCCCCATACTGTCGCCTTAAATAATATAATTCTAATTTCTTAAAATATTCTATTATTATTTTAAAAAATAATTATATAATTCTATATATGCATAATCATTTAAAAATACTGAAAGAAGGGGCAGAAGTTAAAGACAGTAATGAACATAATATTCGCTAAAAATGTCATATTTAAATCCAAATTAATCCGGTTGTACATATATATTCTCAAATATGTTCTAAATTATTAGATAAGATTAAGTAATATTGTTGAAAAGAAAAAAAAAAGAGTGGTGATGCGCAAATAAATTTAAATAAGGGGAATTATAAATAAATATCATAATTATAATATTTTAAACATTTTTCTAATAATTAAAGTGTTTAAATAGGCATACCCTGCTAGATAAATAAAATTCATTCAGTAACTTTTACGTGGACGAAATAATCCCTTACCAATAAGTCAAAATAGTTCTAGAAACAAGTCTGATATTTGAGAACTTCTGGCATAATTGTGTTAGATTGCTATTGGTTTTTTTTTAATATTATTTTTTATTTAAAAATTATTTATCCAACTAATTTAAATTCTTGCAAATAAATTTTTTTAAAAAAACAAAATACTTAATTTTAAATATTTTAATTTAAAATTAAAATTCGAGAGTGCTGTTTTTTTTTCTTTTTGGTATTGATTTTATTTAGCATGGTTAAATTTTATGGGGAACTAAAGATTAGGATAGGGGACAACCCAATTAAGAAAAGAATATTTTAGGTGATAAATATATAATATAATATACAATTAGAAGCTGTGCAATTGTTCTCAAGATAATCTTCAGCCTCATTAATTTAGATTAGATAAGATTATTCCTTATTTATTCGCCTCCCATATAATAATTCCTTTAAAAAAAACAAAAATTGTATAAAATTAATTATTAGATGGTTGGAAATAATGTAATTGGTCAGAATTTGTTGGTGAAAAGACTGATTGATTTTAACACTTAAATTTGTCTTGCTAACCCAAGGGGGAAGACTTGAGACACCTTTCCATTCTCTTATAGGAAGCACAAATAGTATTTGTGTTTCATTATCTATCACATAATATGAATTTTTCTATTCCATTCTAAGTTCATGAACATGTGTAATAGATATTAATATAAAGTTTAATATTATTGCACTCCCAATAATGTACACTTTATAAGCAAAATAAGTACTAAACTTGAAACTCTGTTTAAGAAAATTCAAATTTTTTACTATTTATACTACCAACCATTAGTATATCATTGCTTATTTTTAGTTTGATTTATAGAAATTTAATAAAATTGGTCTGAGTAAGTAAATTCCTATATTTATGACCTAATCCTATTCTTGAACTATATATATCTCCAGAAGTGTAAATATTCATGAGATGGAACTAAGAAAAGAATATATTATGTAGTGGAAAGAACGACAAAAAAAGGGGGGATAAAGAAAGCCTGAATCATATACTAAAATAAAGAGTACACCAGAGATGCATTTATCTCAATTATATGGTTAGCAAGAATCTTTAAATTCTACTTCAACCTGGAACTAGAAGATTGTCAAAAAAAAAAAAAAGTGGATTTCTTTTTTAATTTTTTACTATTATTTTTTTTAGTGAAAGTGCAAATAATAATAATAATAAATTTAATTGTGAAAGTAGGGCAGAATGGCATCGATTGCGAAAGGATTATTGACATTCATATCTCTTTCTTAATTTTAATTTTAATTTTATATTTTTGGAATTATTTTATAAAGAGAAAGAATGGCAGAAGAAAGGAAAGTGCCAAAATAGAATCATTTTATATAGGAAATGCCATTTGGCTGCAAAAATATTAAATAGAATAATATAGTGAAAAGATGTCAGTGGGAATTAGATTTCTTCATGTATTATTTATTTATTTTTTCTGCAATGAAAGTGGGAATTAGATTTCATGCAGCAACCATGCAAGATTAGGCAAAGACAAGATATATTTCTATTTATTAGGTCATTCTTGATTTATTGTTGTCATTTTTTTTTATTGATCTTTAATTGATGAAGAATCGAGTTTAAATATCTTCCTCTTCCACCTTAATTCATCACGTTAATATGTACTGTAAAGGAAGATATATATTGCTTTTTATTATAAAATATCTTGAATATAAATACAGACCACTTAAAATACCTTGTCCATGAAAAAAAAAAATCTAAAATTCAGAAGGAATAGAAAAATTTTCAGATGTCGTTTTCAATTTTACAAGAAATTGTCTGCACATCGAATTTCAAAGCCCTATTTTGTCTGAAGTAATTGTCAGTAGAGCCCAAAGGAATACCGAAAATGTTCTCCACTCCGTCTAATGATCAATGTCAATAGCGACCAGAATACTAATAATGAAAGAATACGAATTTCATATGGTTACAAAATGGACCAGAAGAAGGTAAATATACCACTTTCAATTTCCCATTTTAATTTGCTAGCTTCAACTTAAAAAATATCCTCCTCAATTATCAATAAAAAACAAAAAAGAAAATTTGTCAAATATTTTTATTCTCTGAGCCAAGTTTTTGTGTTATATATATATATGAATGAGAAAACCATAGAGAATTGGGACTGGAATAAATGATGATATATTGCTATCTTTTCTTTTTCGGTTTATGAATATTCATATTCGTTCTGATTTTTTTAAAGCACACAAAATTAATTAATTTAAAATTTAATGCTATCAGGTTTATAATTAAAGTCAATTTTCTCAATAATACATATTTTTTTGTACGAGACAAAAATTAAATATTAAAAGAATTCGAATCGTTACCACTTGGATGAACAAGCCCTGATATGTATTGATATCTTTTCAATCAGTTCCCTTGACTTTAGGATATCTACAAGGAAAGGATGTAGTTTGTTTCTCTCATCAATTAATTAAGGGGTAAAGATATAAAATGATTCCTCATTTTTTTCACAAACTATTAAAATACTTTATAATTTATTTTGAATTAAAAACAACTATAATAGAAATTAGTACAAATATGTTCCTGTAAATATATTTTTTTAATTCTAAATTAATACCGTCGAGATGGTGCTACATGACATTAAGATATCGAAATCAATAAATTTATTTTTAATTGGTAAAATTGAAAAAAAAAATTAAAATTGCCATGTTTTGCTGTAAATCAATGCCACATCAGTATTATTAATTAAAATTGATAAAAATTATTTATAAGGTCACTTTTGAACCAATCTCCTTTTATATGAGCGGTATTCTTGCTCTAAAATAAAAAATATAAATATTTAAGTACCCTAAAAAGATAGGACGAATATATATATATGTGTGTGTGGATGAGAAAAAATTAAAAATATGGTTAACCATAAAATCGGTTCGAAATCGAATCAATTTTTACGGTTAACTGATTCGATAGATTCGATTACGGTTTATAATTTTTATATTTTTTGTTAATGATTACGGTTTAAATTTTTAAGTATCGGTTAACCGTTAGTCCATAGTTAACCAGCTCTCACACACACACATATATATATATTATTTTTATATCTTTATTTTTTTTCTATTTCTCTCTAAATTTTACATAAAATAATACTTTAAAATATATTTAAATTATATTTTTATTTTTATATCTTAATTTTTTATATTTTTCTATAAAATTTATATAATATTTTAAACTAAATTTTTATTATATCATTATCTTTAATTATATAGCAATATTTATATATAGTATATAATTAACTTTTATACATGTTTTTTTATCATATATTAGTATTCATATTTTACTTAATAACATTTAATTATATTATTATCCAAAATTTTATTTGACTTAGAATCAAACATAATAATTATCAATAAATATCAAATCTATTAATTTATAAAACATGAATTTTGGGTAGTAAATTATATTTGTTTCATAATTTTTATATTAAATTACTTTATATATTGAAAATTGAATTAAATTTTATCTAATTTTATGTTATAAATTTTAATGGTTAACCGAAAAATATTGATTAACCAAACCAAAAATCGATGGACTGGTTAATCGAATGTAACAGATTGATTAATGATTAGTAATTTTGAAAAATTAATATTAATAGATTGATTTATTTTTTTCTCATGCTCATCCCTATATATATATATATATATTTGCACTTTTCCTATTAATCAAGTTTTTTTTAAAGGAAAATGATATTTATTGATATGACTATTCGGGGAACAAATACAAATAATGATTTTAATGTTTTTATTTTTTGCATAAAGGACAAATGTGTTGTTATTAATTGATTTTGTTTTTTTATGGCATATGTTTTATCAGACTTTAGAATTCATTTTCAAACAGTTAATACTAATAATTGTATTCATTATCATTAAAAAATTAGAATTAGAATTTTCAATTTGATGCTGAGTCTATATAGCGTATTAATTATTTTACAGTGGACCAATTTGACTCAATTTAAATAGTATCAATAATTATATAAAAAAATCGATTTAAATAGTATCAATAATTATATAAAAAAATTAAAGTATATTTCTGCTGTTAAAATTAATGTAAACATATGAATAAGAGTTCAAGTTCTATTTATTAGGGGTGCGCATCGATCGGGTTTGTCTGGATCCAATTCAAACCCGATTAACATATATTTCTCTCATTCGACCATACACTATATAAATATTGAATCTCTATCTGAACAATTCGATATTTTTCGGGTCCCGACCCGAACAATTTGATTAACCCGAAATTAATTTTTTTTATTTACATATTTAAATTAAAATTCTAAATTAATATAAATAAATAATATTAAATACCATAAAAAATATTTTAAAAATACAACAAACCAATAATTTCAAAATTACATTAAATATATATTATATATTAATTAATATTGTAGAAAAATTATAATTTTTTATTTATATATTAAAAATTCGGATTAGTCGGGTTTCACCCGATTAATACATATACTAATAATCGAATCGATCCTAACAACTCGATTAATCATACCCGAATATATTTATTCGATGCGAATTGATAGAGTTTATTGGGTCGGGTCGGTTTTTTTCACCCCAGCTATTTATCTTACGCTGAGATTTGTCATTTGCAGTATATATATATATATATATATATATATATATATATATATATATATATATATATATATATATATATATATATATATATATATATATTTGTTGTGCAGCTTTTTTGTTTTACGATCGTCCAACTCGATCTATACTAATGATGAATTACATACAAAAGTGAAAAGACTGTACAAATAAATAGTTTTTTTTTTTGCGGACCGGATTTAGTCAACTCAGGTTGTTAAGCTTCAAGTCAATCAGTTCAACCGACCCTGACTTTTTTAAATGATTTTTTAAAAAAATAAATTAATTATTAAGTAGTCTATGGTAAGGAAAAAAAACACTATTAAAGAAGGAAGAAAATGTTAAAATTTGAATGTCATATTTTTCAGTAATAAAAAGGAAATTCTTTTAGGTTTATTACTTTATTTATACCCACTAGGTTAAAAACCTGAACTTAATTAATAGAATAAAAAAAATAAATTCAATATGTTCTATAAAAAAATGTGACTATTCTACTCAATTTGTTAAAATTGGGCTCAATTTATGCTAAAATTAATAAAAAAAATATTTATGACTATATATAACAAAATAAAAATTGAGAAATTCAATGAAAATATTTTACAATTCAGGAGCTCGAGAATAGTTTTTGCGCTAATAAGAAAATATCATCAATTTTAGTATAATACTCAATTCGTTCCACTCATCTCAATATTTCATTTAAAGCGATCTTTTTTAATTTTAAAAGTATTAATTATATATTTTATTATTTTGCTCTTATGTATGAAAAAAATAATTAATAGGATAAGAATGTATAATTATAGAGAATTAATAAAATTATTTTATGTATACCCTTTGAAGAAATAATGTCCTTGAGTGATTTGTGGGCACATAAAATAGTAAAATTCAAAATTAATATTTTTACAAGAACATTATCGGGAGGAAAAGTATCTTTTACAGTAAATTTGCCATCTGGTTTGCCTCAATATCAGACTGTAACGTGAGTAAAAATGGACCATAAATCTTTCCAACGTAGGTCCACATTTTAATAATTTGTTCTACATATAAAAATTGAATTTTAGTCCAGAAGATAAGATCATGTATCTAATATTTGGAGTCTTTATACCATTTTTTTTTTCTCATCAGGATGGATCATTTATTCTACAACATATAATTCATCGCCAACAAAATTATCATACTTCTTTTGCCTAGAAAAAGCTTGAAATCTGGTAAAGAAAGAAGAAATAAAGAAAAGCTTCAAAGCAGGAGACAACCGTATAAATATGGGGCCAAAAATGGTGGCCGGCGAGCCACCTGGGAGACAGGTGCTGACGCACGATAATATGCTATATGGGTTAAATTTTAAATATGGTAAAAATTACATTTAAATAATTAAAAATCTGAATTTTTTTTAATTGATATTCGGATTCAATCTTCTTCCATTGATGGTATAAATATTAAAAAATTTGAGAGGATCTAGTTGTAGAATGAAAGAATTTAGAAGGATCAAATGGAAATTCTATATGGACTTTTTTGAAAAACAATTGGAGTACTAGCCCCACCTCAGATCTGCTGTGTGTACTGAGCTGAATGAAAGATCAAGCCGGTGGTCTTTTTGTGACGTAATAAAATAAAAATATAAACCTCAAAATTTAAAAGGTTTTCCGATTAAAATATTTTTTTTAATTCGAATTTCGACCAATACATTTCTTTTTGATTCAATGCCATTTCTTGATCGACAATTGATAAAAGTTATGTTAATTTAACTTAAATTGTTTTTTAATACTCTTGACGACTGATGAACAGACTGGCGAATAGAAACGGAAAAAGAAGAAATTGATGTTCTAAAATGACTCATGGTTGTGATGCACTGGCCTTCCGCTTTCATCACCACAGCCTTGGTTCATAAAAATTGATACAAGAAAGGAAATATTATAATTACATTTATTTTGTCCAAAAAGAAATACGAATTGAAAAAAATTTATTCTTTTAACTTCTAATGATTTTGAATGATAAAAGAAAGAGAAGATAAAAAAAAGAGAAAAATCATTTTTAGTCATATGATTTTGGATGATAGGGGAAAAGAAGAAAGAAAAATAATTTTTTATATTAAATATACTAATTATTATAAAATAAAATAACGGATATTTTTATCCAAAATGAATTTAAATCAGCTTTCTTAAAAAATTAAAATTCAGCTTTCCTGAATAATTTTAATTTCTAACTTTTTCAAATATAAGATTTTTTTCATTTTTCACAAAATTAATTTTTTTAAAATTAATATTTATTAAACACCTACTTTAATTTAATAATCAACATTTTATCCAATAATCAACTTTTTTTTTTTTAAGAAGCAATGTCAAATGCGCTCAAAGATTTATTGAATCAAAATCATCTTTCATAATCCCAATATTTGATTTTTTTTCCCTTGTTTTTTCCTTTTTCATGCTTTGGTGCCTTTTGGATGAATTGGGCACTCAACAGCCAAATCACCCGCTAATGGCATTTTGGGATTTGATGACGATGTGTATGCCCTCATGCACTCATCTTTGTTCTCTTAGAAACCCCTGTTATCTGTTTTTAATGCAATAAGGTCTTCTTAAAATTGCATTTCTTACCATATTTAGCAGTATAGAGCTATTCACCAAATCCATTATGCCATCCATGTTTGAACCACTTCTTACGTGAAGACATGCTTGATCATAGCATCCACCAAAATTTTAAATATGGACCATTTTGTTTAATCACGAGGTCCTTGAATGGTTTCAAAGTCCTTATACTATTGTTCTTTTGTCGAAGTGATTAATGTTCATCTAGAGGCATCGGGTCATGGTCATGAAGTTGTTCAAAGCCTTAATTAGCCAGTATTAATGTTGCAGTTGGATCGATAGCCACCAAAAATGATGTAGCCGAAGTTAAATCTAGGACCGGTGTACCTAATGCTCTTGAATTCCTTCGTTAAGAGGTTGATGGAAAGTTAAGGGTTCATTGAGGATTGGAGAGGAGTTGTTCAATTCTGATGTCAAACTGGGATCTAGTTTTTCAAAAAAGAAAATTAAAGAAGTGACTTTTCCAAAAATAAAACGAATACTGTCCACGCTTATGGTATCAATTGATGGATTTTAAAAACAAACTACCTTTGATTTTTGAATTTTCGCAAGAATAAATGCTGCATTGAAGTCTATATGCATAATTTGATACTTAAATCTGATTACTATTTTCTTAGTGATGATAAAGAGGAAGAGCAGACAAAAAATATCTAAAGAGGTAGAGAACTTCTTTTTTTTTTTTTTAATTTTTTGAAGATAAAAGTACTTTCATTGAATCAAATTAACAGATAAAAGAGATAATAAAAAGGTTGGTGGATAATCCAATCAAATATGCATACCAGACAAACACAATCATCAATAATGAACCCCAAAACAGACTCAATATGAACTCGAGAATTAAGGGCTTGCACGACAACTTGTGAATCCGATTCTATTAAAATCAATAGAGAACTTCTCCTTTTATAATATGTATTCATGTTAAGTTCTGAATTTAATAGGAGGTGAACTCTTAAAATAATTAATTAACGATAAAATATATCTAAAAATTTTCATGTGGCATAAAACAAAATACTATTATTATAAATATAATTGCAGTTCGAGTTTTCAACGGATATATATATCCTTTTTTTTTAAGCCACTCAATTTTTTTTAATGATTTTAAATGATTTCCTAAAATCATTAAAAAAAATTGAGTGGCTTTTAAAAAAAAAAGAAAAAGGAAAAATGGATATATATATATTCTTTCATTTTTTTATCAGTCACTTTTATTATTTTTATCAGAATTAAAAAATAATAAATAAACTTAAATTTAGTATTAAATTACGTGATTAAAATTAAATTATTAAATTTTATTGTTTCTGATTTTATTAGAAAAGAAAAATAAATTGAAAAAATAAATTAAATTACATTGAAAATTTAAAAATGACAGATAAATAGAATTTAAATTTTATTAAAAAATAATAGATAAAAAATGGAGGGTTATATATATATATATATAGCACGTTTTCCAAAGAGAAAGAGGGTCTAAACGTCTAGAGCGAATGGGAAGCAAGTGGACTTTCCCTCATGCACTTGTGTTATCTCTAGCGTTTAATAATAATTAATAAGTGAATGAGATTTCTGAAATTGCAGTTTTAATTGCTGCTTTTATTTACAGTTCTTTGGGGTGCGAAACTCAAATGGATAATGTCAAATAGTTTGATCTAATTTATGTATCATCAGCATTGCCTTTCATGATCCTCCTCTACCACCTTTTCTATTTTCTATTATTTTCCCACCAATTTTTTCATTTTTGCTTTCCCTTTTTCTCACATTTAGTTCCTCCATCAATGTCATATCTTTTATGACTCATTTCTGATAAAGCATTCAACAAATTATTTTTTGTTGTATGGTACCATGTGTTTAAATCTAACTATATATTCTTTTTTTTTATTTATTTAAAATTAATCACGTTTTAACTTTGCTCACCTTTCATTCATAATGATTTTTATACTTTTTCAGTTGCATTATTCGCTTAAACACAACTCAAATTACCCTCAAATCAGATTATTATTATTTTTATTTTTAATAATAATTGATTTTAATCTAAATTCAGATTAAAAACCGAGTTAATTATCAAATTAAATTTACCAAAATTATTCATTGTACTCTTAATAAATTTAAAACACTAAAATTATTCATTCTTTTGCAAACAAAATTTGATTTGAAAACTATATATATAAATAAATAATTAAGATATTTTCATACCAGATTCGCAAATGAAGAGTATATTAGATTACATTACATATTCATTAATATTTTGTAGATAAATAATTTCTAATATTTAGTTAATTTATATGGTGGTGGTAATATGTACAAATAAAATTATAACTAGACACAATTTTATCAATTAAATCAGATATTTTGATCTATATTATACAATTAAAATATTTAAATATTTGTGTTGCTGCACGTACATTTTTCCTCATACGGGTCAGATTGGAAAAAGAAAAACAGGTTTCTCTCTCTCTCTATATATATAGAGGACTTTTGCCCCATGCTCAAATAAATATTAATTTTGGGAACATGTTTAAATAGATATTAATTAGGGAATTAATTTTGGGAACATGTTCAAATAGATATTAATTAGGGAATTAATTTTAGGAACATGTTCAAATAAATATCTTTTAATTTACAGGTTTCTCTAGGCTTATTCTTTATATATCTTTTAATTTTTCTTCTTAAATGTATGAAACTAAGAGGATAGGAATAATTAAAGTAACCTATGGATAAGGTAGCATATGTCATTGTGTTATATAGAGCTTGAAATCTTAGCATATATACATAATAAAATTAGAATTATTTGTTTTCTCTGCATATTATCACATGCAAAGCTTGAATCTTTTCTCGCCAAAGTAAGGCAAAAGGAATATCTTCCATTTAGCATTGTTGAGCAATTATTATTGATATTTTGTAGTTATATCTATTTCAAAATTTTTAGGATTTTTATTTTTTTTTAAATTTATTCTGTTGGTAACAAAATTTTGAGGATATATTGATCAGCCTTACCAATCGGATGTGAAATGTAATACCAACTTGATATAGAAATGAATAGACTTCTTTAACTATAAATAAATCAAATTATTGGATCATATATTAATTAATTACACCTAGATATTACTATTTACATTTATAACTGCTAATTATATCTAGACATATGGGTCAGTTTCACCAACGATCACTCAACTTATCACTAATTGCGCAAAAGTAACCGATTTTTTTTTCCTGACTTAAAAGTAACTTAACTTATTACAAATTTGCATAAAAGTCATGATCACCGGATTCCGGCGAAAACCCTTGCCGGATTGATGACATGGTTTGCCACGTCATATGCCGGACACACGTGGTATGTTCTACGTTTGGGTCAATTTCAGCTACGGTCACTGAACTTACGATTTATCACCTAAAAGTAACTAACTTATTTTTCGTGACTTAAATATCACTGAACTTATCATTTTTTTCCAAAAAAAGTCATCTTGACCTGATACTCATAGTGATGGATTTATTGTCACATCATAAGCTAATATTTCATATTTGACACGTCAGTTGTCAAATCACCTTTATCAGCTAATGTGTCATATTTGACACATCAACAATCCATGTGTGTTCATAGCTAATGTGTCATAGCTTATGATGTGATGATAAATCCATCTCCATGTAGCCATGTGCAACAGTAAGTTCTGTTCAATAATCGAACCGAATCGAAATAATCGAAAATCAAACTTTTAAGATTTTAATCAACCGAATCGAACCAAATTTATAGAATAACCGAATTCAACTGAATCAAAAATTTCGATCGGTTTGGTTCGGTCAACCGAAAATTGAAAATGAAAACTATTTTTAAAAAAAAAAATAAAAAAAATTTGTGTCTAAAAATTATACAAAATTATAAATCATATTATACTAAAATAAAAACATATAACCCGGTCAAGATGACTTTTTTGAAAAAATATGATAAGTTCAGTAACATTTAAGTCATGAAAAATAAGTCAGTTACTTTTGGGTGATAAATCATAAGTTAAGTGACCGTGGCTGAAATTAACCCAAATGTGAAACGTGCCACGTGTGTCCGGCATATGACGTGGCATGCCATGTCATCAATCCAGTAAATGTTCTTGCCGGAATCCGGTGATTATGACTCTTATGTAAATTTGTAATAAGTTCAGTTACTTTTAAGTCAGGAAAAAAAAGTCGGTTACTTTTGCGTGATTAGTGATAAGTTGAGTGACCGTGGATGAAATTAACCCCTAGACATATAGGTAGTCTTTCAATAGTTGATAGTTTTTCCAATATAATATGACCTTAGAATTTTTCTTGCTGGTTTAATTTTTATATAATGGACTAATATTTATTTTTTTTTTCAAGCTAATAGAGAAAACAAATGAAATCATTAATATCGAAAATTGATTTATTAATCATTGTCTTTAGAATATACTTTCAAGAGTTGGATACGACATTGTTAAAGGAAGACAAGATTAATGGTAACTAAAATTGATATACCAATTAATAATTTAAAATGCTAATTTTTACCTGAAAACAAAAATTAAACAGGGGCATGAAATGTATGAAATGAATTTTTGTTTTTGAAAAAAAAAAAAATCATCAGGTCAACCATACAAATTAAATATTAGGTCATATTTTAAGTATCGATATATAAAATGTGCACTGCATTTGGTCTGTTGAATAAAAATGAATTTTAAAATAAAAAATATTTCTTTATGTACATAATACTGTATTAAATTAATAGTATATTAACACTAAATTTTTTAAATATTAATATATCATTGAATTGATCGATTGTGCGCCTGAGCTGGGAAAGAAATTTCTAAAATAAATAGGTAAACAAATAAAATTATTAAAACAAATCTATTACAAATTCACATTTCAGAACTTTTAAGTGTAAAGTGCAATGAATAGCAGTTAATTCTTTTTTTATTTTTTTTTCGTTGACAGTAAAATTGGAAAAAGTGTAATTAATCCAGTAAAAATGGAGATCTGAATAATGAAATTGTAAATAAGGTAAACTAAGAATAAGATCATGATCTATTTTTCTTTTTCTTTATGGAGATCATCATGTATTTACATTGAACTAAAAAGTTAGAAGAAGCAGCTAAAGAAAAAGAAAAGAATAAAAGCAAGAAAGAAAAAGTAATTCAGATCTCTCTCTAAACCTAAAATAACCAAGAAACCAAAAAAGCTATAATAAAAAAAAAATTATAACAAAATCCTGAATAATAATTAGGCACGAAAAGCAATTACTGTATATCCAAATCTGGAGAGGAGAATTTAATACCAGTTTTTACAAGTGGCAATAGGGAATCTGCTCAATGCAGGGGTAATATTTATTTTTTCAACTAATTAAAATTACAATTTTATATAAGTATCTAGTAGTTAGGTTGATTTATTTAAATTTATTGAATTAATTTAAAATAAAATACCCTATTAATTAATCTAAAATCAAATATTCTGAAATGTTTAATAAATTATATAATAAATAAAAAATTATATAAACTTATTTTTAAAATTTCAAAAAAGTTTAAAATAAAAAAAATAAAAAATCAATTATTTAAAATAAAACGAAAGGGTATTTTATTTAAAAAAAATTAATTTTTTTACTGCTCGGAGATCATATAATAATTATAATTTTTGGATAAGGGCAATACCCACTCTTTCACCTTGTTTGCCCCACCTCACCCCCTGCTACCATTATAAATTCCCATGCAAACCACACCCATAAACCCGAACTTCTCATTTCTCTTCCTAATCAGAATTAAAATTACCAATTTCTTTCCACCGACAATTTCCAATTTAGTTAAGTAGCTCAGCCATGGAGACTGAGGCAACCAAAACCAAACAGCCCTCATCCCAACCTCCGCCCTTCCCAACACCGCAGCTGGCGGCGCCACCCAAACCTAGCCCCTTAAGAAAGATTGCCGTCGTTGCTGCTATTGCCGCCGGGATCCAATTTGGTTGGGCTTTGCAGCTTTCTCTGTTAACCCCATATGTTCAGCTCTTGGGCATTCCTCATACTTGGGCTGCATTTATCTGGCTGTGTGGTCCCATCTCCGGTATGCTTGTGCAACCAATTGTTGGCTACCACAGTGACCGCTGCACCTCCCGTTTCGGCCGCCGCCGCCCCTTCATCGCCGCCGGCTCCGCCTGTGTTGCTATTGCTGTTTTCCTTATAGGTTACGCTGCCGATATCGGTCATATCTCCGGTGACCCTATAGGAAAAAGCCCTAAAACGCGTGCAATTGCTGTGTTTGTGGTCGGATTTTGGATTCTTGATGTTGCTAATAACATGCTTCAAGGTCCTTGCCGCGCTCTTCTGGCCGATCTTTCCGGCTCCAACCATAAAAAGACACGTACTGCTAATGCTCTTTTCTCCTTCTTCATGGCCGTCGGTAACGTTCTCGGCTTCGCCGCCGGTTCCTATACTCATTTATATAAAATCTTTCCCTTCACCAAAACTAAAGCCTGTGATGTTTACTGTGCAAATCTTAAGTCTTGCTTCTTTATCTCCATTGCTATGCTTTTAAGTCTCACCATATTAGCTCTCACTTACGTTTCTGAAAAGCCTTGGTCTCCTGATCAAGACAAGGCCGCCGCCGTTGACGGCGATGAGGACGAGGAGGAGGCAGTGGAGGCTGCTCCGATGCCGTTTTTCGGTGAAATTTTTGCTGCTTTGAAGAACTTAAAGAGACCTATGTGGATTTTGCTGCTTGTAACTTGCTTAAATTGGATTGCATGGTTCCCATTTTTGTTATTTGACACTGACTGGATGGGGAGAGAGGTGTTCGGCGGTAATTCTGACGGCTCAGCCGAGGAGTTGAAGCTTTACGACCGCGGTGTCCGCGCCGGTGCACTTGGTCTCATGCTTAACTCCGTGGTTTTGGGCTTCACCTCCCTTGGAATAGAGGCGGTGGGAAGGAAGGTAGGCGGAGTTAAGAGATTGTGGGGTATTGTGAATTTCCTTCTTGCATTGTGCTTGGCACTCACCATTTTGATAACCAAATTGGCTGAATCGGGCCGCCATTTCACCACCGGGCCCGGTGGTGCTAAAGTACCCTTGCCACCATCTGGCGGTGTTAAGGCTGGTGCACTCACCCTTTTTGCTGTGATGGGTATTCCTCAAGCTGTAAGTATTTTTCTTTTATTTATTTATTTATTATTATTATTATTATTATTATTTCAATTTGTGTTGAGCTATGTTTGGTGTCCTAAATCGTCTCACACACACACACACACACACAAAACAAATTTATGTTGTTTCACAGCATGCAATCATGCATAAATTGAGTAATCTTATGTAATACTATCTTTCCTCTATCTTCATAACAACTCTTGCTAGGATCTTAACTCCTAAATTTACAACTTGAGATTATTCAGAGATGAGAAAGGGCAATACTTTTCTGACCGTTAAATCAGAATATCAGCAAGAAAATTCTAAGGTTTTCATCATCCGACGGTTGTGCAAGCTTTCAAGTGCAACTGTGTTGTACTATGTGTCTTAATACTTCTCTAGAAAGTAGAACTTGCACTGAGGCTCGTGTAATTCACGTGCTCTATCCGAAAGTCTTAAAGGAATAATAGCCACGTGTATTGGTGGGTCTGCCACATAGAGTAGGTCATTATGTGGTTATTACCTCATAGTCATAACAATCCTGTTAACTTTATTTTGGATTTTCTTTTTTGCTTTTACTGTAGATCGAAGAAAATAATTTTAATAAAGGAGTTACTGTTACAGGTGTAATAACTTGAAATTTGTCTTCTTTTAATTATTAACGTAATTATTTATAATTTAATCGATTGAAAATTTAATTATTTTTTGATTATCAAGTTTTATTAGCTTTGGGAAAAAGATATACTACGTTTGGCCCTATACAGCAGTTTTTATTAGTTTGATTAATTTGGAATGTCAAATAATTAGCTCTTTTCTTTATCTACAGTAGTATGCTGCTTTTTCTTATTATTGTCATTGTTGTTTATCCATAAAAAAATAATAAATATAAAATTTTTTCCACTATTCTAATTAAAATACAATTTCCTTGATTTTTTTTTCAGATAACTTACAGCGTTCCTTTTGCTTTGGCATCAATATTTTGTAACACTGCTGGTGCTGGTCAAGGTAAATCTTTTGCTTTTTGTAAATAAATAAATAAAAGGTTATGTTTCACCATCCTATTCATTGATGAAATGGTCTACAGTCAAAAGATATTGACCAAAATTTCTTACCCATTTCAATGGTTTCTTTGTTTTAGGTCTTTCTTTGGGAGTTCTCAACCTTTCAATAGTGATACCGCAGGTATGGCTGTTCATTAATTAATATATGCATGTAATTATTTTTCTCAAAATTTGAATTTTCAAACTCTTACATCACAAAGGGATGCAGATAGTAACAAGTGGGAAACAATTATTTCAGAGGTATTGGTCTGCTTAGGAACAACCCAACAAATTAGATGAAATAGGCGACTCTAAAATTTTGGAGCCATATTTCCTATAATTATTATATGTGGTCAATTTTAGGTATGGGCTACATCGTCTACTTGCCTCTGAAATTATTCATTCATATATTACAAGTCAACACTGCACTCTCTTTTTCCAATTAAAAACCCCACACAAGTGTAAGCACACTGCTGTAATGAAAAGCTAGCTTTGGAAAATTATTTGAAAATATATATATATTATATTATATTCACTTGCTTCAAACAAGCACAATGTCACAATCTTTATTGTTGCAGCTGACTCATTGTGTGCTCAATTTACTCAAAACAATAATTCTTAGCACATGATAAGATATCACAAGTTGATTTCGATTTCTCAGTTCCTCAAAATTATAATTTCTTATCACTTAGCCCAATTCTTGTATTATTCTAATAATTCATATACAAAAATCCAAATTTATCTTTCTAAAAAGATATAATGTGTAATTACGCTTTTAAATAGTAAGTGAGATGTGATTATAATCGTGTTAATTAAACAGATGATAGTGTCCGTGGCAAGTGGACCTTGGGATGCATTATTTGGAGGAGGAAATCTGCCAGCATTTGTGGTGGGGGCTGTGGCTGCGGCGGCGAGTGGAATATTTGCTCTCACAATGCTTCCATCACCGCCGCCGGATCTTCCCTCAGGCAAGGCTTCAAGGGCTGTTGCCGCCGGTTTCCATTGATCACCACCGCTGCATATATATATATGGATCCATGCAATACTTTTTAACTTTCACCATTCTCTTTTGACCTTTGAAAAGTTCCTCAAGGACAAGGGGGGCTTTTTTTATCCTCTCTCTTGCTTTTTTTTATGGAGGCATGTAATTTAACGAATTAAATAGAGCCATCAATGGCCCAAATGGCCCTTTTGGTGGCAGTGAATATATCTGTGTAATGTAATTTACTTTCATGTTAATTAAGCCATTATACATTTTCTGCAATTTGTCGTCTTTATTAAGTTTTTTTTCCCCAATATTTGGTAATTAATTGCATAAATTTATTTAATTATTTATTTTTGATAATTAGAAAATAGGGGTGGAGAGGTAAAATTCAAATTATAATAATAATTAAAAGTTATAATTAAATTTTTAACCGTTTAAATTACAAGTGATTAAGAATCACTATCCTTCCAATATATATATATATATATATATATATGCGGAATGTTTATTTTAGAAAATGCAAAATAGAGTTTTTATTTTTCAAGAAATTCAATCTCTTGAATGTTAAATTAATAATTTTCATAATTAATTGTGAAGTTGAATTGGAGTTGTATTTTCCCTATTTTTCAATATATCAGGATAAAACTCCTTTTCTTGATAGTCTTAACCCAACCTTTTTTCCAGAAATGTTGGCACATAGTTGGTCATGATATAGTCAAGCAGTGTTAGACTTGGCTTAACTAAGGTGAGTTCCCTTGTTTCTTTATTGAATAACATGATTATCATATATTAAATTTTTTAAATATTATTTAATTACAAATATATTAAGATTTACTACTAAATACTAATATATGATAATCAGATTCATATTATGGATATCATGTTATCATTTAAGAATTGCATGATATTCCTATAATTCACCAAACAAATTTTTTATTAACAAATTTTCCAATATCGTCTCTTCCTCTAACAATATATAATTATTTATACAATCTACCTCAAATATAATTTAATTACAGTATTAAAGATGACATTAGATTGAACATTTTTTTAGACCCCAGATCGCTTCAATTTCAATAGGATGCATTCGAATCGTTGATAAATGGGTTTGAAATGAATTTAGATATAGTGTCGAGCTTGGATTGGATTCGGATAGAGGTTACTAGATACCCACTATCCAAATCCATTTATAAAATTTAATTACTAATTTATTAAAAATATATTTGTTCTCAAATACTATGTAAAATTTATATTATATATTATAATTACTATACATTCTTGTAGCATATATAAATCATATAATATGTAATTTTGAATTAAAATTTATTACCAATATTAAATATATTAAAATTTTTAAATATTATATAATTACAAATATATTAATTAAGATTTATTACTAATATATGATAATCAGATTCAAAATGGATCGGATATATGTTTAAATATACATAATAGAATTTCAGTATATTTATACACAATTATATTCGGTTTCGAATATGTCTTTTAATTAATTAATTAATTTATTTTCGTGTGTAACCTACTTTAATTACATTAAGATGAATTATGCATTAATATCATAAAATGCAAAGTTGGTGAATGGGCACCTGGCAGTTGTTGGAAAGCGGTTTTGGCCCAATTGATACTTACTTTGACGTAATTATGATTATCAACAAATTCCCATTTACGCATTGTATAAATTCTTATAATTAATCTACCAAATCTATATAGTATAATAAATCTTTCTATAAGGTATCAAATCTTCCAATACATTATTTAATGCTTAAATCACAATACAATTTCCATAATTACTTAATCCCCATTATTACATTGACGTGAATTATGCAAAAATGTCAATTTTAGAAAAAAAAATCAGCATTTATACTACGTAGTCCTGCGTGTGTGCATATATGCACCTCTCAGATGTTATTTAATAAAACTATCTTTGTTTTAACTCCTAACAGAAACAATCCTAATTATATGAAGGATTTTAGGCTCATAGCTCTTTGTAACATCCTACATAAGATTATTTTTAAAATTTTGGCAAATAGGCTTAAGGTTATTTTTTCTAAGCTTATTTCTTCTTTGCAATCAAGTTTTGTTCTTAGAAGGTTTATTATCGATAACATCCTTGTGGCCTTTATATTATTCATTATATGAAAGGAAAGGGTAGAGGAAAATTTAGAAAAATTTCCTTCAAGGTTGAAATTAGTAAAGCTTATAACCGAGTTGATTGGAACTTTCTGAATTTTATTATGGTGAAGCTTGGTTTTGATCGTAGTTGGATTAAACTTATCATGGTTTGTGTTACTTTTATTTTTTGTTATATGACTTTGAATAGAAATTTGCTTGATCATATTGATAAGTGTGAATTATATAATATTTTTAGTATATTTTTAGGTGTTTAAGTTAGTTAATTTGGTTTAATTTTTGTTAATTTATGCTTTAAATGTTTACATTTGTGTTTTAGGAGTTAATTGTAAGTTTTGATGTTTTTCAGATTAAATTGAAGAAAAAGGATTTAATTGCAAAAAAGGCAAGAAGATTTGGGCCAAAATTGTGAAATTGAAAAAGTTATGCTAGTAAAGTATACGTGAAGTCCAGTGAAGCAATGAGTGGCCGTGCATGGAGATTATATAAGAATATGAGTGGCCGTGCATTTCAAGTTGTGCCATGCACGGCAGTGCTTGAGAAGAAGGAAAAGTGTAAGTGGCCACTCAAACCTTATGAGAAAAATGCACGGCAATGCATCCTACAATGCAGTGTTTTGCTTGGCCGTGCAATTTGAAGTCCGATGCGTTGAAATATTTTCCAGTTTAAGAATGATTCTTTTTCTATTCTAATTGAGGAAATTTAAAAGACCTTTATGACTTATTTTGCCTATAAATAGACAACTCAAACACTAAAGCAAGAATCATCAACTAGGAGAGCTCATTAGTTTTAAGTTTTTACGTAGTTTTTTTCTAGTTTTTATGTTTTTATTCAATATTTTTCTTTTCAACTTTGTTTTAGTTTTTTTTTTAACATGTTTAGTGAGTAGTTTTTCTTGTTTTGCTAATTGATACTTGAAATCTTATATTTTCATTGTTATGACTTTACTTTGAGCTTTAATTTTAATATCGGTTGATTATTTCTTAGTTTTAAATATATTCTTATCATTAATTATGTTGAGATTAATTGTTATTTTATTAGTTCAATAACTAAAAATTGGTTTAGACATAATTATTGATTTGCATGTTCTTAGATTAATTTTTTAATATTATTGCATGATTATTTTATAAAATTAGAGGTAATTATGTATTAATTTTATTGGTTAATATCAAGAGAGGAGGAACTAAGAATAAACTGGAGTTGAATTTTCTTGCAAAAGAGTTTAATGAATGTTTAGGATTTTAACTGGATCTTTATGCTAAATATTGAGTTGTTCTTAACAAGAGAATTTAATGCGTAAGAAAGATGGTCTTGTTTCAAAGTATCAGACTTTATTTTATTTAGTTTTTTTTTCATAATCACTGGTGTTCCTATTGAATTTAAGTCATTACAATGAAAGTTAAGGTAGATAAATTCTTTAGCACGAGAATTTCGGTTATTGTTTTGTTTTTAATTCATGTTAGTTTAATTTTAGTTTTTGTTTTGTTTAATTGTTTATTTAGTTTAATTTTTGCCTTTAAATCGAAAATATTTGGGAAACAATCTCATATTAATTTAATTCATATATCGATATTCTTCTTAGCAATTCATGTTTCCTTGGGTACGATATTTGGAATCTTAATCTATATTTTCCTATATTACTAGCCGATCTAATATACTTGCTAGATACCGGTCACATATTATTCCTAGAAGGGGCATTTTCCAATGAGACTCATTATTGCCTCATTTATTCATTCTCTATGCTAAAGCCTAAAGGTCGTTTTGCTTTGTTTAGGCAAGTAGAATCACGAAATGATATTCATGGTTGTTCTATCATGAGAGATTGTCCTAATGTTTCACACCTTTTATTCCTTGATGATAATTTCTTCTTTTTTTGAGCTACTGCAGTTGAGTGTGAGAAACATAAAAAAAAAATCTTGGCTACTTATGAGAAAGCTTCAAGTCAAGCTGTTAATTACCAAATGTCTGATATTTTTTACAATTCCAATACCACTCCCTCTATGTGGGATGTTGCTTATAATATTTTGAGAGTTTTTGATCCTTTGGATCATGGTTGTTATCTAGGGTTTCCTTCCCTTATTGTGAGGAATAAGAAGCAGGATATTTTGTTCAATAAAGATATATTGAAGAGACACCGTCATTGGAAGAACATGTTCTTGTCTAAAGCTGGTAATCAAGACTGTATCCTAAGCTTTACCCCTTTTCTGTATTAGCACATTTATGATTCTAGTTGGTATTTGTGATGATTTATAGAAAATGATGAATTCCTTTTAGTGGAGTTCATATAGTGAGAATGAAGGATCTATGCACTGGGCAAACTGAAATAAATTATATGTTCATAAAAGCTGGGTGGTATGGGTTTAAGGAACCTTCATCTCTTCAACTTAGCAATACTTTGTAAGTAAGGTTGGCAAATTTTATCCAATGCTGATTTTTTTCTAAGTCGTATTCTCAATGTTAGATATTGTCGTTGGTTATCAGATGATTATAATTTTCATATTGATTCTAAGCCTTTAGCCGATTTTGAGAATATTGTGGCTAATGATCTTTTTTCCTCAGATGGCAAGGTATGAGGCAATGATTTA
Organism: Excoecaria agallocha; assembly: GCA_037975025.1. Classification (NCBI taxonomy): domain Eukaryota; kingdom Viridiplantae; phylum Streptophyta; class Magnoliopsida; order Malpighiales; family Euphorbiaceae; genus Excoecaria; species Excoecaria agallocha. The sequence goes on along the minus strand of CM075806.1, from coordinate 122,591,500 downwards.
GTTAAGGAATTATTTGCTCCTTGTGATGCGCTTTACATTCTTAATATACCCATTAGTTTTTCTCAGCTTAGAGACTAATTTAGCATTTATATAAAATTGAAGAGTATAATGTAATGTTGGGTCATAGGTTGTCTTTGTATTTTTTTCTTTGATGAACTTACAAGTTGCCAATGGTAATCGGTTGCAACTGCGGAGTTTGTTATTCCCACCTAAAATGATTTCTTGTGGAGAAGTTTGCTTATTTCTACCTTGTAAACTTAACTTGCAATGAAGGGATCTTGCTATTTCTACTTCTTGTATCATATGTCAAGAAGAAAAGAGTTTAGATCATGTATTGCTCCTTTGCCCAAAGGCCCAACAAGTTGGTCATTTTCTGGTTTTGTTCACTACAAGAAAAATTCACTTTACCGACGGAAATTCCCGACGGAATTGAGTGAATTTCGGTAGGGAAATAAAATTGCCGACGGAATTTAGCGACGGAAAAGGGCGAAGGAGATCCGGTTGTAGGCACTTTTGCCGACGGACATCTTTTCCGTCGGTAATTATATTGACCGTCGGCAATTTTACCGACGGAAATAATAATTCCGTAGGCAAATTTCCGACGGAATTATATTGTCCGTTGGCAATTGTACCGACGGAAACAATTATTCCGTAGGCAAATTTCCGACGGAATTATGAAATCGTAGGCAAATTTAACGACGGTAAGAATATTTCCGTCGATAAATTTGCCTATTACTAAAAACATTTACGACGGAATTAACCGTCACTATTCCGTCACTAAAAATATTATATATTTTTTAGAAAATATTCTAATTAGCAAGTAATCCTTTATAAATAGCTAATAGCTTAGCAAATTTCGGGTCAAGGAAGTATAAAACCATTCTCACAAAAAGTTAAGAATGCACACATAAATACTAAGAGAGATTAAAATAGAATCTTAATTGTAACTAATTCAGCCAAAATCGAAGCAATCTCAACTGAATTGATTATGAGCTGAACAAACTTATGCTTACATGTGAAAATTACAAATTTTACTTGGCTAGAAGATATTTATTCTAGACCAATTTTGCAACAGAACAATCTCCCAAAGCAGCCAATTCATTTACCTGTAAAAGAACAAAACATAACAGCCATGAAGAGCATTATTTTTAAGATTCAGTTATTGACAGTCAAACTATTTAATCACCACTTGCTGTCTCAACAACCTAACAAAGATAATGCGATCTTAACAAAAGTATGCTTTCAGTTATGAACTAAAAAAATGTGTTTCCAGTTGCACAAAGAAACCATATTCAATTAGAATGGTCACTCAAACTTTAGCCTACAATTTCCAGAAGTTATGTTCAATACGAGTATAGATTTTGACAAGTTACTAATTGAACTTCTATTATTTGCTGGAACTCAGCTAACTTATTTATTTTTCTGAGAAACTGGACAGGTAGCTCAGTGAAACATAACAATCAAAGGAAGACAAACACCTACCGTAGTTTCGACGCACTGTTGTAAACTTGTAAATGGCCTTTATCAGGGAACCATATCTCATTGACTTCAAGGGTCCCATGTGCCTGCAACACAAGAACAAATGAACCCAGCAATGACTAAGAGGGGTTTTAGTCTAAATAAACCCTTTATTGAGAGTACATTTTATAACACTTACATGCCCAAATTCACACCTACATGCCCATTAAAGGATGACAAAAATGAGAGTACATTTTATAACAGGTTGCCATGCTACTCGTCCTATTTTCTATTATTTCCATATAAAACCAATCATTCAAGTAGGCTTCCTTCCTCTATAAGATTAACGCAAGATTTAGAGAGGAGAAAAAGAGCAAATGGAAAATAGCATGTGAATTAGATTTACATTATTTAGTGATAATTGGAGGCCATGTTGATTAAATTCTAAACTTGAAAGCCAAAAAATAAAAAAATATACGTGATTGGCTGTATACATGGAAATATGGCATGCTCTTTAATTTTCTTTTTACGTGATTGGCTGTTTGTTCTCCTATTCTGGTAATTAGCTAATTAAGTGCATGCAGATTAATTAGTTCCTATACTCATATTTGTCGAGCATCGTGAAAATTATTGTTTTTAATCAACTGGAAAGTGGAAACATGCTTTAAAATATTTATAAATAAAGTTATGGATGCCTAAAACCTTGACGTAGAATTGAAAATGACTCCTCTTACTTATGGTAATGGTCTGAATTAATTTCAATATTTTATCAACAATAATAATAATAAAAAAGAGGTATAGTCGTGACTGTGATATATGACCCAACATCCTTGTTTTCCAATTATTTTAAAAAGCAAAAATAGAAATAAAAAAAGGCCTATTATTATTTTTTTATTATTCCTTTTTCCTGAACTAAATTTTATAATTTACGAACGAAATCAAAGATAGATAATCACATAACAAAACAATTTTTTATTTACAAACGTAATCGATAAAATTAATCTTTTTCATGTACCTCATTTTGTTTGATTTGAGCACATATATAAATGTATGCATAGAGAGAGCCAAATTAAGTAATATTATTCTCAATTACTTGCTATATACAAATCTTTTACAGACATACTATTTAATTTTATACTGGTAATTATTTCCCTAATAATCCGAATGCTCTATACGTATATATTTTATCAAATACCAACACTCTATATTATACTTACTCAAATCGAATTCATAATCTTATTCATTAGGGTAATGATATATAACATCATAATGTATGTATTGCATGCTATTTTATGACTAGGTATGAATAAAATAAAATCACAATTTTTTTTTTTGAAAGAAATCAATCTCCTATAATTAATATATAAGAAATTCACTTTTTTTAACGCCATATGTAATGTATCAAACTAATGGTTTGTTCACATATAAGAAAACAAACTATTTTTATAACACATTTTTTTAATTATCAAACTTGGGTATTGGGTGTTCACATTTAAATAAACAAACTAGTTTATTAATAATTAATACTATACTTACTTTCTTAATAAGGAAGCTGGCACAGGTTCTGGTTCTGATACTGGTGATGGCTAACAAGGTCATCAAGCAACCACAGGTCTGGTGGTGTGAGCTGTAAAACCTGTAATCAGTGCAGATTTTTAGAGACAGATTAGCTTTCTATAATTACATTGATCGGCATTCTTTTAGCAATAGATTTATGTATTACCTAAATTAGTTCTTACCGTTTTCTCTTGTTTTTGTATATATATATACTTGTACTCTGTTTTGAAAGATATATGAAAAAGAGAATCTGTTTTAACATGGTATCAGAGCCAATTTCAAAGGACTCTGCTACACCCAACTCCGGTTGAGAAGGAAGGAAAAAATCTGAAACATGCCAGAAGAAACTGACCAAGTCAGTCATACTGACTCTGTCTTGAACGACCTGACAGCAAGAATGACGGAAGTCTTAACTAGAAATCAGCCTCAAACTCACTCACCAAGCAGTGAGTCTTCCACTCAACAGATCGGCATTAAGTTGGATGGAACCAACTATGCACTTTGGTCTCAAATTGTCGAGATGTATATCTCTGGCAAAGACAAATTGGGATATATCAATGGAGAGTTCCCACAACCTCAAGAATCAGATCCGGCGTTCAGGAAGTGGAGAACAGAAAATGCAATTGTAAAGGGGTGGTTAATCAACTCTATGGATCCAGCCTTGATCAGTAACTTCATTCGTTTCCCAACTGCAAAAATGGTATGGGATTCTGCTGCCACAACCTATTATGATGGAACTGACACATCTCAAGTATATGACTTACAGAGACGTGTTACCAGAATGAGACAAATGGGTGGATCTATTGAAAAATACTACAACGATCTTCAAGGCTTGTGGAGAGAAATCGATTTCCGCCGTCCTAACTCTATGGAGTGTGCTGTTGATATTCAAAGATATAACGCCATTCTACAGGAGAATAGAGTGTACACCTTCCTTAATGGCCTGGATGATCGTTTGGACAAGGTTCGAAGTGATGTCTTACAATTAAAACCATTCCCAACTGTAGAACAAGCTTACGCTCACGTCCGCCGCGAAGATATCAGACAAGCAGTTATGATAACTGGCACAGAAATCTCATCTGGTGCTGTCATGATGTCTAAAGGAACAAAAATAAGACAACAGCCATCTGCATACTTAGAAGCTAGTAAGGGAAAAACTAAGATTAAACCACAATCTGATGGGAGGGGCTGTACTCATTGTGGTAATATGAAACGTACCCAGGAAAATTGCTTTAAGTTACATGGGTATCCAGACTGGTGGAATGAACTTAAGGCAAAGAAGCAGCGTGAGTCTGCGTCCATGGAAGGAAGTTCAGGCAAAGCTGCAATGGCTACCGCTGATCAACAATTGTCCCTTACTCCTAATGCTGATTTTTCTACTGATGGTCTGAATTCAAATAATCCAGGTACCTTGGGACAAGCAATGCTTTGCTCTAACAAAAATACAGGTGATTGGATAATCGATTCGGGTGCAACCGACCATATGACATTTGACTCAAGGGATTTCTCTGAAATTACTCTACCACGGAGGTCCAGCATCTCTAATGCAAATGGGGTCACATACCCTATAACTGGGGCGGGAACTGTTCCTTTATCACCTTCCCTCTCTTTGACTCATACTCTTTTAGTTCCCTCTCTTTCTAATAAATTATTATCAGTAAGCCAAGTTACTACAGAGCTTAATTGTGTGCTTTTCATCTATCCTACTTTCTGTCTTCTTCAGGATATTCTCACCAAGGAGATCATTGGGCGTGGTACTAAGAGGGAGGGGCTATATTACATGGATGACTTCAGTCATGGTAAAGCAAATAACATGCACCAGTTAACAAGTGTTAAACGGAGACAGATTTGGCTGTGGCACCATCGGCTTGGACATCCGTCTTTTAGTTATATGAAGCATTTGTTTCCAGACTTATTTTCATCTTTGAATAATTCAGACTTCAAGTGTGATACCTGTATTCTAGCTAAAATTCACAGAGTTTCATACCCAATAAGTCAAAATAAAAGTGATGTTCCATTTGCTCTAATTCATTCAGATGTGTGGGGACCCTCCCCAATTTCTTCTTCTATTGGTGTTCGATGGTTTGTGACATTTGTGGATGATTGTACCCGGATGACATGGGTTTACTTGTTAAAGCATAAAAGTGAAGTGTTTGATGTTTTTCAGCGCTTTCATTCAATGATCAAGACTCAATTTTCAGCCAAAATTCAGATTCTAAGGTCGGATAATGGAGGAGAGTATGTTAATCAACAATTTCAATTATATTTTAAGAACAATGGTCTCCTTCATGAGATGTCATGCTCACAAACACCACAACAAAATGGTGTCGCTGAGAGGAAAAATCGACACATCCTGGAAACAACACGTGCATTATCAATCGGGGCACATGTACCGAGCAAGCATTGGGATGATGCTGTTACCACAGCAGTCTATCTACTAAACCGGATGCCATCAAAGGTTTTAAAATTCAAAACTCCTTTACAAGTGCTTTCTAGTTATGTGTCTTTACCTACAATATTATTAATTCCTCCTCGAGTATTTGGATGTGTTGTGTTTGTTCACCTTCACAAAAATCAGCGCAATAAATTGGATCCATGTGCTGTCCGGTGTATTTTTTTGGGTTATGCTGCACATAAAAAGGGATATCGCTGTTATGATCCTCTAAAAAACCGTCATTACATCACCATGGATGCTACTTTTTTAGAAACAGAATTTTTCTTTCCAGCGTCGGTATCCAATTCTTCTCTTTAGGGGGAGATACAAAATGGAGAGCAGAATTGGACTGATCTTCATTGGCTTATTTTTGATGAAGATGGAATACCAGCAGTAAATCCAGATAATACAACAGTCGGTGATGATATTGCAGTCGGTGATGATATTGGTGCAGCAGATACAAATATAGCCCTAGATGTTGGTGAAGCAGCAGTTGATCCTGAGATAACAGTCGGTGATACTATTGGTGCAGCAGATACAGATATAGCCCCAACTGTTAATGCCGAGGCCCCCTCTCCCTCAGTACCAAGAGACCCTTCTCCTGAGAATATTCTTGAGGTAAACTCTCTTACAACACCATCGCATTCTAATGACTTGACTACTCTTCTGGTTATGTCTTACCCTTCAGGAATAATAGAGGAAAGGCCCCAAACAGATACTCTCCAGATATTGAAGAACGAAGAACCAAATATCCTATTGCCAATTATGTGTCCACTCAGAAATTATCAAAACCTCTCAAAGCTTTTGTGAACACTTTATCATCATGTCATGTTCCTAAAGGAGTGCAAGAAGCCTTAGCAGATCAAAAATGGGCAAAGGCCATGAAAGAAGAAATGGAGGCGTTGGAGAAGAATGAAACTTGGACTTTGGTACCCTTACCAAAAGGAAAAAAGACACTGGGATGCAAATGGATTTTTTCCATTAAACACAAGGCAGACGGGTCTATTGAAAGATACAAAGCGAGACTTGTGGCGAAAGGGTACACGCAAACATATGGTCTAGACTATCAAGAGACCTTCTCTCATGTGGCAAAACTAAATACTGTTAGAGTATTGATTTCTCTTGCAGCAAATTTAGAATGGCCATTGCTTCAGTTCGATGTGAAGAACGCTTTTCTTCATGGAGACCTTGAGGAGGAGGTTTACATGGATATCCCACCAGGATATAATGCATCCTCAAAGACTGAAGTGGTGTGTAGGCTACAACGTGCTTTGTACGGGCTAAAACAATCGCCCCGAGCTTGGTTTGGCCGGTTTAGCAGAGCTATGAAGAAGTGTGGCTTCCAGCAGAGCAATCCAAACCACACTTTGTTTCTAAAGCACAGACAAGGGAAAATAACAGCTTTAATAATCTATGTTGATGACATGATTATTACAGGAGATGACCATGAGGAAATCTCTAGACTTCAAGAACAATTGGCAACTGAATTTGAGATGAAAAATCTTGGAGGTCTCAAATATTTTTTAGGAATTGAAGTATCAAGATCTCATCAAGGTATATTTCTTTCTCAAAGAAAATATGTGTTAGACTTACTGTCTGAAGTTGGATTATTAGAATGCAAACCAGTTGATACTCCAATTATACAAAACCACAAGCTTGGAAAACTCTCAGATCATGCACCAGTCAACAAAGAAAGATATCAACAGCTAGTTGGAAGATTGATTTACTTATCACATACACGGCCAGACATTGCTTATGCTGTGAGTGTTGTAAGCCAATTCATGCATTGCCCAAGAGAAAACCATATGGATGCAGTAATTCGGATTCTTCGTTATCTAAAGTATGCTCCTGGCAAAGGAATCATGTTCTCTAAGAATAATCATCTGAGGATAGAGTGATACACTGATGCAGATTGGGCAGGAAGTATCTCTGATAGAAAGTCTACTTCAGGATACTTTACGTTTGTTGGTGGCAACCTGGTTACTTGGCGGAGCAAGAAGCAGAAAGTAGTGGCATTATTGAGTGCTGAAGCAGAGTTTCGGGGAATGGCCAAAGGTCTTTGTGAACTTCTATGGCTTAGAAGGCTGATGACAGAAATCGATTTTGCTCCTAACTCTGAAATGAGTTTGTTCTGTGATAATAAGGCAACAATTGACATTTCTCACAATCCTGTCCAGCATGATCGTACAAAACACGTTGAGGTGGATCGTCACTTCATCAAAAAAAATCTTGAAGAGAAAATTATTCGCTTTCCCTTTGTCAAATCGGAAGATCAACTAGCGGATATTTTTACAAAGGCTGTGTCCAGTAAACACTTTTACAACTCACTTGACAAGTTGGGCATCCGAGATATATATGCACCAACTTGAGGGGGAGTGTTAGTGTGAGCTGTAAAACCTGTAATCAGTGCAGATTTTTAGAGACAGATTAGCTTTCTATAATTACATTGATCGGCATTCTTTTAGCAATAGATTTATGTATTACCTAAATTAGTTCTTACCGTTTTCTCTTGTTTTTGTATATATATATACTTGTACTCTGTTTTGAAAGATATATGAAAAAGAGAATATGTTTTAACAAGGTCCACCCCCTTCTCCGCCACTCCAAGCTGAGCAGCCATATCCTCCGTTCCCAGCCATATCCTGGTGATGGTTAATAATATCTCTGAGAAACTAAAATGTCCATAATGCTTTCAAACTAAAATTTTGTGTGTAGATATATTTGACGTGTGCAAATTTAAGATATTGGATAAAAGTTTTTAATTTAAACATCCACAATTTATGAACACTGCATTCACCACTCAATTTTCCAAAATCACTTGCCGTTTCTTCGCATTTCACGCGATTATTGATAATTATATTTATATTATTAACAAATTTATAAAATTTAATAATTTATAGGAGAAACCCGTACCTGCATCAGCTGTGGAGAGCGGCGGAGAGAAGAGAGAACGAGAGAAAGAGAGAGAGAGAGAAATGAAAGTGAAACCCTAAATTAAGTTAAAATATCAAATAAAAGGAAAGATCTCATTGAGCAGCTTAATTATAAATCTAACATTCTAGAATAATTAAACTAGTATTTGGCGTAAACTGTTATTTTACTTTATATATAAATTATTATTGGCGGTAAAGTAGACTTTCTTTTTAAAATAAATAAATAAATAAATAAATTTGTTGTTGGGTTTATTTAATTAGATTTAGAAAACGATTCCCAGCAATAAACCATTACTTTATTTAATTTTTCTTTTTTTGGTACCTTTTTGATAAATTTTGCCGACATAATCGCACGATATTTTTTGATTAACTAATTATATAATTCAATTAAAAATATTATGGCACGATATTTTTCCAATAATTAAGGATCATAAATATTTTTAGGGTTCTTTATTCTAACATTTATGTTAGCGTTCGTTTTCCTAACATTTTTATTTTAACTTCTCATTTTCACGTTATATATATATATATATATAAGAAAAATTCACAAATTAATATTTAATTCCATTAATCTCATCTTTCTCTTATAATTTTATTTATTTATTTTTTTTGTAGATATTGATTGCAAGTGTTCCAAAGTTATTATTGCTTGCTATCTTTTTTAGTCTTTCAATAATAACTTCTTGGTGTACTTATTTCTTGCCATCGCTGTCGCCGTGGTTGTGATTTTTCTTCTAAAAAATAGAAACAAAACAATTAAAAAATAGAATCTGAAGAAGAAACACTAAAACGTAAAAACCCATTAGCTAAAAAGAGAAACAAACCTTTTCCATTGTGAAATCCGAGAAAATAAACACAGAGAGAGAGAGACGGAGAGGGAGAGAGCAGTTTCTATTAAGTGAAGAGTAGTTACTGAAGAAAGCAGAGGGTATTTATTTATAGGGTAAAAAACGACAGCAAACGTAGGGCAAATGAGAACCACAAACCAGCAGTAAAACTACAAACAGAGGCTTACCAAGAAGAAGAGAGCTACTTTTTGCCATACTCACCAGAAAACCATCAAAACACCGTAGATTAGTCAAGTAGGAGAAGAAACCAAAAAAAGAGAAGATGGAAAGAAGGAAATGATAGAAAGTGTAGTGGGTGAGGGGAGATAGTTATGCGTTTCATGTGTAAGTATTAGTACTATTCTGTATAAAATATCTGTAAATTATTATTGTTATTGTCAACTGAATGTTACAATTATGATATTAATTGATGTTAAAGAAAATTGGATTATAGTTAATAGAAAAAATAATTAAATTTTTAACTATATAAATTATAAATAATTAAATCTAAAAATGCAGATATAAAAAGATATTTTCTAAAATAAATAACCACGAATATATTTGGGTTCAATGTTGTTCCATTGCATAGGTCTAACCACGAATAAATAAAATGCAGATATAAAAAGATATCTTCTAAAATAAACTAAATTATATGTAATTAACGAAATAATCAAATTTACACATAGTACTATTTATAAATCATTATTAACTTAATCATATTATGAAATAATCAAAATTTATATATTATTTTTTTAAAAAAATAAAATTGTTAAAAGAAAATAAAAAAAATATAACAATTATAATTTATAAAAATAATTGACTTTTATGAAAATTACCGACGGAATATAATTTCCGTAGGTAAATTACCGACGGAATATAAGTTCCGTAGGTAAATACCGACGGAATATAATTTCTGTAAGTAAATACCGACGGAAAAAATATTCCGTAGGTAAATTACCGACGGAATATAATTTCCGTAGGTAAATACCGACGGAAAAAATATTCCGTCGGTAAATTTCGTGGCCTATTTCAGGCGCGAAAATTGGCGCCACTTTAACGACGGATTTTTATTTCCGTCGCTAAATTCCGTCGGTAGGTTTTGGCGGCATAATTTCCCTCTGTTATTTACGACGGATTATTTATTCCGTCGGGAATATGAATTTTGTCTACAATTTTCCCTACGGAACAATTTTTTCCGTCGGTAATTAGCAACGGAAAATGTTCCGTCGGGAATAAGAATTTTTCTTGTAGTGGTTGTTTATTCTAATTTAGTGAATTCTCTTATTAGAAATTTACTGCAAAATTATGTTGCTGCTGAGAGAAGTTGCATTTTTGCTATTTTGTGAAAACTTTTGGCATCACAAAAACATATTTGTTTGGCAACAATGAGATCTTCCTGCCTTGGTTATTCTTCAGTTCGTTTAAAATTTTTTGCAGGCCTGGTTTTCTTTGAAGTAGCTATTGTAGTGAGCTTCTATTGTTTCTGTTTCTTCTCCAACTACTGGTAGGTTAAAATGCAATGCAGGCGCTTCAATTTTTAATGATAGAGGCGGTTCGGGTTTTACAAGTATTGTCTACAACTCTAATAGTGATTTTAATATGGGCTTGTTTGGCTTTTGTCATACATTTTTCTCACCTATCTTGGTTGAAATGTTCTATTTTAAGGAAGTCTTCTCATGGTTGAATACTTATGAATTGGACCAAGTGGTTATTGAAATAGATTGGAGAGATCTTTTTAATGTTTTAATCAACAAGAGCTTTAGTTTTACTAAATTGGATTTATTGGTTTCTAATTGTTTGGCTTTGAAGAATCATTTTTAGAGTTTATCTTTCTCATAGACTTGTAGAATGCTAATAAGGTTGCTCACTCTCTTGCTTGGGTAGCCTTGTTATTCGCAGACCGTGTTTTTTTGGAGCAATACTCCACCTTGCATTGTTTTTGTTTTAGATTTGGATTTTATTTTTTCTTGTAACAATGAAGAGTTGGGATACTAGTTTGGGTGTAATTGGGGAAGCCTATTGGCTCAGGATAGATTCATCCTTTTGCCTTTCGTGTTTCTCTTTTGAGTTATAATATTTCCTTCTTCAAGAAAAAAAAATTCACATACTATACATGGATATGTTAGAACCATGATAGTATACCTCAACTATTTATTTATTTATTTGTTTATTTTGTAAAGGGAAAGGGAGAACGAAATTGGAACTAGCATAATACTAGACCTTAATCATTTAGAAGTAAAGGGATTTTTCATATGTCTTTATTTTCACCAAATTTTGGTTATAAGTTCACATTCAGTGTTAAAAAAATGGATTGGATCTCAATGTAAATGGTCCAACCATATCCAATTGAATTACTATACATTTTTTAATGATTTAGTTGAGTTATATTTAGGTCCATAGGTTAAGGAGAACCTTTGCAAAATTTCCACACACACACATATATATATATATATTTTTTTTTCTTGTGTAAAAAATTTATTTTGCCTCCACTATTTTAGTAATATATATTTTTTATTCATTTGTTACATGAAATGCAATGCAATATAAATAAATTTGTACCCTCTAAGATTAAATTTTGAATTTATTTTGCAACAAGTTATATGAAAATCTGGCAATTTTTTACTTGATTCGAATTCGTTTGAAAATAGTAACCAAATCTGATTTGAACTCACATAAATCAAATTCGAATGACATGAAAATTTTAAGGTCAAATTTAAAATCTAAAAATTCCACCCAAAAATACCTGAAGTCTGATCCAACCTTGTAACCATATTCTTTTCAATTATTTTATTCATATTCTCAATCCAATTTTATATAAAAATTAATTGAAAGAAAAATGAAATGTCTAAATATTTAAATTAATTTTGAATTGCAAAAAAAAAAAAGTGAAACTGAAAATAATAATTAAGTGGTATATAGTGCCTACTGCATTTCCGCATTTTTATTCTTTGTACATTTTCTTTTTCGATCTCTCTTCGTTTCATGTCCTAATTTGTTGTTATTGTATTGTTCACACCTTACACACCATCTTATATCACTGCTATTACTCAGTCATGCTCGATCGATTTTTTTTATCAAATCATAACATTTCAAATCTAAAATAAATTTTAGTGCCCTAAAAATTTTGAATTTGCGAATAGCCCATTTCGAGCTGTGAATAGTATTTTTCAAAATTAATAGTGCCAACCAATACATGAATATTTTTTTCAGGCTATGCATAGTGCCATTTGAGATGAATAGTGGCAACTAAGACATGGACATTATTTTTTGGGGCTTTGCATAGTGCCATTCGAAATTAACTCAATCATCGAATTTGAGGTGAAAAAAGTCCATTTAAAGTGTTAAAAATGAAATTAAAATATAGTTCATGGTTTTGCAATAAATAGCGACATATTTGACCGAAATTGGACATGATCAAAGTTTCCTAGGACATTGAAAAAATAAAACCATCCAATATGATGAGTTATATACGATGTCAATCATATATTTTAAGTAAGAAAATCAAAAAAGTCAAAATTAACCTAAAACATAGAAAAGTTAAAATAGAACCGGTTAAACAAAAAACTGAACTAAATACATTTAATTGCTTATGGTTCAATTTTTAGTTTCGGTACGATTTTTCATTTCTAATTGTGATCGAAAACTTGATCCAATTCCGCTTACAAAATAAGTGATTTGAAAAATCCAAATCCAAAAATAACTAATCCAAATCTAAATCCATCCGACTCGACTAGGGGACTTTTTTAATATTAGTGTGTTTTAAAAAAATAATTTGAGGATTGAAATGTTTTCAAAACTATTTGGAAAAATGTGATGATTTTCCATTTTTGCAACCATTCCTTGCAAAAATGGACTGGACCCCACACACTCTCTCTCTGTCCCTGCAACCCCTCCCCCCACTCTCTCACTCTCCCTCTCTTATCCCACCTTTTTTTATACCTCAATTTAAAATTTTAATACTATATTATTAACTTTATTTTTTATTATTTTAATAATATTTAATTATTTATTTTATATTTAAAATGGATAAAATAGAATAATTGTAAAAAAAATTATTTTTTAACTACAATAATTAACATTTTTAATTTAAATAAATAAATAATCAATTAAAATTATGAAATAGAAAAATATATTAAAAATCATTTATACTTTGAAAAAGAAAAAGAAATTAATTGGAGATAATGAAATCAAATGCGATATTAATATTAACTGTATCTCTTAAATTGTAATGCCAGGAGACGGCACATTACAACAAAGTAGATGATGCTTAATCCTCCACAAAAATTACAGTCATAAATCCAAGAAGAAGTTGGTTACCAACTCATGCCAAAATAGGAAAGAGTACTAATAGATTTCATTTACTTGTATTGAAAAATGTTAAGAATAAAATAATCTCACAAACACATATATACAAGAATAGAATAACTTCATAATTGCTATATATCTTTAATTAAGGAGACAAAGAATACCATATAATATGCTTTAGATTCCATGACTTTGAATTCATTAAACTAAAATATAAACTTACAGTAACTGAAACTCCGCCCAATCCCCGATGATTGCAAACAACAACGTTCCTCCCACTTTTGGCCTTATCAAAGGCAAGATGCTTCACATTCTGCGATTTATAGTGCATGAATGGACATAGATTTTTTAAAAAAAAAGCATATATATTTATATCATGCACAAGATCGATGTTCATGTACCACACTTCATCTCAAGATGCCAAATACAGTCGTAATACTACATAGATGTGCAAATATATATATGCATATACACACACAATGCACCTCTCATCCATATACTAACAATTAATTAAACCGTTTTAGCAAAAAATTCGGATTAATTTCATTTTGTAGTCACTGAAATGGGTATCAGAAAGAAGCCATGGAAGAGACGAGTGCAGGGATAGAGAGAAGAAGAGCAATCCATGGCAGAGAGAAGATCAAAATGAAAAGAAAGGTGCAAGATTTTGTTTTGATTGTGAGGTCTGATTCAACTCCCAAGAAATTTAGGTTCGTTTGATAGCGAAGTAGAGACAAATACGTTTCATGCTGGCGGTTATGGGCAGAGACAAAGTGTCGCAAGCTTGGCGCGCCTTTTTTTTTTCTTTTTTTTTTTTTTTCTTTTTTAAACTATCGTTAGTCATTTTTTTAAGGAGAATGTCGTGATTATTGTTAAAAATGCTAAAATAGTTGATAAAATGACAATTTATTATAAAATAAAAAATTTAATGAAATATTATGATGATAAGAATATATACAACAAAATTGAGTAAGTCCAGAGTCCAGAAAGAGATTGATTTCACATGCATATCTTTTATGGAAAAAATCTATATTTATAAGTTTATGGATATTGGTTATATGAATAAATATAAATAAGCAAATATAAATATTTGAGTTACAAATATTAATAAGTGGAAGTTCTAAAGTTATAAATTAAGAGTTTAAACTTGTTAAATTTATAGACATCCATAAATTAACACTTCCCTTATATGTCTATAAAAAATTTGTGTCTCCGTTAAAACTTTAATAGGAAAATCCCAATGAGATAAAAATCTAGTGAAAGAAAAAAGTATGCAATATTTAAAATATATATAATAAATTGTCTAATTAAAAATCATGTCAGAAAAATCAAATGGGATAAAGACATCACTATACATCTAAGTTTACAAATTCCAATTCTGTATCTCAATTTTTCAAATGTAGTAGATAATGTTTTAATAAATAAATTTGCAAAAATTTCACTTGAACGAGTCTGTTGAACATTTATTTTACCTTTTTTAAAGATCACAAGTAAAAAAAATTTTAGTGAAATATATTTCATTCGATCACATTTGATGTACCCTCTTTTTAGTTGAGTTATGCATGTTATATTATCTTCATACAATATTATTGGAATATTTTCTTCAAAATGCAAGCCACACATCTTTTGGATATGCTAAATCAATGATCTTAGCCAAACACATTCTCAACTTATTTCATGTATTGCAATTATTTATGCATGATTTGAAAAAGTAGCAACTAAAATTTGCTTTGTAGACCGCCGTGATATAGCTGTGCTTCCACAAGCAAATAGATAGTGTGTTTGTGATTGAGTTTTATGTGAATTAGATAAATATCCTGTATTTGCATAGCCAACTAAATGCAATTTGGATTTATTAGAATACAATAACCACATATCAGTTGTTCCCCAGGGATATTGAAAAATATGCTTAATTCCATTCCAATATCTTCTTGTTGGAGAAAAACTAAATCTAGCCAATAGACTTACAACAAATACTATATCTGATCTTGTATTATTAGTAAAATACATCAATGCACCTAAAACACTTAAATATGGTACTTTAAGATCAAGAAGTTCTTCTTCATTCTATTGAGAAGAAAATGGGTCTTTATATACTTCAACCATATAAAATCGCTTCAAGATCTTTTTCATATATATAAGTTGATTGATAAATAAAAATTCTCATTTAAATGCTCGATCTGCAGACCGGTATAAAATTTTATTTTTCCTAAATCTTTCATTTCAAATTCTTTGTTTAAGTAATCTATTGTTTTTCTAAGCTCTTTAGGAGTTCCAATAATATTTAAATTATCAACATATACAACAATCATGAAAATTCTAATCCTGATCTTTTTATGAATACATATGGATAAATCAGATCATTATTATATCATTTTTAACAAATTTTTATTAAGATGATTATACAACATTCATCCAGATTACTTTAATCCATATAATGATTGTTGTAATTTTATTGAATAAATTTCTCAAAATTTTTATATGCTTCAAGCATTTCGAATCCTTCAGGGATTTTATATGAATTTCACTACTAAATGAGTCGTATAAATAGGTTTTAACAACATCCATTAGCTGCAGTCAAACTTTTCACAAACTGTCAGATTAATTAGGTAACTAAAAGTACTTGCATCCACCATTGGAAAATATATTTCTTCATAATCAATGACATGTGTTTGTGAAAATTCTTATGCAACCAAATCGTGCCTTATATCTTACAATTTCATTTTTCTTATTTTATTTTCATACAAATACCCATTTGTATCCTACTAGCATTACACCTTTAGGTGTTCGGACCACAGGTCCAAATAGTTCATGTTTTGAAAGTGAATTCAATTATGCTTGAATTGCATATTTTCATTTTGCCCAATCATTTTTATTTTTACATTCTTCAACAATTATTGGTTCAAGATTCTCATTTTCTTTTAAAATATCAATAACAACATTATATATATGCAAAAATATTATCGACAACTATATCTTTTTGATTCCATCTTTTTTCATGTTGACATAACTTACCGAGATCTCTTTATTATCATTATTTTCAGGTACTTGAACCACTTCTGGGATTTTATGATTATTTGGTTTTGAGTTTTTTCAAGAGTACTCACTTCCATAATATGGCCATCTTAGTTATTTGCTCCTTTACTTTTTTAAAGATTTTTATCTTTAGAATTGACTGGTTTACCACGATTCAGGCGTGGCTTGCTAGAATTTGCAATATTAGATTGTTTTATAGGGACATCAATTCGAATATGAGCATTTGCAGTTGGTATATGAGATTTAATAACTCTTTTTAAATCAGTGAATGCATCTGGCAGTTGATTTACAATATTTTCCTAATGTATTATCTTTTGAACTTTTAATTCACATTGTTTTGTTTGAGAATTTAAATGAGATAATGATAATGTATTCTAAGTAACTTCTTTTTTCAGTTTCTTATTCCTTCCCCTTCAATGTTGGAAAAAGTGTTTTGTTAAAATGGTAATAAATAAATCTTACTGTAAATAAATTTTCAGTTAATGGTTCAAGATATTTAATTATTAAAGGAGATTCATACCCAACATATATTCCAAACCTCATTTGAAGATCCATTTTTATGCATTATGGTGGAGCAATTGGCACATATATCGCACAACCAAAAATTTAAGATGGGTAATATTTGGTTCTTAATCAAAAGCTAATTATAATGGAGAAAATTTAAAGGAAAACATGTTGCTTCTGAAAAGCACATTGCAGAAGAATGCAATGCTATGATCTAATATCCCCTGGGGCTGAAAAAAATGTGCAAACTAAAAGAAGTATAGATCTCTAGTAACTTCTAAACGAATGTTGGGATAAATAAATATTAAGGCATCAAAATGGATAATATGTTGCTAGATCAAGAGACCATGCATGTATTACAGTTGGTATTCAAAAGCACATCTGAACATTAGAAGCCCATATTGGGGTAGCATGCTGAGTTGTGAATTTCTTTAAATGATCAACTAAATGAAGTAAACTTAAAAAAAGGTATATTCACCAACAAAGAACCCTAGGCAAGTCAAGATAAGAGTGTTAGAAAAGAGCAAAGGCAGATCAACAATGGAGATCAAACTCTAAGAGATTTCTCAAAACAAATCTCTAATTCTATCAAACTTATTGAATCTACTATTATGTCTTTACATCTTGGATTAATTTGCTAGTGAATTTTTATTTAGCATGGATTAGTTCTTTTTTTTTATAAGTACTTTTTAAGTATTATACAATTTAATGTATTTTTATGGTATTATATTTTTTAAAATAATAGTATTGGAGATTTGTTATTTATATAAAATAAATTTTGTATGTTACAATAATAACAACAACAATAAAATAATAATGATAACAACAACAACAACAATAAAAATATTAAAACTAAATTGTAATGGTATTTTCACTATTAGCGACAGAAGGGAATTTTTCGTCACTAATTCCCTTTTTTATGTGTCAATTTAAAAATGTTGTTTTGCAATGAAATTTAGCAACAAATAAATCTATCGCTAATAATTTTTTAAAATATATGGGCAACCAATTTTAGGGGTAAATTAGCAGCAAATTTTTACGTAGCAATGGTTTTGTGTTTTGGTTGCTAATATGCTAGTGACAATCAAAATTGCAACTTTTAGTCGTTTTGTCACCATAAGCAATTAGCAACGAAAGTTTTACTATTAGAGACTATTTTTGCCATCGTTAATCTCCTTTTTCTTTCTTTTTGCAGTGAGCTGAATATCTTATGATAAGCATATGTTGAATGTCCATGACCAAAGAAGCAAAAAAGGGTTAAAATAGCATAAATGAGAAAATCTCATAAGAGCAAAAAAATACCATAAAGCTAAGTGCAAGGAAAATTGTCTTGAAATTTGGAAGAAGAACAAAGGGTATTTGCTTAAATCAAAAGAAGTATCAACAAATATCACATGTTTACAACTTCCAATGGTTGGGCATGCTTATTTACCAAGGTCAATCAAAGAGCAAATTCATAAGGTATAACATTCAAGGGATAAACAAGTAGAATACCAAATGACAACAACTACTGGGGCAGTTTTGTTAAGTTGGAGCTGAATGTAATAGAACACCCAAAAAATTTTAAGTGTGCAATAACTTTTTTTTCAATTTTAGAATGTAAATTAGGTATTCTACATTTTAGTTATAACGTTCACATGACATAGTAACTCATCATTTACTACTAACCATATGCTCACAAGTGCTTAATTTTTATTTTTGTAAGTTTTCCTTTCCTTTCTCTACTGTATTAGAAACAATTTACACCACCTTATTCACAAATGCTTAGTTGATAAATCAAGTAAATGCCATAATCATCTATTAATTAATATTGTAATTACACTCGATAATTTTAACTTAATCTGAACTAAAGGATTTTAATGAAAAATGAATTGAAATATCTGATACAAAAGTCACAGTATATATACATCTAGGGGAAGAAACAAAGCCACTAATCTAGCACTAATGTAAGCTACACAAAAAGGAAATACAATCACCCAAATAAGGAGGTTACAAATAATAAAACGAGAAAATATTCTTCATCAATTATGATCCTGATGCTTCTATCATGCCCCTGCAAGCGCAAAGGTCCAAGAAGAACACTAAGCTTGGATCAATGAGTGAGAAAATGTTTGTAGGTAAGCGATTTAGTAAGTGAGTCATCAAGTTGGTCCTAAGAATGAACATAGGAAATATGAAGTAAACGATGAGATACCTAATCACAAATAAAGTGGAAATCAATAACAATGTGTTTCATCCGTGAATGGAAGACAGGATTGGAACATAGATAAGTGGTGCCAACATTGTCACAGTAAATTGTGGGGGTAGAGATTGCGGCTCCCCCTTTAGAAAAGAAAAGAAGAATAAGGAAAAAAAAGGAGTAATTAGGGTTTTCTAAAAGACAAAAATATCACTACATTTGTTTGTACAATATCTGTTGTTGAATGGAGGATAATTTCGTAAATAAATTTATATAGAATTTTTTATTTTTTTCCATATATATATATATATATTTCATAATTTATATAATATCTATATAATATATAATATATATAAATATTGAATACATATTAAATGTAAAAATTATTTTATAATTAATGTCTATAGAATATTATTAAAATTCTAAAAGTGGTCACGCGCTCTAAGTCGATGTGATTTTTTTATCTTATTTAATTATTTTTTTTTGTAATTTTAATCCTCTTTTTTTGAAATAATTTTTAATCTTAATTATTAACAATAAATATGTATTTATATTTTTCATTTATATTATAATGCTTGAAATAATCAAAATTATAATTTTTTTAAAAATTTTTTTATTGAAAATAGGTAAATAATATCATATAAAATATTTTTAAAAATTATTAAAAATAATTAGTAAGCATAAATATGTATGTATATTTTTTTATTAATATTGAAATGCTAAGTGAAATCAATAATCAAAATTAGAAATTTTGAAAAAAT
The DNA here is from genome assembly GCA_037975025.1 of Excoecaria agallocha. Classification (NCBI taxonomy): domain Eukaryota; kingdom Viridiplantae; phylum Streptophyta; class Magnoliopsida; order Malpighiales; family Euphorbiaceae; genus Excoecaria; species Excoecaria agallocha. The sequence continues at coordinate 122,571,506 of CM075806.1, read as the reverse complement.
TCAATTGAAAACATATAATTAATATAGGAAATTAGCGACTAACTTTCTGTTGCTAGAGTTTCATTTCAATTAGCAACTAAATTTTCGTCTCTATGTTTTAGGAAATTAATTTCCTAAATAAAAGATTGAAAAGTTTTTAGCGACAAATAATTTCCGTCTCTAATTTAGTCGCAAAAAATGATGTCATTCATTGCTGCCAATATTTAGCGACTATTTTCACTTTTTCGTCGCTAAACTTATCCCCAAGTTGAACAAATACATTTTCATTATGTTGTCTCTAAATTTCGTCACTAATTCGGGTTTTTTTTTTGTAGTGATTTCAATTACAACTATTTGTTAAATATTATATTTTAGTTATAATTAGATTTTAAAAAAATAAATATTTTTTCTACGGGATTTCTATGGGGACAGGGATGAGGAATCCCTACTCTTGCACGGGCCGCGCAGTATGGCTCCCCACCCCCGCCCCGCCCCGCCCCGTGATCATCCCTAACTTACACTCGGCACTTGGTCATGACTTCAAATCACAGACGTGATTTGGATTTTAGGGCGTGACTCATTAATCATGACCTCAATTTCAGCTTGTCCCTTCTTAAAATCCTTCTTTTATTCTCTTTTTTCTCTTTTACATTTATAGTTCTTTTATGCATTATTATATGCCTCGTTATGTGTTATGTGCCGGGCAAAGTAGAATAATGTTAATTTCTTAAATTTGTTGCTTATGTCTGTATAGCATAAAATTGAGGAGTTTTATTCAATTGATAAAATATCATATAAAAGCATTTGTACTAAATAATTGAGATTTTTGCTAATAAAAATGACCATTGTCTTGCTTTATCCCCCAAAATAATTTTATATCCTGCTTTATCCCCAAAAATCACTTGCAAACAATAAAAGTTTTCAATTATGTAAAAGATTCTTTTATATAATTAAATAGTTTGGGAATTTTCTTAATAAATTAGGATCAATTTCCCATCTTTCAATCAATAAAACCCACAATAAATGATCATTTGCGATTGCATGAGAGGATTAAATTAAGTCCTCATCTAATAGAGTTAAATGAATAACTCTCTTTATGGATGCTTATTTAATTCGATGTATATATATGTCTATGAAATGATTTACAGTTTTCTAGTTTGATTATGTGAATTATACTTTTTATTACCATGATATATGTTGAGAAGAAAGATAAAACTATTAATCTAAAAGGTTTAGTAATGTCATATTAATCATTGATACAAATAAGAGTAAGGTTTTGAACCCTTCTATTGGTTTTGACTTTATAAGGTCGAACTTTCATGTTTAAATGTTCTATTGAATGTGTAATGGCTTCAATATCAGGTTATCTGTAAATAGTATTTTTCAACAGTCAATAGTATTTTCAGGCTAAAAAATACTTTCGAAAGGAAAAAATATTTTATTTGACTATCGAAAAGTATTAGTCACGAGTAGTTCGGGATTGAAATTTAAAGTGAATTTAAGATCAAATAGAACTCCAAAAGTCAAAAGTACAAAAAACGGAGCTATTAGGATTTTAGGGTAACTGTTTGATCAAGGTTTGACCATGCTGTTAAAAATAGCAAATGAAGTCTCAAAATTTTCAAAAATTACATATGTGTCTAAAATAATATGTAGAATATTTTGGTTGAAAAAATAATTTTTTTCGGTAATACCGGTAATTTTAAATTGGATCAATTTAATTGAACCGAATCGGGCTAAAATTTTTTATACAACCCATTTTTGATGTGATAAGAGTGATGAAATCAAATTTGAAGTGATTTGGATTTGGAAAGTGAAATAATTTAATTAGGGTCGTTTATCGGGCTTAAACTAAAAATAGCTTAAGCCCAACCTAAACCCATTTATTGGTCATATAAAAGGTAGAAAATCTAGGAAAAATCGAAAGCTTCAACAGCCATCTTCATCCTCTTTCGTAGCCGAACCTATTTCTTCCATTTCTCTCTCTCATTTCTTCCATTTTTCTCTCATTTCACACCAAATCCAAGCATATGATAGAATAATCTGCCTCTTTAGACCACCCTAGCAGCCTTTGATCTTTGATTAGAGGAAAGAAATCAAGAGAAATCAAGTAATAAAGTTTAGGTGTCAATTTGAGGTAAGTGAATTTCTTGGTTTTAATTTTGTTTTAAGGTGCCTACTACTATATTTAGATGCCTAGAGTTTATTTTTGCTGTCATTTGGAGCATTTGAGATCAAAATCATAGGTTTTGTTTTGATATTAAATTTGCCATTGAAGGATTTCAAGAGGAAGATCAAATTGCCAAGGCCAAAGGCAAAAAAAAGAAAGCCTAGGCAAGGAAAAGCACAAGAAAAAGATTAGTGACTAATAAATCCTTTTATTTCCTTATTATTTATATGATTTTCCTTTAGGTTTATTAAGGAAAATTTAATAGAAATATATATAATTGAAATTGTTGTCAGAATAATATAATTAGACCTTAATTATGCCTATTAGGAAGCTTAAATAGATTTAAAAGCATGTGTATGGCAGTGTTCACATTGTGGCTGAATGGTTCTTCAAGGAAAAGAAATGTGTTTTTAAGTTATTTTGATGAAATTAAGCCTTATAATGATAGTGAAAATGAAATTTGAGATCCATAATTTTTTGTAGAATTTATGGGAATTAAATGAATATTTTTGAGATGAATTTTAGTTATATATAAAAGTGAGAATGTGAAATTAATGTGAATTAATGCATAATTTGATGATAAAGTGGTGAATTATTATGAAATAATTCATAGTCTATGCAAAAGATATTGAAAAGACTGACTGAAAATTTAATGTATTGAAAAGACCGAAAAACTGAATAATAAATTGCAATTAAATGAATTTGTGCCCTTAAGAATAGTCAGACAGTAAAATCTAACTCAGGATATAATTGACTGGCCATAGAGATATCTATACCGCTGTACAAGTCATGGCGACTTGCTTTGTTAGGGTATGATCTTTTGATCTCACATAGTATCTATCTGTTTTGTGAGAAATGGTCCTTTGAGATCATTTCTCAGTCTGTATGTGGCTTAATGGGGTCCACATCCCTTACATCCGGTTTGAGAGTTTCTACTGGATCTGTACTAGGGGCATAATGATAATAATATGTTAAAAGTGTAAAAAAAGCTAAAAGTGAAGTTACAAGTGAAAAATGACCTAAATGAAAATAAATAAAAAGTTTAGGGGCAAAACGGTAATTTTTCCAAATAATAGGTTTAATAAGAAAAAGGGATAAGAAAATGACTAATAAAGGTAATCTAGTCAACCAACAGTTTGAAAAGTCAACTTTTAAAAAGTTAAGGGACTAAAATATAATTTTACATGAAAATATCAAAACAAGATTTAATTGGTAAATTGTAAGCCAATTAATAGATTAAAAGGTGAAAATAAGAAAAGAAATGACATTTTGGTAAATAATGAATAAAAGGGTATTTTTGTAATAAATTGAAAGTTTAAGGATTAAACTGAAAAGTTATGTAAAGTTTTGATATTAAAGGGAAAAATCTGTTTATAATAGTGTACCATGTTTTTGGATGAGAAAAATTGATAAATTTAGCCTAATTTAGTATAAATAGGAAATTATGCATGTTAGGGAAATACTATGATTGTTAGTTATCACTGAACATATTTAATGTTCAACATGTAGGATTTACTGCGTGCAGGTACTGATATTTTTGGAGAAAAAGTACACAGGGCCTGAAGGATGCTCAAGGAATAATTTGATTGGTAATCTTTTTTGGCATGTATATTATTTATGGTTGTGTTTAAGAATTGATTTATAAAAGAATAGTTTTGTATACGAGTAAGGATACTGGACTGTATATGTTTGTGTGGAAAGTGAGTTTATGTTGTTTTGGAGAATGTATGGATAAATTATTTATTCTGTTGCGCCTCTGAGAGGCTGTAAATATTGTCTGCTTTTCAGGGAGCTTGTTAAGAATATAACCATTATATTACTGAATTTTCGAAAAATAAATAGTAATATTGGACAGTTATATGTCAGCGGCAAATAGAAGTTATGTTTTGATTAGTAACCTTAAGTAAAGAAGTGGTAGTTGTGACAACAAATTTTTTTTTCGACCAATTGTATAAGTCGGTAAGATTATTACAGTAAGGGTGTACAGGATGGCAAATCCATCATACTTACCTTGTGGTATCAAAAAATTCATCTCGAGATCAATTACCAATAATGGGAAAAGAGTATCTAAAAATATTGTCTCATGCCTTTTCGAGGTTCCAGACTTGGCAAATTGAATTGAATTTCTTGACCATTATGAAGCGACCTATCATCACAAGTTAAAGACCTTCGCCTAAACGTTCCCAAAAGTGGAAACGGTCTAGATAAAATGATTTGCTCGAGTGACGTGCATAACTTGATATACTTGTATCGACCCTTTGCCGAAAATATGGATCATAACTTGATAAAGTTTCAACAATGTGAAGGAAGACATATCTGCTCATTCAAAAACTCCACCTAAATGTATTAAGTGGGTATACTAGTGGTTGAGCAAAGTAATCCCTTACTAAACGTTCGTGTCCTACTTCACGATCTATGTTTATTGTTCTACATGAGATCCAGAGGAAAAGCTTTTTCCATACATTTGCATCACGAGTTCAGGCATTTGCTTTTCAAAATCATCCATGAAAAGCTCTTCAATCCAATCGCTGGAGTCTGAAGACATGTCGTGAGTGTTGCCAGCAGTACTAAGTGAATGATATTTTTTTTATGTTAGTCAAACAATTATTTTTAGAGAAAGTATTGAATGCATATGATATTCAAGACTTCTAATAGAAAATGCTATTTTGTAACACGTCTATTTTTTCTAATGGCTAGTTTTTAATGGTTATTTTTTTAATAATTACTTTTTAACGGCTAGTTAATAACTATATATTATTTTTTTTTTTTGATAAGCTGATGATTTTATTTATTAAGAGAACTGGAAACTACAAAACAGGACCCAGCAACAAAGAAGCAACACGATCAGCAGCAGCTCAAATGAGCTGCCACAACCCAAGATCAAATGACCTGCCACAACCCAAGAAGCCTTACAAACTACCCAGACTAGAGCAACACAGACCTCATAAACAGGCATAGCTTAAACTACCCAGAGCCTAACACCAAACATAGCTCAAAAACAGGCAACAAAATCCGCAGCTGAGAAAAACCAGAGAAACCAAAATAAACCTCTTGATACGAACAGACAAATAATGTCGAAAGCATTGCTCGTCCACCTCAAGACAACAAAATAGCTGGCCGAAAGACAAAAATGAAGAATCAAGAAGGCAGGGAATCAACTCCAAACTGCAGAGACAGAAGGACTAGTCGCCAACAAAACTGGTAGCAACACCAGGCCAAAGCTGGTAGCAACAGATATGCTCAAAGTTGAGGCTCAAAAATGAAGCATGAAACCACCAAATAGCTTTCTAAAAATCCAAGAATGTCTGCAGATCCCCTTCACCCCAATGACATAAATAACCAAGCTTCCAAAGCCTCCAGCAAACCGCTACTCCCCAGGTAGTAGCCATAGCCATCAGACAACATCCATTTAGTGGAATAATAAAATGAAGATTTCAGACCGCCCATCTGCACAGTAGCTGCCCCAGACAGGTGTTTCTGAGGCATCTAAGGGGGTCACTGCCCATCAACCAATAAGCCCGTCAAAAATGGAACATCATATGATAATCAACTACCACTGCCCGAGCGTCCTCCACCAAAATGTGAATAAAGCCAAGTGAGAAAGTTATAGCAGTTCGCGAAGAAGCACCAGGTGCTGAACGTCCTTAGTTGTAAGTATCCAAAGAAACTGGCATTAGGAGAACCAGATAGAGAGGGAGCAGCAGATGCCGACTTCCACATCAAGACCTGCTGTAAAAACTAAAGGGAAAGCAGAAACCCGTCTATCAAACAAGTTTACAGCCAAAACAGAATAACGCAAACAATCACAGGGTACAAGGCCCAAACAAACCACACAGAACTGCAGGGGAACAAAAGCAAGGACCAATGTGATCCTAGAGACAAGGACATGTCCGACTTTAATCAGTAGAACGAACAGAGAGTTAAGCTTAGAGCGATACCACCCAGAAAAAATGGAGACCAACAGAGAGTTAAGCTTTCCCAACTTTTTTTGACAATTGCCATTCTTCCCTCTCCTTTATCTCTGCTTCCATCAACTGCTCACGGAAGGCATCTCTACTTGACGGGTGAATAATACCCAGCTGATCAGCAACTTCAAGAATCTTACTGACTTCGCAAGTGGGGGAGTCGGAATCATCTTCGTCTTCTAAACTTAACCTGTGGTTCACGTTAATGATACATCCATCTGAAATCGAGTCATCCACAAGGTCCTCAGAGAGTCTATCAGAGTCTTGGATGCGAACTGGCGAAACTACCGTCCCACTACCTTTCCCGCCACGTTTCTTTTTCGAATTATTTGGTAGAAGGGGAAGTTTAGCTGGTAATAGATTGTATAAGGATCTGAGCTTTTTAGCTTTTCTCTTTTTCAGCTTACTATCGAGATGGACTTTACCACTTAAACCATTCTGAATGAGGCGATCCTTTGGGCTTGCACTCCATAAAATTTTGCCTTGAGGAAATGGGGCTGAGTAAGGTATTAGGTCCAATCCATTCAGGTTGGAGGCTTTGGATCCAGATAGCACAGGTGAGCAACTCGCTGGGACATTATCTCTGCTTGATGTTTTCTCAGACCCAACTTCCTCGGCCCAAGTATTATTAGCAACTAATTGCATGTGACTTGGACTGCAAGGGGACATGCCTGCACATTTACCACTTTCACAACTGACTGTGTCTGGCGTGGGGTCTTGGGAAGAGAATGTTGGCATGGAAAGGTGAGAATTTGTCGGAAAAACTGCAGAGGAGGAAATTTTTCTGGAGACGGACTGGGAAGTCTCCGAGGTGGAGGAGCCACCATCAGCCTCCGCAACTTGTTGCCCATGACTGTTACTTACTGTGGTTTCTTTTCCAGTTTTTTGCAGTTTTCTCAAGAAGATATCGGGGCAGAAGCTGGATGGTTCTTCCAGAATTTTGAAGGGATATATGACACCATCAATTCTAACTTTCAGTGTTTCGCTAATGAGGGAGGAGGATGAGGTTGCTATCAAAACTCTGGCAACATCCAGACAATTCCTCACCCTAGTGTTATTATCTAAGGAGATAAAATCCCCATATAATGCAGCGATGGTAGAAAAAAATTTTGAGTTCCAAGCATGAAGCGGGAAACCCTCCACCCTAACCCAGGTGAATCTCTTCTTACAGACGTACTTGGGGTCCCAAGGTTCAACACACTCGAACCATTCGCTTAACCACTTTATCCCAGATTCCATGAAATCATTTCTTTCTTCAACTGATGGGAAGGTGAGGAGGGCAAGGTTACCTCCCATTGGTCTACATTCACAAACGAAGACACCTTGGGAAATCATGGCTTCCTGCAAGTTGATGACGGACTGTGCATTGTGTAACCAACCAACTGAGCTACGATCCAACCACCTTCTGTCTTCTTCAGCTACCTCATATTGAAAGTTAACAGCCCCGGCTTTTTCATTGATGTATGTGTTTTTTCTAATGCCATCTTTGCTCGAGAGACCTAACTCCACTACCTTTGCGTAAGACCTGTCATCTCTCCATCTAGGGTGTTTAAATCCTGTCACCTTGAAACCAACCTTCTCCGGCTTAGTCCTTGCTGGATCACCATGACGAGCTATATTTACATGGATCTTGTAGTTTCCAATCCAAGCACCATCAAGCTTTTTGATAACCCAGTTGATATTTCTCGAAGTGGATATGCTTACGAAGCCAAACTTAGAACCACTAATGCTGAGTTTTTTGGGAATGAAGACCCTTAGAACCTCCCCATGCCAAGAAAAGATCTTCCTTAAACCTCCTGAGGGCCATCCGGGAGGGAGATTGTTCACAAAGAGGTTGTAGATACCAGGCGTAGCCGTTGAGCCTCCTCCACCAGAGAGAGGGGGGTAATCGTCGAGGGAGAAGAAGGAAGTAGAAGATTTGCTCGATATGTTCATTAGAACTCTTTCATTATATGTTATTGCAAGTATAAATGCAGGGTGCCCACACGGTTTCATTCAAACCGAAAAACTGGTTAACTATATATTATTTTTCTAACGGCTTCTATTTAATTGCTACTTTATAACTATTTATTTTTAAAATTTATAATTAAATATTGCAAAATATCATTTGAATGGATTCATAACACCCATAAATGTTATTACAATTTGATTCATAACAGCCAAAAATATATATATATATTTTTTATCATTATCTTATAAGCCATCCTTTGCATGTCATTTATGATAGAGTTGTCTGCAGTAAGGAGTTGCATCTTAATCTTGTTTTCCTTCAATTCTAACACATTCTTTTTAACTATTTTTTTATTCCTCCATTATAAATAGTTTTTTAGCTGATGAAGATTTCAGTGCATCAAAATCTTCTTTCATATTCCCAATATTTGATTTTTTTAATTTTCCCTTGTTTTTTTATTTTTCTTTTCCATGCTTTGGTGCATTTTGGATGGCATTTTGGGATTTGACGATGATGTGTATGCCCTCATGCACACATCTTTGTTCTCTTAGAAACCCCTGTTATCTGTTGAAGGAATTTTCCATTTTTGTTCCCTTTTTAATGCAATAAGGTCTTCTTAAAATTGCATTTCTTATCATATTTAGCAGTATAGAGCTATTCACCAAATCCATTATGCCATCCATGTTTGAACCACTTCTTACGTGAAGATATGCTTGATCATAGCATCCGCCAAAATCTTGAGCCCCATGGTTGAATCGATGCCACCCTTTTCCATTGCATTTGATCCTCTTTTAATAAAGTTAGGTTTGTTTTCCTCGCATTACTAATAGATTCGGCTCCAAAATCCATTCCTTTTTTATCAGTACCAGCCATAGGATTTTTTGACACATTCAACCATGCACTTATGAGGAGTTCATCCTCTTTCCATCTCCATTGACTAGTATTTTCTCGCATATGTTCAATTTTAACATCCTCCTTATTGAGGTCAATAACATCTAAACCATCTTGATTGGAAAACTGTGTAAGTGAAGTTAGAGTCAAGCCTACACACCTATGGGGAGGTTGTTTAGATGACCCCTCAATACTAACTAATCTCAATACTGAACATCCAAATTGGGTTTTGAAGTATGCAGATATTTTTATGCTTATTAATGGGTTAAAAAGAGGGGAATATGGAAGTTGATATGTTTGTTGATTTTGTGAATGTGAAAAATAAACATTTTGAAAATTCAAATTTTAAGAATTTTTTGGTTGAGGAAAATAAGAAACTTGAAAATTGAAATTTGAATTTGGATTTTGAGGGAAATTATAATTTTGTGAGTAATAAGGAAAATAATTGACACTAAATTGATTTGGATCCATGTTTTAGTGGTAGAATGGAAGGTTTTGTATTTTTTTTTTTAAGAATGAGAGCTAGATTTGTTGTGTAAAAAATTTTAGAGGAATTGATTTTCCATGAAAAAAATATTTAAATTAAAAAAATAAATATCACAACCAATGACTATAATTTCAATATTAGATGAAATCTATTTCAATTTAATGGTACGTAAATTGTCAAATGGTTATATTATTTGTCTTGAATTTTTTTATATAGTCTATCACTTGACAGACCATTATTAATTAATAGGGATGATCCCCTAAGGAAGGATGCATCCAACGTTTTTAAACCAAACAATGGGATGCAAATTGTGGCTTGTCCCACTTTCTGAAAATGTGTCTTAAAAAAAGAAGCAATAGACATGCTTTACGACCAAGGTTTTCTTCTCTTTGTCTTCCTTATTTTAGTCATCCTTCAACTCAGTTCATATTATACTTGCCATAATGATCACAACATTCTGATTACACACTTTAAATCGAAATCTTCAGATCTAGTTGTTTCTTTAGTGGTTGAGCATCTCACCTGATCATTTGTTTTTGTTTAATCATGAGGTCCTTGAATGGTTTTAAAGTCCTTATACTATTGTTCTTTTATCAAAGAGATCAAGTGATTAATGTTCATCTAGAGGCATCGGGGTCATGGTCATGAAGTTGTTCAAAGCCTTAGCTAGTATCAATATTGCGATTGGATCGATAAACACCAAAAATGATGTAGCCGAAGTAAAATCTAGGATTGGCGTACCTAATCCTCTTGAATTCCTTCATTAAGAGGTTGATGGAAAGTTAGGGGTTTATTGAGGATTGGAAAGGAGTTGTTCAATTCTAGTGTCAAACTGGGATCTAGTTTTTCAAAAATGAAAATTAAAGAAGTGACTTTTCTAAAAGTAAAAGGAAAAACAGTCCACGCTTATCGTATCAATTGATGGATTTTGAAAACGAGCTGCCTTTTGATTTTTGAATTTTCGTAAGAATAAATGCTGCAATGAAGTCTATATGCAGACTTTGATACATAAATCAGATTACAACTCCCTCCGTTCTTTTTAAAAAAATAATTTTTTATTTTTTATGAAAATTAAAAAAATAATTAAAATATCTTAACTTCATAAAAAAATTATAATTATTGACAAAAATAACATTTTATATTTTTAAGAATTTTATTTAATTCTAGTTAAAAATAGAAAGCGATAAAAAATAGAAATATGTAATAAAATATATAATAAATAAGAATATTTATGTAAATTTATTTCTCAAATTTTAAAAAATAATATTTAAAATGAGATAAAATAAAATATAAAAAATAATTTTTTAAATTAGGACGAAATGAGTATTTTTGTGGTGAAAATAAAGAGGAAGAGTAGACAAAAAAAATATATAAAGAGATAAAGAACTTATCCTTTTATAATATATATTCATGTTAAGTTCTGAATTTAATAGAAAGTGAACTCTTAAAACAGTTAATTAACGATAAAATATCCTTAAAAATTTTCACGTGGTATAAAATGAAAATACTATTATTTCACTATTATTATAAATATAATCGCAGTTCAAGTTTTCGACCGTTATATATATATAAAATAATAATAATAATAAAGATTAAATTTTAATAGGAAATCATTAAAAAAAATTAAGTAGCTTTTTCTATTTAAAAAAATAAAAAGGAAAAATGGATATATATATATATATATATATATATATATTACTAAACGTAAGAGATGACACAAGTGAATGAGGTAAAGTCCACTTGCTTCCCATTGGCTCTGGACTTTTAGACCCTTGGAAAACGTGCTATATATATATATATAGCACGTTTTCCAAGGGTCTAAAAGTCCAGAGCCAATGGGAAGCAAGTGGACTTTACCTCATTCACTTGTGTCATCTCTTACGTTTAGTAATAATTGATAAGTGAATGAGATTTCCGAAATTGCAGTTTTAATTGCTGCTCTTATTTACGGTTCTTTGGGGTGCGAACCTCAAATGGATAATGTCAAATAGTTTGATCAAATTTATAGGGTCAATTTCATCAACAGTAATTAGATTTATGACTTATTATTTAAAAATAATTATTTTTTTTTGTAATTTAAAAGTTATTGAACTTATCACATTTTTTCATAAAAGTCATGTTCACCGGCTTCCGACGAGCGAAAATCCTTGTCGGATTGATGATATGGCATGCCACATCGTATGCCTAGATACACATGGCACATTCCATATTTAAGTCAATTTTATTCAATGTTATTGAACTTATAACTTATTACCTAAAAGTAACTAATTTATTTTTTGTGACTTAAATGTTATTAAATTTATTATCTTTTTACAGAAAAGCCATCTTGACCGGACATACATGAAGATAGATTTATTGCCACATCATCAGGTATGAAACATTAACTATAGACACACATGAGTTACTGACGTGTTAGTATGACACATTAGCTGGATGACGGTGATTTGGCTGTTGACGTGTCAAATAAGACACATTAACTGATGATGTGGCAATAAATTGATCTCCATGTGTATCAGGTCAAGATTGTTTTTCTACAAAAAGTGATAAATTCAATATCATTGAAGTCACGAAAAATAAATCAATTACTTTTAAATGATAAGTCGTAAATCTAGTGACCGTGGATAAAATTGATCTAAACATAAAAAGTGTCACGTGTGTCCACGCATATTACATGGTATGCCGTGTCATCAATCCAATAAGGGTTTTCATCGGAAATCTGTGAACATGACTTTTATGCAAAAATATGATAAGTTCACACTACAAGAAAAAGTCTCATTAAAGACCACAGTTTAAGGACCAGTCAATTTTTTGGTCCTTAAAAATATACATATTATTTGTGAGGGAGAAAAATCCCATCCTAAATACTAATAATTTCCGGTCCCTAAAACAAATTCATTAGGCGGGACTAATTGGCGCTATGCCTGAAAAAATAAAAAATGAAATTTAACAAAACCTAAACTAAACAAATGCTCAGTTTATTTCACAAAACCCATTGAGATGGGTTTCGGACTCCATACCGGCGCTCTTTCACAGCATAGCTCTCTATCGATGGACGCCTTCGTCCTCGCTCCAGCTCGACAACTCCAACAAGGTTTACTCCAGCATCAGGTACGTTGTTTTAATTTTGAACTGGGTTTTTATTTATTAGTCTTTTATTCTCAAAATCTCATAACGGATTTTCTCAATTCTTTTTCTACGAGTTTTCCCAATTCTTTTTCTATCGTTGCAATTGATGCTGATGTGGGCCTTAGAAAGCTCGAACTTCTCCTCGATCTGGACAATTGCATCAATTATACTCTGCTGAGTTTATGAACGGTGATTGCCGGTGGGACCAAGCACTAGTGCGTAATAAACTATGGTCTAATTTCGAGCTTCTATGCATCTCAAAACCTCGCTCGAAGCTTCCATTCGGATTCGGTGGCAAAGCACTGGTTTGGCTAGTGGAGGCACTAAAAACCAGAACCGAAGGATGCCCCGATTTCATAACAGTAGCTACTTGGGAAGCTAAGTTTTGTATAGTTGGGTTAGTGTTTAATTCTTTTTGATTATTTGAATTTTTAGTTTCAGTTTCAGTTTTTTATGTGCTAAATGGCATTCGTAAGCCTATATTGTTGAATGCTATTAGTTATTGCTATTAATTTGGGGGGCAAAAGAATGCTCATGTCATGTGTTCAATTTGCTTTATGTCAGTGTTCATTGTAAATTAATTGCTTCAGAGGAGGGTAACATTCTCCATATATCACCGACTCCTATAAGTTATTCAGTTCAAACTTGTTGGATGGTTACTCATAGATACTAAAAAATTCATGCTTTTTTATCTGTTCTTTAGGATTCCTGCTCTTTTTTCTAACTTCCTAAAACATGATCCTTTTGAGTAAAAAGGTTTTGTAGGTTTTCTTTTTCCTTTGCTATTAGAAGGACTTAAGCTGCAATTGGTAGAGATTATACAATTGGGTATTTATTTTGCTCTCATTTTTTGACAATATTCCTTTTGCAATTTGTATGTTCATCCATCCCTTTCTTTTGATCTCGTAAAGATCCAGTGGAAAAAAATACGCTTTGTATTTAGAAGGTCTTTTTTCGTTCTCACAAGTTTTTTATATGAAAAGAAGAATCTTTGCTTATTTTTAACTGAAATAATCTCGGCTTTTAAATATCAGTAGTTTGGTTTAGAATTGATGGATTTTTGGGTTAGCATTACTACAGTTAGTTACTTTATGAAGTTGTAGTCAAGCTCAATTGAGATCATGGAATTCAGAGTTCTTATCTCTCTTTTGCTAATAGCTCTGTGAATTTTGTGTTGTTAGATCTGTTGATTTTGTATCAAAGTTTTGTTGTTCCTCAAATTTGCAAGGCTTTCTTTTTGTTATCATGCGAATTCATGTCTTTGGAATAACTCTTACCCCTATAACAGATTGCACTAATGTTTTTATGCTTTCAACCTTATAATGCTTAAAATCAAGAACATCAAGTGGAATGAAAAAGCATAGATAGAGGAATTGGAAATATTATCTCGCACTCATGCATTCATGAATAGATAATTGAATAGAGGAGGCGATCTGCTCATAAGGTGTACTCTGTTACACCACAATTTTACAGTTACTCCAGTACATCTAAGTCCCTTCATAACAAAGAAAGAGCATTGCTTAGGATTTCAGAGTTGCAACTGCAGCAGAAGGAAGCAAAGCATCCCATTAGGATTTTTTTTTTAAATTATGGTTCTGTTGGCCATTCACCTAATAGAGATTCTCTAGTTTTATGGATTTTTCATCTTTAGTCTGGTTTTTGATTGGTATTTATTGTATTTGAAGGTCTGAGGTAGCCTTTATGTTATTTAAATCTTCCAGAGGGTGTTGTTGATGCGGACTTAGTTTTGTTGGTGACCACAAGTACTACCACAGGTAACATTCTTGCATGGGCAGTGGCATGTGAACGTGGTTAGTGGGGTTGTGCAATTGTTGGTAATTTGTTTTCTGGTGAACATTTTGAACATGACTGTTGTGCACTTGATACAATATGAATCTGATATATTCATTTCTGTAGGAAAATCTGCATTATAGTATCTTTAAAACATTGTTTTAATTATTGAATAGGAGCTTTTTTGTAACTCTGAAAGATGGATCATGCATTGAATGACTGGGACTTTGGTGAACAAGTTTATTTCACATTTTTACAATCATTATTCTTTTCTATATTTTTTGTTACTTCTCATCTTTCATGGAATTTGGCCCAAGTTCCTCTTACTTCTTGATCAGATTATTGTATGGCAGTACATGGAGTGATGGAGAAGCTTCAATAGCCCTTCAGTATTATTGTCTTTACATCATTGTTGATTTTATTGGGACTTCAGTTCTTGTTTCTAAAAATCAGGTTTGCTACTCTGTAAAGAAACATGCTAGATGTGTCCTGTGATTTGGGTTTATCTTTATTAGAATTCACATTTGCATCACTTGATGCAAATGGATTCTTTTTTTTTTTGGTTTATTCTATTTTGATTTTGAATCTAATTGTGTAATGCAACTTTGACATAATGAATTGTAGATTTTGTCAATTTTCTAGTACAGTCTAAAATTAATGCACTACATGATGGTTGTGGTGCTCTTATTTAATGATGATCTCACAGTAGCATAGTAATCTTGAGTGCCATGCCTTTTTGTCCTTGTATTCATGTTCTTTTGGTGAGCCAGGCTACACTGCTTAGTGTGTGTTATGACAAGATCTTATGGTAGAGAATGCACATGGAACTTTTAGATCTAATTTAGCCTTGCGTATTTTTTTAGGGAAAAGTAGTGGTTATTAGAGGAGAGGGGCCTAAGGGAGATCCAGGCATGGCTGAAATGCTAACACCAACAAGTGGCATCATGGGAGCTGGTCTTGGGAAGGTATGGCAGCTTAAAATCTATTTCTGCAATAATTTTGTTCTGCTGTAGTCAATTATTGACTTCAATAAAAAATTATATAGCTTTTCAAGTTGGAAGATCGCATGTTACTTACTTGAGCAATCAGAATAGTGAAATTTATCCTTCAGGAAGTGGAAAATAATTAAATGTGAGGGATTAAGTCAGTTTTTCAATTTCATTTCTTTTCCCTGAATTGAATTAAAATATCTTGATTTACGTAAAGTTATGTATTTGATTTTTTTTTTATGATTCCAATATTATTTTCAAGTTTTTCCATAAATTTAATTATGATTAGCTTGGTTTATGCAGTGGACTGAAGAAGACCATGAGCTCTGAATTCACCAAGAAGATGGATTATTGAGGCTTTGGCATCCAAATTCCCCATGTAAATCTGACCCATTATTTCAACCAGAATGAGCCACAACCTGACAAATTATTCGTATTTCACCAAAGAAAAAAAATACAATTTAACTTGCACTGTTTATTTATTTATTTATTTATTATTATTATTATTAACGTGGATTCACAAAAACTTAGATTTAAAGTTAACAACTTAAATGTTCATATTATTATTAATATTCATATTTTGAATATGATGACACTAAATCTTATAACACTAAATCTCTCATTAGATTGTTATAAGACTTGGAAGAGAGTGTAGCAGAATATGATGACCGACTTAAATTCATAAATTTTCCGTAATACGATATGTGAATTGTGATTCTCATCTCATTGTCTGCTTGATGAATAACTTCATTTTTACCTTGTGACTTCTCCTGAGCGTGGGCAAAGTTGTTCAGTAGTTGGGCTATAATATTTTTCTCTTTTTCTTTTGCATGCATATGCGCACACAGTCATGCAACTGGGACCTACTGGGCAAATATATGAAATGCAGTGGACTTCCTTTAGATAGTAATTTGGCACACAACACTATAGGAAGTTTCCCCTGCAATGTTTGCTAGTGAACATTGACCCTTGTTCGATGAAATTTGCATAGTTAATGACCCGTGACTCATCCGATGGATGCCTATGGTTGCATTATATGTCTATGCTTTGTTTACATCTATCTTGTTTAGAAAGAAGAAGAAGAAGAAAAAAAAATCTAAAGTATTTATACTAATAACGTATTTCAGGTGCTTAAAGACCCAAGCGTCTCCAAGGAGGTTCTGAGGGTTCGAGAAAAGGGATTGAAAAAGCTGGGAACAATCTTCCAGGTGAGTTTCTGATTCCTTCATCCATATTGGCCAATACTGTGCATCATTATCTCCTTACAAGTCAAAATTTCACTGCTTCTTAGGGTGCCAAAGCTGCTTACAGTAGGGAAAACAGCCTGCGCCACGAAAGGGATGAGATAAGTGCTGGTTCATCATCATAGCCATATCAGTACCTATTCGATATGATACCATTTCTCATCTTCTCTCTGTGGATAGTCTTTGAAATGTTTGGTTCCGTATGTGTAGGGTCATGCCCTTAGTTGAATTGTGAACATTTGAGGTGACTATAAGATTGTGTTATTAGTAAGAATGATTTCTTGACATATTTTAGCCAAAGGGATGTAAACTGAAATGGAGTTGACACTCGGTTTGTCTGATGTTGCAGCCCTTTCATATATGTTGACTTTTTGAAGTGTAGATAGTTACACTTGGTGGAATTATATTTTTTTGAGGTTCATATGCTGACTTTTTGAAGTGTATATATTTACACTTGAAGGACATATACTTTTTCTAAGGTTTGTTCTCAAAATATTTATAGATTTAATTAATTATTTATAATAGATTTATAAATTTTCTGGCATAATCATTTTTGTTTCCTTATACATTTTGCAGTTTTTGGTATGACAAAACATTGAAGTACAAAATTGAATACGAAGATTCAAAAGAACATTAGATTTTTGGCTAGATAGAGAAGCATTATCTTATTTTGTTATAGATTTTTTTTTTTTGCAAAGGAGCTGTATAAACAATGCATTGATTTTTTGGATGATAATTCTATATACGTATCAATTACAAATTATCTATGAATGTATTATATTATTAATTGTCTATGCTTTTGAGCAATCTTAATTTGGATGCTCTAGTTGTGATACTAAATTAAAAATACAGGGTAAAAAAAAATGACCTCTAATTAAAGTTTTATGGTCTTTAATCTATCATATGGTCCTATGATTATTACTTTTAAGGATGACATTTCCTTTCCTTATTTATATTTTAACAATCGGATTTTAGTATGGTTCTTAAAAATTTACTGTCAATATTACATTTTTAAGGACCGGATTTCTGGTCCATATTTATTGTAATGATCAGGTGACTTATATTATTAAAGACGGTAAAGCCGGTCCTTAATACTAACTGGGACCAGTTTTTATCCGGTCCCTAATGGTTTTACGCGATCGGGTTTAAGACTGGTCCTTAAATATTTACGGTCGTTATTATATTTTTGTGGACCATATATCCGGTCCTTATTAACTCTAAAGAGCACGTGACTTACATTATTAAGGACGGGAAAACCGGTCCTTAATACTATTTAGGGACCAGTTTATTATCCGGTCACTAAAAGTTTTAAGGACCGGTAGATATATCTCGTCCTTAATTATCATTAGCGGCGGAGCCTATAAGGACGGGATAGCGACCGGTTTTTCCCATCCTTATTAAGTTTTAGGGACCGGATTGACACTTTTAAGGACCGGATTTCCCGTCCTTGAAAGCCTTTTTTCTTGTAGTGTCAGTGACTTTTAAGTCACAAAAAAAGTCAATTACTTTCGGGTGATAAATCGTAAATTCAGTGACCGTTGGTGAAATTGACCCTAATTTATGTATCATCAGCAGTGCCTTTCATTATCCTCCTCTACCACCTTTTCTATTTTCTATTATTTTCCCACCAAAATTTTCATTTTTGCTTTCCTTTTTTCTCACGTTTAGTTCCTACATCAATGTCGTATCTTTTATGACTCATTTCTGATAAAGCATGCAACATATTATTTTTGTTGTATGCTTCCATGTGTTTAAATCTAACTATATATTCTTTTTTTATTATTTAAATTGATTCTTCTTTTTTAGTTATTTCCCATTTTATATGTTTTAAAATTAATCACGTTTTAACTTTGCTCACCTATCATTCATAATAATTTTTATACTTTTGAGTTGCATTATTCGCTTAAACACAACTCAAATTACCCTCAAATCAGATTATTATTTTTTATTTTTAATAATAATTGATTTTACTCTAAATTCAGATTAAAAACCGAGTTAATTATCAAATTAAATTTACCAAAATTATTCATTTTACTCTTAATAAATTTAAAACACTAAAATTATTCATTTTTTACAAACAAAAATTGACTTGAAAACTATATATAAAAATAAATAATTAAGATGTTTTCATGTCAGATTCGCAAATGAAGAGTATATTAGATTACATCATGTATTCATTAATATTTTGTAAATAAATAATTTCTAATATTTAGTTAATTTATATGGTGGTGGTAATATGTACAAATAAAATTATAACTAGACACAATTTTATCAATTAAATCAGATATTTTGATCTATATTATACAATTAAAATATTTAAATATTTGTGTTGTTGCACATGCATTTTTCCTCATACGGATCAGACTAGAAAAAAAAAAAAAACAGGTCAGGACTTTTGCCCCATGTTCAAATAAATATTAATTTTGGGAACATGTTTAAATAGATATTAATTTTGGGAACATGTTCAAATAAATATTAATTTTTAATCGATATTTAATTAAATCAAGCATTTGAGGTACAGGTTTCTCTAGGCTTATTCTTTATATATCTTTTAATGTTTCTTCTTAAATGTATGAAACTAAGAGGATAGGAATAATTAAAGCAACCTATGGATAAGGTAGCATATGTCATTGTGTTACATAGAGCTTAAAATCTTAGCATATATAATAATAATAATAATAATAATAATAATAATAATAATAATAATAATAATAATAATAATAATAATAATAATAATAATAATAATAATAAAATTATAATTAATTATTTGTTTTCTTTGCATTTTATCACATGCAAAACTTGAATCTTTTCTCGCCAAAGTCAGGCAAAAGGAATATCTTCCATTTAGCATTGTTGAGCAATTATTATTGATATTTTGTAGTTATATCTATTTCAAAATTTTGAGGATTTTTTTTTTAAATTTATTCTTTTGGTAACAAAATTTTGAGGATATATTGATCAGCCTTACTAATCGGATGTGAAATGTAATACCAACTTGATATAGAAATGAATAGACTTCTTTAACTATAAATAAATCAAATTATTGGATCATATATTAATTAATTATACCTAGATAGTACTATTTACATTTATAACTGCTAATTATATATAGACATATAGGTAGTCTTTCAATAGTTTATAATTTTTCCAATATAATATGACCTTAGAATTTTTCTTGCTGGTTTAATTTTTTTTATAATGGACTAATATTTATTTTTTTTTTCAAGCTAATAGAGAAAACAAATCATTAATATCGAAAATTGATTTATTAATAATTGTCTTTAGAATATACTTTCAAGAGTTGGATACGGCATTGTAAGAGGAAGACAATATTAATGGTAATTAAAATTGATATACGAATTAATAATTTAAAACGGTACAAATTCAATAGGGTTTTGTTAGGGGCATGAATTGTATGAAGTGAATTTTTGTTTTTGAAAAAAAAAAATTCATCAGGTGTACCATACAAATTCAATAGGGGTTTGTTATAAATAAAACTAAAATTAGAACAAAATATATAGAACAATAAAAAATATGATTTCTCTGTTATATTATTATATGTATCTAAAACAATAACATTGGGAGTATTACTATTTATAGACAAAAACTTTGTCTATATAGGAAACAAATAAATTTAGGAAGCAAGTGGATTTAGCAAATAAATCAAGTAAAAAAAAAAGGAAATAACTAATAGAGGAAGTCATCCAATTAAATAGGAATATTTCACAACACTTTTCTTTGGATGACTATATATTATGAACATATTTTGTTAAAACTTTGCTAAAAAAAAATCCAGTAGGATAAAAACTTAGTGAAGGAAAAAGAGTACAATATTCATATGTATTTCTCCTCGACAATAGAATGAATCACCCCAAATCCTTTAATTGGTGCATTCTTATGTTGTGCACATACTTCTTGAAAATTGAACATGTTAGGACCTTTGTGAACAAATCTGTTGGATTATCACTTTAGGAAACTTTGCAAACATCGATCTGTACTTTTTTCATAAGTTTATGAGTATAAAAGAATTTTGATGAGATATTTTTGGTTCTATCTCCTTAGATATAGCCACCTTTGAGTTGTAAAATATATGTTATATTATCCTCATACAATTTGTGATCGAGCTTTATGAGAATTTGATAGGTAGCCAACATCAGCATACCCTCCCAATTATGAATTTACTCCTTTTGAAAAAAAAAAATCCATGTCAGAAGTGCCATGAAGATAACGTACAACATATTTTACACCATTCAAGTACCTTCGAGTTGGTACATAACTAAATCTTGCTAGTAAATTAACTGTAAAACTATATATGATCTAGTGTTATTTGCAAGATATAAAAGTGCACCTATTACACGAAGATATGGTAGTTTAGGATCAAGAATCTCTCCGTTATCTTCTTATGGACAAAAATGATATTTTTTGACTTCAAGCGAGTGTACAACCATTGGAATGTTCAATGGACAAGACTTATCCATATAAAATTGTTTCAAAATTTTCTCTATACTGAAGCATAATAATTCCTTTTGAAAAATATTCAACTTGAAGCCCAATACAAAATTTCATTTTTTCAAGATCTTTCATTTCAAATTCCTTTTTCAAATATTCTGCAGTAATATAGATCTCTTCTGGATCGAGTTCGTGCTATGTTTAAATCATCAATATAAATTGGAACGAGAGCAAAAATTTATCTTCTTGATAAAAATTCATGGACAAATTGAATTATTCTCATTTTCATTTTTCACTAAGTATTCTCTTAGATGATTGTATCACATGCGTCAAGATTGCTTTAATTCATACAAAGATCTTTGGAGTTTAATCGAGTACAAAAAATTGTCATGCTTCTAGCGGATTTTAAAATCATTGATAATATTATAAAACGTCCTGCATGGATAATAATTATTTTTAAGGGATTACAGACATTCATAATCATAGGATTTATAATATACATTTTACCTTGGATGTCCATTAATATGTATTATGCCTCATTAAAATCCTCCTGGGAAAAGCCTTATGAGATAAAAATCCAGTAAAGGGAAAAAAGTACACAATATCTTTAATATACATCATAAGTTGCCTTATTAAAAACCTTAATAGAAAAAATCCAATGGAAAAAAAAATCTTAGTCAAGGAAAAAAGAGTACAACGTGTATTTTTCTTTTCCTTATAATAATATCGGTACACAACTTTAAATTTGTGCATGTAGAGTTTCGATATATAATATTATAAATTTTATTTTTTTCTAAAATGAGCCACATATCTTCTAGATATGCTTACCATATGCACTACAAAAAAAAATGGAAATAGCGATGGACTGAAAACAATCACTATTTTGTGACGGAATAGCGACCAAATTAATAATCAGTCATAAAAAAAAGTTTTTTCACCAAATTAAGGTGTTTGGCGATTAAATAGCGATGAAAAGAAGGAAATAATCGCTAAATTATGGCGGTCACAATTAGCGCCTTATTTCATGACTAAATTTGCGATGAAAATTTCGTCACTAAACTTTTTTACTTTATTTTGTTTGGAAAATTAATTTGTTGTAGTATAGCGACAGTATTGTAGTCGCTAATTGCATGGTTATTTTTCCCGACGGATTAGCGAAGAAAATTTCAGTCACAATTTATGGTGGGATTTTTTGGCTTTTTTTGGCTAAAATTTTTACGACTGTTTTTAGTACAATTAGCGACAGAGAAAATAGTCGTTAATTTAGTCGCTATTTAAAAAATATTTAATATGTAACTTTTATTTGGGGAAAACCATTTCGAGACTTTTTTTTTTCTTTAGAAACTATATACCTAAACCTAAACCCCCAAATCTCCCAAATCCCCCTTATTTGGTGTCGCCGCCGATAGTTGTCGGTAACTCTGTCGGTGATAGCAATTCGATTTCCATCCGCATGTGTGAGAGGTGAGCTACTCGATTTCATTTAAGCTTTCATTCTCCTTTATGTATAGGTCCATTGTCCCCATAGGTTAGATGTTTTTAAATAGATCTGTTCAAATAAGACTTCATTCCTATAAATTTTATCTTTGTTAGGTTTCCGATGACATTTAATAGGTGAAAGGAGGAGGGAGGAGCAGGGATCTAAATAACAAAATCTACAGAAAACAAAAGATATGTTCTTCTCGTTCAAATGGTGGAAACCGTTTTTCCTGTTTGGCCTATCTTTTCTGGGGGGCTCTATTTTGCGATTAACCTTACTATTATTGGAGAGTTTTCTCTTGCTGGTTATTTTGCTATTCTGATGTTGGCTGATGATTCTGGTATGCGATATGTCTTGCTTTCCTGCTGGTCTTTTCCATCTGAGATGGTATAGAATTGCAGATGATTTCAGTAAGCCTCCTGGATGTACTTTGATTGTTTTATTTATCTCATAAATGGACTGGGTGTTGTGCCTTGTAGTCATCTCAGTTTCTGGTATTCCGCTGAAGTTTTTTAAATAGGGTCCTTGTGATTTGCACCCCTGTGTTTTGTTTTTGCCTACTTGGAAAGCTAGATTTGGCTAGTCTAATTTAATTGAGTTTGTCTGGTTGTTTGATATTTTGATCCTTTGCAGAGATATGGTTTTGCTTTTGCACTTAGGACTGTCAGTTTGCTTTTACTATTGCCCGGTGTATCATCTAGTTATTATTAGTTTCCACTGGGTCTGTTGTAATTTCAGGAGATACTTAGCCTGGGCCCAATTAAATAAATTTAGAGATTGTTTCTATAGATGAAATCACTTTGGTAGTCAAATTAGTTTGATTTATATGCTACTATAATCTGGATTGAGAAGCAGCTAACTATTGTCTCTTTTTATTGGAATAAAAATGTCTTCTTCGTGTTAAATTAAGTTGAGCTAGTTGATCTTGCCAAGAGTTTTTGTGGTTGGGGGTAATAATTAACATGCCATTAAAAAGAAACTTGCTTTAGTGAATATTTGAGATATACTTTAGGCTGGGTCTGTTGTAATTGCCGTAAATCACTTCTTTTACTTGAATGTTCTCTACCACTTTGGCTTCTCACAAGAAATATACCAGTTGGGTACCTCAAGAAGTAGCTGCTGCTGATGATTTTGTTGTTCCCTCAATTCAACTTTTCTCTTTTTAAAGTAGGAGTTTTTGTATGTAATTAAAAATATGTCAATAAACAAATTGTTGTTTAATTCTCCTTCTAGTGCAGTTATTACATTATATTAATTACTTGCAGCTTATTATGTTATCTCAACAACATGCAAATTAAATCGAGATTCTTCTCATGTTAATTACTTTATTTTAAAAATATATAGTTTAATTGAGATTCTTCTCATGTCAATTTTGCAGTCTGTTATCTACACATCTTTCTCATAATCTCTCAATCCTCATATCTCAAATTTAAAAAGGAACTTGCAAAATTAAACACATGTATTTGTGTTAAGTTGTTGCTTTCTTTTTCTTGTCATTTGTTCTATGTTTTTTGGTTTGTATGTTTGATTATGCATATCCTAACATTTAGGAAATAAAGTAGCTTTGCTATTATTATTGGTTGAATAAAAATTGGCATTTTTTTCAAAGTCTTACTTGGTTAATTGGTCTCCGAATCTGCAGACTGAAGTTTCAAACTTGGTATGTACATTTAGAGATTCATGGGATTTAGAATTATATTCTTCTTATCAATCTTGGAATTTAACATCGATCTTCCATTTTAATCTATGCATAGGAAGTAGAATATTCTGAAAAACCTGGTACCTTATATCACATCAAATACGTGTAGCTGGAGGTTTTAAACTTTGCATTATAAAGGTACTAAATTTGCTTTTTTTAATTTATTTTCTTCTTAATGTATTCATGTTAATCATTGAATTAATTTTATAAATTTGGTCCATATATATAGAAGTTTTATTTAGAAAACTTCAGATATACCGAATTAAATTTTATCTCCATGTTTGACATTAGAGAAATTTATGCATACACTCTTTGATTTTGTTCTTCTTCCTATCTTTCCCATGAAAATTCATGGGGAGTATTTTGATTTATTAAACAAGCTTATATGATGTTATATGAACGGGAAGTCATAAATCTTAGAGACTTTCATAACTTCACCAAATCTGATTGACTTATGAGGAAGTTTCAATGGAACTTATGTTTTGAAGGCTGATATTAGGAGTGGGCTTAGTGGGATCTCATATTATGAGGTGGTTTCGGAGAAAAAAGTTAGGGATAGTAGTTGGGTTTTCAACCATAAGCTCAAAACTTTAAAGAAGTATCCATGGTGTATGTTGTACCTTAGAGATGATGCAGTTTAAAGAATTTTCTGGAGGGTATCATTATGATACTAGAGGCATGCTCAAAATATTAAGTAAAAATAAATTACAACTCACTTATCTACGACATTTAACAACTGTTTTGCTCATAGTGTGGAGTTGTATTACTGCTGTGATTTTTCAAATATAGACTTGTTTCCTTGCTCTCTATGAAAATAAAGTCACCTTTAGTACGGCTAAATGATAATCACATATAGACATTCATGAACTGGCTTCATTTATTGATGCAACGTTGGAGTTGGGGTAGGCTTTTACAACCTTTTATCTCTTATTTTTTATGATATTAATTAATTTTTGACTCCTTGGATTAGGTGGTTAGCCATTATTATCAGTTAATCATATATTTATGCTGCAGTTTCCAACATAAATAGTGTGGTACTTAGAAATTAAATAATTTAAGTACATAAGTTGGATTTCTCTAATATTACAACTATCTAATATCTATATTTGCAGCCATGTTAGAAGCCAATTGGATTACGAGGACAAGTAAATAGAAATTCACCATTAGTTTTGAGTTGGCCAATTTAGCACTCTTATATGAATTGACATGTTAATTAGTGGACCTAAAAGCGAACAAATATTGATTTAGAGGGTTGGTTATGATGCCTAATTTTTAAAGGAAGCATAATCAAAGTGGGAACATATAATATAATTTCATGATGGACTCCATGATAGTGGAGATAGTCAGGGACGAAATAAAGTAATTATATATATATACACATACACACAACAGTATGTTAAATTTCAATTACACAATGTACAAGGCATATTAATTGGCTTTGCAGTTGACATAAAAAATAATAATAATAATTGGCTTTGCAGGCAAATTTCCCATGTTGATTTTTCAAAATTTCAAGAGTAGCTCAAAATACTAATTTTTAGCTGAATTTCAAATTGAAATCCACCAATCTGGTTAAGGTTTAGCTGATGATGCTCTGTTTTACGTGCATATAAGAGATGAGTAATAGAAATATACTTCCATACTTGGATTTCAAATTGAAATCCACCAATCTGGTTAAGGTTCAACTATATTTCTATTTCCAATTTTTAGCTGAATTTTCCTTTAATCCAATATATTTCTATTTCTCATTTCTTAAGTATGCTTAAGTGAAAATTAAAATTGATTAGATGATAAGTGTATATCTGCATTGGTTGATCCATTAATAGTTAAGTATGGATTTAAACATACAATCATTGGTTTAAAATTTTGATGATGGACTGCCTCTCATATAGTAGCTTTTATTACGTTTATATAGTTATCAATGCATTTATAAGATGGAGAACAATTACTTAAGAAATACAGTAAACCCTAGCTATGGAACCTCTTCAATTTATTTGCATAACATTGATTATATTCTAAAATGTTTTTGGCTATTGATGGTTATTGAGTACTGGTGATTCTGATTAAGTGATGTGCACTGCTGGTGGTGGTTTTTTTTTTTAACTCTTTGGATGTTATGTTCTTGGTCTTAGATTTTGATATCTACTATATTTTGGTGTTCTTTAGATTCTCAGGTGGTTGGTGTAATGGGTTTGATCTTGATGGGATGCTGTTATTACCTCTTGATTGGTATTCTTGTTTGGTGATTGTGCTTCAGAGATGGTACTAATGTTGCAGGTTGTGGATGCTAGCTTCTCTCCGAGTTTATTTTTTATCTGTTTGGAAAGCTAGATTTGGCTGATCTATTTTCTTCAGAGGGTTATTTTTCTGGTTTGTATTAATCTAGGCTCTTTGTCATGAAAGCAGCTTTTCTTTGGAGTTGATTAGTTTGCTTTTTTTTGTCTTCCTGATCTGCTGTATTCGGCTCTTGCTGGTAACTGATTTGGCAGTCATCTTGGGTTTGTTTTGCCATGTTCTTTGGGCAGTTTTTTTCTTGGCTTGTCCATTACTTTGTTTGCCATAAGATGCTGGTTATTTTTCAATTTCTGGAGCTTGAGTTTTGCTCTTATCTGCTGTTCCTTTTCTTCTTTTAATAAATTGTTGTCTTAAAAAAAGAACTTTTGTTTTTATCGGCTTTAATTCCTTTTTAGGGGTTTACAAAGAAACTATGTTAATCAATTTTTTGGTCAATTAATTTGATTATTATATAGATACAGTAGTACTAGCTTTTGATGATGATAACAATTTTTTGGTCAAAGTTTATAAGTATTATGAAATTCATGTGTGCTAATTAATGATTAAGTTAGTTGATGATTCTGATTAAACTAAGACAACAATGATGGGACTTATGTAGTATCATCTAAAAATACAACAATAATTAACAACTAATTAATAAGTACTTCAAGTTGCTGTAGAAGCAGGTAAAGCTGTTTTAACACCTAATAATGAAATTAATTCGAGAAAAAATTCATAGAAACAGAAAAACAATTGATTTGCTTAACCATTATATATATGAACCACTAAATAATTAGGTAATTAAGAGATAAGTCCCATTTCTATATATAGATAATTAGCATATAATCTCCTTTCTATTTACACACGTCTATTAAAAATCAAAATACAAAATAAAAAAGTAGAAAGCCTTGGGTTGGTATAGGGTTGTGAGAATAATAATTTATTCTTTTCCATCATAGAGTTTGATGATTAAAGCTCAGATTAATCTCAATAGCTAGGGCTTATGATGATTTTATTGTTCCCTCAATTCAACTTTTATCTTTTTAAAGTAGGAGTGTTTGGTTGTAATTGAAAAAATGTCAATAAACAAAATGTTGTTTAATTCTCATTCCAGTGTAGTTATTACATTATATTAATTACTTGCAGGTTATTATGTTATCCAAACAACATGCAAATCAAATTGAGATTCTTCTCATGTTAATTACTTTATTTTGAAAATATATAGTTTAATTTCCTTTTCAGCCTTTGATGTTTATATTATCTTGAACTTAATTTTCACTACAAGAAAATCGCAATATAGCAATGACATTTTCAGTTGCTAATTAAAAATAGCAACGGAAATTTCGGTTGCTAATTCGGCAGTTGCTATTTTTAGCAATGGAAAATTTATTCCGTTGCTAACTTCAACAATGTAAGATTCGGTGAATTGGTCAATTTTAGCAACGGAATATTGTTTTCCGTTGCTAAATTTAGCAACGGAAATTTGATATCCGTTGCTAAATTCACCCAAGAGTAAAAAAAGTAACGACGGTCCTGTCCGTCGCTAAAAATTATTAGATTAAGCTTTGAATTCTATAAATAAATTAAAAAGTTTTATCCAATTTCTGAACATCACAAGTCCAAAATTCTGAATGCATAAACTAAAGACTTGTCTGCACAGGAAATGCAGGCAATAAAATTGAAATTTCTCAAATAGTTATAAGTCTGTAATCCTGGTTAAGAATCCTCAATTAACACACAAAACACAAAGAATGGCTTCCTCAGCCATTGCAGTGAAATCCAGCAATAATCAAGACCCGTCACCTACTTTTGTACTCACAGTAGAGGAAATTATGAAACTTTACCGATCATTGCCACCAAGACCCTCCATCGAAGAAGTTGAAGCTGCCATGTCTGTGATTGAAACTGGTAACGGTGAAGAGCAGCTAAACCTTGAGGAAATCTCAAAGCAAGTGTGTCCTCAAGATGTCCCCGAGGAGCTCTTCTCTGTTCTTCAACAGGTAAGAAAAACCATGGTTCTATTTCAAAGCCGTGAGCAGAGGAAAGAGGCTCTTCACCTTGTTGAAGCTAACAAGATGTTTGAAATCTTTTCTGGGTTGATTCAAAGAGCTTCGGCTTTGGTTTCTGGAGACACCTACATGGACAAAATCATTCCCAATATCTTTGCCTTCCAATATATTTGCAACTTGGGTTAAATAATATCTCCATTCATTAAAAATAAATTAATTATTTCCGTAAATTTAGAAACAGTTAATTAGATACCATATATATATATATATATATCGGAATGAGATGCTCTGCAAAATCATAATTACATATTTACATACATTAAATTCCAAACATGCCCCTCCCTAATAAACAAGAATCTAATTTAGAAAATGATTTATGCCTTTTCACCTACGATTATGTGCATGGTAATAATAATTTACTTGAAAAATAAAACCAATCTTTCATTTTTAGAAAATAATTTTCCACCCTGTCAAAGACAGAGGATTAGAGAAGGAACTAGATAGGTGGGTGGGATTTGTTTTCTTGCGTAGGACAAGAGGAAATATATGAAAAGAAAAAATCTATAAATAAAAATTGTGGCTGCAAATTGCCTATCAACTTTGTTGTGTCCCCACGTCCATTAACCAATCCTATTCACCATGTCCTAAGGGGAGTCTTTTTGGTTGCAAATTATAGCCATATACAACAAATAAGTGAAAATTTTGATTCAAAAAATATATATCCCCTAAAAAACAATAAAGTTGCTAAGACCTTACCGAACAAGTGTAGTGAAGCAGGCCAGCCAGCAGAAACAGTATTTTGTAAATTTGGTTGCTTCTTGTCCTCTGATAAAGCTGATATATGCCTGCTCAAGAAAGGCAATAAGTTGGATTAGATTAGTGATAAGCGAGACAGAAAAATCAGCCACCTATACTCTTTTCTGCTTTTGCAGTGAGACAATAACACACAAGAAAATCTGAAATAGTGTACTAATCAGAGAGATAAAAGAAAATTACACAAAGAAGAGGCTTATAGCTGGTGGATGCGAGACGATATGGAAGATAGAAGTCAGTTTATATAGGCTCTTTCTTGTTCTATATGTTATCAAATTAATACAAATATTTACATAATGAAACTATCATTGTCTTTCTTTTTAATATTTCTTCAAAAAATTAGTTAAAGAGCTATTCCACATTGTCTTTTTTCAATAAAAAAGACCCCACATCCCGAAGTTGACATTATAATTCAAAGAAATTAACAAAAGCTCAACAAGCATTATTGTAATAATGAAATTAAAAAAATCTGGATTGTCGTCTACTGTACCAATCTCAATCTAAATAAATTAAATCACTCCACATTGTCTTCTATTGTAATAAGCAAACTAGCATTTCAAAGGAAATCCATTTTGAGAACGTACAACCACCACGATGCACCAAATCTTGTAAGCAAATTTATATTTTATGCTATATTTTGGTTGTGTTTTTTTTTTGGCAAACACTTACTTTGTGTCTTGGGATGCCATTAATTGTTTATTCCATTTGGAACCTTGTGGCTCTGAAAGAGAGAATCTAATTGTCCACATGTTGCTGCTATTAATCATGTATTTAGGTTGATAATTTATTAAACAATTTGAAAAATATACTTAAGGAACCATAAACTGTTATAGTTCTAGTAGTGCCAGAATTAATAGTTACTAGAATTTAAGCAGTAGCATGTTTCAGAATTTGTAATTAGTAGACATTATATTTCACTACGATCATGAATCTGATTAAAAAATTCATAATTTAAAGGTTAGCAAGATGCATAAGCTCAATAATTTTTCCCATTAAATTTTCTAACAAGTGTAGCTGTTCGCCAACAACATTCAAAATAGGAATAGCATAAAAGTGTACATGCATGTGTCTTATGAGAGGAAGAGGAAAACAAAAAATTCAAATTGTAGAAATTAAGTCAAAGAAAAATTTATACATTTAAGGTCACCCACATGTTCTATTTTTTTCTTCCATTTAGAGATATATTAACTTCAAATATGAAAATATAAGATATTATTGTCAAAAATCTGTTGGATGAATGAAAGCAGATATATTAACTTCAATGTGAGTGACTCTGCAAAGGATATGTAGCAGGTGACACTTATTTATTATTAATAGTTATGACATTTATTTGAAGTTATCTATAAATTGTTTTAACATAAACGTACATATTTTCTTGCCTAAAATAGAATCACTTTGCAGTCCAGATGCAATTACTTTACAGATATAACAGTTGATAGTCAAACTGATACAAAAACTTATTATGTATATAATTTACACAAATATTGTTTTAAACTAGAGATATATTTTTCACACTTTTATTTGAATAAAAGAAGAAAAGATCCGCTTACCTCTTGGCAAAAGTAGCAACAGAGGAAGAAACAGCAGCCATGATTTTTCTTTGATTTGCTTTGAGTTTTGAATAAAGAAAAATGATTTAACAAGATAATATTGCTTAGTTGCTAATTGATAAATATCCTAACATATCTTCAAATGGAAAAGATGCAATACAAATCTCAAATTAATGTTTCTGACTTCATATATTTTTAAGCAATATGTATCACAAGACATGTATAGCCGGCTTTGAACGCTTCCAACCTATAGTAAGACTAAAGCATACACCTCTGAAATTCTTACCCCTGAACCCTGATGGCAAGATTTCATCCTAATTCAGGTACATAAAGGTACAAAAATAAAATCAAATCTTAATTCAAGCATAATGTACACAAGGAAAACAATAAACTCACAGGTTTTCTCTCAGCCAAAGTAGATTTCTTCTCTGCTTTCATTGAAGTAGGTTGTGCAGCCTTGGTGGCATTGCCTTTGTCATGGGGCTTCATCAGCCATTTCCTAATATCTCGTTGCTGAAATAAATAAATAAATAAAATTGAAATTAAGGTTTCAACAATGACTTAAATAAAACCCAAACCACTCATTTGGTTGATTATATAAACACCAAGAATTATTAATAAAATGCTTAAACCACAGCAACCAATCAAAATAGTTCAAGCAAGGGACTAGAAACGAAAAATTAGGAGCCTCATCGCTTAAATTGCTGCCTTTCACGTTGTTCTTTCTCAAATTTTCCCACTAACCAAACAGAAACTATCAACAGAATACAAATATAAAACAAGATAAACTTAACTCACCATTTCTGTCTGAGCCCTCTATACGCAGTTTCCCAAGTAATCTGTAAAAAAAAAGGAAAAGGAAAAATGCATTGTGTTCAACTATAATAAAAAACTTAAACAAAGTATTATACCCATAGGGAAATAAAAGAGAAAAAGGAAACCTTTTCAGGGTTTATAATGCTTGTTCTACAAGTGGAACTGAGACACAACGGCGCTTTACGTTCATCAGTTAGAAGGCATAGAATAAGAGAATAAATAATCAGAAAACATATAACACGCGCCCAAATGCAAGTAGAGATATTAAACGTGGCATTGAATAGCAAGAAAAGGACCTCCACTCATCAAATTTTAGGAAAACTTAATAAGTTCAACGCTTTAGGACTAATTCTTCAACCTCTCTCAATTTCTCTGAAATCTAAAATCTGCCATTTCTCAATATAATAGATGGCGGGGTGGATGGCGGCGGCGATGGATGGTGGAAGAACATGAAAGTGAGAGAGAGAGAGAGAGAGAGAGGAGCGGCTGTGTGTAGCTATGAGGGAGAAGAAAACGGTAGGGGAAGTTTTAGGGTTTCAACATGGGGTATTTATAGACAATGGCAATTATGTAAATAATTAGAAAATTAGGGATTTTTCATTGAAAATGAAAGTTAGCAACGGAAATACAATTTCGTTGCTATTTTTCATTGAAAATGTAAATTAGCAACGGAATTGTATTCGGTTGCTAATTTAGCAACGAAATTGTATTCGGTTGCTAATTTAGCAACGGAATTTCTTTTCGGTTGCTATTTTAGCAACCGAAACTAAATCCGTTGCTATTTTTCTTTAAAAAAATAGCAACAGACGTTGCTATTTTTTAAATGAATTTTTTCAACCCATATTATTTAACAACCGAATTATAAATTTAATTCCGTTGCTGAAAACGGAAAATTTTTTCGTTACTATTTTTCATTCCAAAATTTTTCCACCATCTGTTAGTGCCTTATTTAGCAACGGTATAGTAATTCCATTGCTAATTTTCGTTGCTAAAAATTTCCTCCACTTTTAGCAACAGAAAGTAACCAAATTTATTTCCATTGCTAAATCTAGAAAGTTTAACCAATTTTAGCAACGGAATTTATTTTCCGTTGCTATTTTTAAATTTTTTTGTAGTGTTTCATGGTGGTGCTATTTGGATAACAAGTCGCTTAAAATGTCAAGCAAATTACAGATCTTTTACTTTTATTCCTTTCACAATTGTTACAATGAAGTAAATTTGTTCTCATGCTGCTGTTGCTCTTTCTTAGGGGATGGATTCTTCCTATGCTGTTGTTTTGTTGTTGATGCTCTAACAGGTATGCTCATCTGCATACTTGTTCTTACATTTAGGTTTTGAATATTTCGGCAGAAGTTAATGTAGATATTTACATACTGATTACTATTTTACTTTGCTCACTTTCCATTCCTTTTGAATTAAACAAACATTTGATTGTTAATGGAAATTTTTATTCCATGTTATTAGGAATTATTGGTCAGATATTTCAGTGTTAGTGGATTAGTTTACTGCTGTCAATTTGTTATGAATTCTCCTATTCAAAAGTCATCATTTATCCATTTTCGGCTCTTTATAGTTTTTTCTATACAATCCCTACTTAGCAGTTAATACTTAGTTATTGGGTTTGTGACCACAAACCTAATTAACCTATATTAATTTGTTATGTTTTTTTTTTAAATTTGGTCCCAATAATGAGTTAATGACATACTTATGCTTTTTTGAGACCAAAAGTACACTATTATTTTAATACATATACAAAGATAGTGACAATTTCAGTTTAGTACGTACACTTGATACAATTGAAATTGATGCAGGTACTGCAGTAAAAAACATACTGCATTGGCCGTAAGCACCCAGCTTCACATCTCATCTGCAGATTCCAGATCTTAAATCGAAACTGTAGGTTTATCCATTCCCCTCATTCCTTTGATTTCTTTTGTTTGTGTGGGATGGAAGGGTAATGTTTGTACTCCGAAGAGGTTAAAGTGTTTTGTTTCTGGTCAATTCTTTGATTTCTTTCTTGATTTGGATGATGACTTTAATGGTTGTTCTTCAGCTGCTTTGTAAGTACTAGTTTGCCCTGATTTTGAATTTGATATGTTGAAACCAATAGCTGTAGTACCAGCTTCATGCTTTTCTCTAAAGTATATGCTTTAGAATACCTTGGCTGATTTTGAATTTGATGCATGAAATTGTCATTAAAACTAGTAAAAAATTCGAAAGTAAACAGATGGATGTAGTTAGCCAAATGCATTTAACATAAATATCAATTAGAAGAATGTTTTTCTTATTTAAGATTCAATTAGAATATTGAGTACAATGGATATTTATATTCTATTTTTTTTACAGTACTTATTGATACTTGTGGATATTTATTTCTTTCCCTGATTTCTCTTTTTCTTTTTGGTTAAAGGCAGTCATTACTTTTGGTATGGCTAGAGTTCCAAGTCTAAAGTATCTAAACTCAAATGAATGCATGCCCATTGTTTTGTAATTAAATATTATGCTGTTCTTAAAGAAAATATCAATTAATTTCACTCTATAGCTAATAGATGCAATGGATTCATCATTTACATGCTGCTTTAATTGCATGTCTCTGTACATACTCTAATTTCATGGTCTCTTCTTCCAATACTTTATACATTTAGCAAACTTCTTGTTTATTTTTTTCTTGACTTTGTTAAAACTTATAAATGTAGACTAAATGGAATCCTTAGATCATAGTTGGACGTATAATCGATGGGATCAAGAAGAAAGGATTAATTCCTCATTCGTATATGGAGTAGATAATTTTATTAAATTTGCTACTTCTCATCTTGAAGAAATGAGTGGTGATCATATAAGGTGCCTGTGCATTAGATGTAAGAATCGAAAGTTCCATGATGTGGACACTGTTATTGGTCACCTATTCAGTAAGGGATTTGTTCCAAATTATTTAGTTTGGAATTGCCACGGGGAGATGAATGTTACCTGTTACGATGACAACCCTTATGAAATTATCAATGAAACAATATCGGGGTTTCGATGTACGAAATACTTATCATCAAATGGTTTTTATGCAGATGGACCTAATTTTAAGCCTGACACGCATTTGCAATGATCTAATTCAGAAGACCAAACTACTTACAATTTTGAGCAAGCCGGTCTACTTAATGTTAATGTAAGTTTACTAGATGAGACTCATAATCCACAATGTTAGCAATTTTATGATATTTTTGAATCTGGCAATGCGAAGTTGCATCCCGGTTGTGATAATCATTCTCAACTTTCTGTAGTTACGAGAATGTTGTATGAAAAATTTGAGTTTAATCTGTCAGAAAACATTTTTGATGCAAACATCCAACTGATTAAAGAAGTTTTGTCTGAAGGCAA
Source organism: Excoecaria agallocha (assembly GCA_037975025.1). NCBI lineage: Eukaryota > Viridiplantae > Streptophyta > Magnoliopsida > Malpighiales > Euphorbiaceae > Excoecaria > Excoecaria agallocha. The sequence continues at coordinate 122,536,454 of CM075806.1, read as the reverse complement.
CATATTGCTTGACAATTTCTATCAAACCAAAAAGCTTGTTAGAATCTTAGGCTTACCTATCTAAAAAATTAATTGTTACAATAAGGGATGCATGTTGTTTTGGTAAGAATATAAGAACTTGGCACATTGCCGATTTTGTAATCACCCTAGATTCAAAATGAGTGTAGGATCTCACAAACAAAGATTCAAAGCTTATAAAAAGATGTATTACTTTCTGTTAATACCTCGGTTGCAACGATTATATCAATCAAAAGCTACAACAACACATATGAGATGGCATCATAACCATATCCAAAATGAAGGGCTTATGCAGCATCCTTCAGACTCTTTAGCATGGAAGCATTTCAATGAAACTCATCCTTTATTTGCTGTTGAAACTATAAATGTCAGGTTGGGGTTGTGTACAAACGGTTTTCATCCATTTGGTCAATATGGTAGGAAATACTCTTAATGGCCTGTAATCCTTAAGCCCTACAACCTACCACCTTGGATGTGTATGAAGGAGGCTTATATGTTTCTAACTATTATTATTCCTGGCCCTAAGAATCCAAAGAAAATAATTGGTGTCTATCTATAACCTTTGATTCATGAGTTGAATGAACTGTGGAATAATGGAGTGTCAACATATGATGTGTCAAGAAAGTAAAATTTTCAGATGGGAGTTACTCTAATGTGGACACTCAATGACTTTTCAATATATTCCATGATGTCTGGTTAGAATACATGTGGGAAATATGCATGCTTATATTGCATGGAATATACACAATTATTTAGACTAGAAAATGGTGGCAAACAAACATAGTACGATAATCATAGGAAATTTCTTTCCCCTGATCATCCATTTAGGATAAACAGATGGAACTTTAGAAATGGATATGTTAAAACAATGCTACCATCACCAATTAGAAATGGGGAGAAAATTTTACAAGAAATTGATCAATGGGGTCTAGTCAAAGTCACTGAGCTTGATGCAGATGAGGTTAATGGGATCATTTGTCAACCTTGTGGTTGGAGGAAATGGAGCATATTTTAAGATTTACCTTACTGGAAAATAAACATGATTCGACACAATCTTGATGTAATGCATATTAAGAAAAATATTTTTGACAATGTGATTAATACGGTTATAAATATTGAAGGCAAAACCAAAGACAATACAAAAGTACATTTAGATTTAGAAAGATATTGTTTTCGTCCATAGTTGGCAATGAATCCAGAAAGTGGTAAATATCTAAAAGTTTGTTACACCTTGGATAAAAAATCAAAAAAAGTATTGTTCGAGTGGTTGAAAGAACTAAAGTTTCCAGATGGTTACGTTTCCAACTTGGGTCATTGTGTTGACTTGACAAAACTCACATTTTTTTGGCATGAAAAGCTATGATTGCCATGCATTTATGCAGCGATTGATTCCTATCGCCTTCCGTGAAGTAGGTCCTTATAGAGCTAAGCTTATTTTTCAAGGATCTAACATCCACTGCTCTCCGTGTTGATGACATCGATTCATTGGATTCAAACATTCCATATATGATTTGCAAGCTAGAAAAGATATTTCCTTCTGCTTTTTTTTTGACTCAATAGACCATATAATGATACACTTGCCATATGAAGCAAAAATTATTAGACTTGTGCGATATCGATGGATGTATCCTTTTGAGAGGTAATTATTTATACATCTAAAGTAATGAATACTTGCTCTCAGAGTAGAAAGTATTTTATAAATTGATAAATTATATTTTCTATTGGCAGGTTCATTCAAACTTTTAAAAACATATTAGAGACAAATCAACAGTAGAGGCATATATTTGGAATGCCTACTTGTTATCCGAGTCATCCAATTTTTTCTCACATTACTTTGAACCTTATGTCAGTACTCGACATCGATAACTTCATCGTAATGAGGATGGAGATTGTATGGAAAACATAAATGAAAATTTAATAAATTTCACGTACCCAGACCGAACTAGTGGAGAACTTTATGATCGAGCCCTAACATCAGAGGAATAAGTAAGCTTATACTTATATTCTACTAAACTATGAGGAGGTTAATACATTCTTGAGGTATATAATAATAATCATATATTTTATTATGCTACGAGATTAACTTGGATCATATCTTAATTTTGTTAATTTATTTTTAATGCACTTTAATGAAGCATTTATTGCAAAAACTTATGAGAGAAGCACCCTGATCTTACACCAAGTCAAATTGATGCAAATATTGACCACTACTTTGCAGAATAGTTTGAATTATATGTAAGCCTATCACAATATGTATGTATAACATATAAATATCATTTTAATTGTAAGTGATGATAACTTGGGTATTATTTTTTCAAAATAGGTCTGTTACAATGGAACTAACAACGATTACATCTATATTTTGTCACAAAAACCATTACAGAGAGTGAAGTGCTACTCGATGTATTTTGTAAATGGATACAATTTTCACTCTAAAAGTCATGGTTCTGATAGATGTTCAATGAACAGTGGAGTTTGTGTAAAAGGGTCTAACTTAGGTGATAATGTTGGTGATTGATATAGATGGATTAAGGAGATTATAAAGATAGAGTACCCTTCGTTACCAATAAAGCGAACTGTATTATTCAAGTGTGAATGGTATGATCACATATTGGATGTTGGTGTTAAGGTTCACAGCCAATACGGATTGGTTGATGTTAACAATCATCGTCGGTTCAACAAATATGAACCATTTATCCTAGCAATGCAAGCAACTCAAGTGTATTATGCTAGATATCTTGCCTTGAGATTGGATAGAGCAATTTGGTTAGCAGTGTTCTCGGTTAAACCAAGGGATATCATTAAGACATCAGATGTTAGAGATGACATAGTTGCATTTTCTAATGCATACCAAATTGAACAAGTTAGTGTCCATGAGATTAATACGGATGTTGGTATTAAAGAGTATATATATTTACGTGACCCTTAGGGAGAGGTTATTGAAATTGACACTGCTGATGGAATTATGCAAGAACTTGAAGTTGAAGATGAAGATGAACTTAAAGTAGAAGACGAAGATGATGAAAAAGAATTTTCAAATTATGATAGCAATGGAGATGACGATGAGGAATCTCAATATTCATCAGATAGTGATTAATGAAGTGTAAACTATTAAGCAATAATGTAGTTGCATGTTAAACCTATTTATAATTATATGTTGACAATTTGACATGTTATTGCTATTTTATGTTATATATAATGAACTTATGAAATCATTGCATGTTATATAGGTATGGGTCGTGGTAGAGGAAGAGCAAATGGTGGTCAAGGATTTCGGGGAGATATATTTGGAGTGAATTCAGTTAGACCACTTTATAGAGAAATGCCAGAGATACCTGGCGATCCTGCAGCAGCTACTGCACCACCCCCTCTTGTGACAGTTGTGCCTACTGAATCACCTAACCAAATATTAGTGTCAGTATACTAGTAGCCGATGCTTTCAATTCTAGTAACACATCAACATCATCTCCTAGTCCTCACACTGCCAATAGCACTATATCAGCTACCTGTGAAGAAAGTAATGCAAACAATAGCAAAGTGTACATAACAGTGAACCCAAAAGGATTGTGAGTGCTTTTATCTCAACAAATTCAGAACAAGTTAAAAAAATATGTGTAACTTGATATATTTTTTTATATAATATACTTTACCGGTTGGAACCTTCCTCCCTATGCTCTAGGATTATAATCATGAGCTTCTATCAACGTATAGACATTAACGAAGTTAGTTGGAAAGAGGTTTCAAGAGAAACCAAGGAGTTCTACTGGGAAGAATTCAAGGTATATGTATATATTTTTTCATAAATAATTTTGCATTTTAGTTATATTATGTATAATTTTAACTACTAATAAACTACTACTAATATAATTTCAGAAAAAGTGCTATTGGGATGCTGAAGTCAACAATCACATCAGAATAGATTGGGAGATAAAGGTTACATAGAGGTGTAAAGATTACGTTTACCATGTAAATGAGGCCAAAGAAAAGCCGAAAGACTTCTTGGAACCAGTATGGAATAGATGGAATTAGATTTTCAATCTCCTTACGAGCAGTCAAGTGTCAAATCAAAATAAGTTCAATCGTTATGGAGGAAATGAAGACAAAGCTCCTGGATCATACACTAATGGAACGATTTCTATTGGCGAGTATATCTCGTGATTGGTAAGTATGTAAATTATAATGTGAAGCAATCCTTTAATATTAATGACAATCTTATTTTGCATAATGTTTTGTAATTGCTATTGGGATTTGAGTAAGCTAAAATTATGTTTCGTGCAACCATGTGACTTTTAAAAGTCTCTTATTATCTTTTGAGTAGTATAAGAGCATTCTATATAACTACGTAACTAATGACATATCTTGAGAACTCTTCTTTCTAGGGAACATTATTGCCTTTGAGCATGACATCTAAATTATAATTTCTTGCATTCCGAATGCTCACAATTATTGAAAATTTAATCTATCCACTATTATTTGTCAGCTTAATGCATCTTCACCTTTCACTTATCATTGTCAAAGTAAAGTTCTTTGATGGTTTACATGGATTTTTCACTTTAAATTTCTATTTATTGATGATTCTGCTTGATATTCGGTTTAAGTTTTTGAGCTGCTACTCTATATGATTTTAGGAACAGAATAATGCTTTAAAATCTAATAAATTGCAATTAGTTATGGTATATACATTAGGATTTGACTGGAGAGCAAATCAATTATTTTGTTGGATTTTTCAGGTTGTTCTTGAATTCCTTATTTCAAACACTCAAGCTTTTATTTTTGCATATGGCTTGCTATATTCTTAATTTGCTGTTGTACCTTATTCTGTTATATGTATGCTTTCTGTGGGTCTTTGACAACCTTTAATGTGATGAAATAACATAAAAGTTTCTGAGGTGGAAAAAATTCTGGGTACCCAAGTTGCATGTGTTTTAATTTTCTTCATCAAAACAGATGATGGATGCTGAAATTCTTTTGTCATTAACAAATGATGGATGTTTTCACTTAAATTTTGATGTGCGCGTATTTTGAGTTTACATTATTTAAGTGCAGTGGTATTGAGTAGCATGCAAGTGTATGTATTTTGGGTTTTCATGATTTAGGTGCAGTGATTTTGAGTAGCAGTTACTTGCATTGCATTTTTTATGTTTATGTTAGTATAAGGTTTAGTGATGATGATGGGAGTACTCTTAACATAAGAGAGTATTGTTTGAGTGAAAAAATTAACATGAATATGTTATTCTAGTAGCTTTGCTTATATTGCAATTGATGTAGGAGAAAGAGTATGGCCGACCACCTACAATTCTTGAGGCCTACCTGCACACACACACTATAAATCATAATGGAAAGACGTATGTGGCCGATCGTAGTAGGGAGGTACATGTAAGTAACATGGAATACATTTTTTTTAGTTTTCATAGTTATTTAAATGGAAAATTGTCAATTGTGAGTTGTTCTTATATTTACGCTTATTAAAAATTATTATGGTTTTATAGGAGAGGTATGAGCAACTCCGATCTGAGCAATTGCAAGATGAGTCATCTGTGGATGAGTCCAAGTTATTTTTACACCATGCTCGATGCAATAAAAGGAAAAAAATATACGTACTTGGCTCATATATGCTGCCTATTGTTTCTCCATCAAGTACATCATGTTGTGCTGGTATAAGTAATACCTCCAATTCGAATGGGATATTATTGACAAAGGAAGATATCGAGGAGATTGTCGCACGAGCTATTCATTCTTTGCTGCCTCACTTGGGGGTTTAACAACTACCAGTTCAGCCTAATACTAATATTGCACCACCGGCACATGATGATGTTTCTCCTTTAGGTGCACAAGGAGATAATCCACATGATTCTTCATCAGGTAATTGTGATTCTGCCTTAAATTGACATCGCCACTGCTTATGAACTATTTTATTTAAACATTATTGTTAATGTTAATTTGGATGTTATTTTTAATATTATGATTTTTATTGTTTAGGAAGATACTGTGTAGGGTGATAAACTCATGGATGTATTTTAAGTAATTTTTAATTGTTTCTTTGTTATAATTTGATATTATATTTGATATTATAAATTTATAAAATATATTATGATTTGCATTTATATACTTATGTATTGTGTACGTTTAGTATTTGGTTAACAATTAAATAATTTTTTATTCATTGATATATAAATAATAAATTCATAAATATTAAAAAAAATTCAGATAGCAAGGAAAACAGTGAAGAAATTCTTAGTCACTAAAACTGTGTTAATTGAGTAAATAGAATCGAAATAGCAACTAAAATAGCAACAAATTTCTTAGTCACTAAAACTAAATGCAAATTAGCCACAGCCACAGCAATGGTATTTTTAGTCGCAAAATTTTAGCGACGAAGAAATATTAAGACAAATCTACCACAACAATAGTGACTAAAAATACCGACGGAAAAATGTCATCGCAAATATTTTCTTACAATAAAAATGACTGATTTTAGGGATTAATTAATGACGGATTTTATTACCTTAGCAACAAAAATTGCCATCGCTATTATTAGAGACTGTTTTCTATTTTAGTAGCAAAATTTGCTGGTAAAAAAAATAGCGATTGATGGTCATTTCATCGCTAAAATTAATTAGCGACAGAATTTCTTACTATAGCGACTTAAATTGCCATCGCTAATTTCCTATTTTTTTGTAGTGATCTCTTCTGGATATATTATGCATATACTGAAAAATAACAACTAATATATATTTGATAAAATTACATGTTTTATATAAGCATGTACAAATTCATCTACACATCTTTCATTTCTTTAAGATTAGAAATTTTATAAAATCTAATAATATAGTCATATGTACAATAGGTACATGATCAATGTAGTTTATATCATATCATAAATAAGGTATCGATTCTCAAATGGTTTTCTTAACCATTCTTATTCTTTCTCTTAATTATCAACCACTTCTGATGGTAAAAATTAATCATACAATAGTAATAATTATCATTTCTTGAATATACCATTTTTATGGCCATAATTCTATAGTGATTCATTTATTTCAATAAATGAAACAAATGTAATAAAATAATTTCATGACATGTATACAACATAATCTTATAATAGCTATAACAAATGAATGCATTGAATAACATAATTCAAAATATTTAGATAATAAAATTATCCAAATAAAATATATTTTAGCCATGAAATGTGATCACTAGCTAGCATTATCAAGAAAAATATCTTGATTGTATAATCTGGAAGTTGTGCACTTTATTAAATAATCTCACAAACTACGGGTTGTGAGTTGATAATAAAAACACATGTAAACATTTTATTGATGCATCTTTCAAAAATTATAAATCATTTGAATGGTTCACATGGTGGATAGTGGGCTCACATATATTATCTTTATTCATTCCAAAATGAAGGAAATTCAACCCCTTTATTAGCTAGTGATACTTTAGTAATATTTTTTTTGAGAACAAGTAGATTATGAGAATTTCTTAAATTGAACTAAAAGAAACTTCTGCTTCTTTAATAAATATGTATGTATGAATTCTCAATAATTTATATATTATAATTGATCCGGAATAGTCAAATCAGTCATGCCAAATAATCAATTGTTAATTAGTAAACTTCAGGTTTACTATTTTTATTATATCAATATTTGTATCAATTGATAAATATCAAGTTTCTTAATATTAATATCAAACAGTTAGTAAACTTCGTGCTTACTAATATTTGTGACAGTTAATAAACTTCTTGTTTGTTAATATTTGTTTCAATTTTTAATTTTACTATAATCAATAAACTTCAGATTTGTTGATATTAGTATCACTTGATATTAGTATCACTTAATCGATAAACTTTATGTTTACTGATATTTGTATAATTAGTAAACAATAGGTTACTAATATTTATACAACAGTTAGTAAATTTTAAGTTACTAATATTTGTATCTATTAGTAAACTTCGAGTTTACTAATATTTGTATCAAAATAAAATAAAATTATCTTTAAAAAATATATTATTTATCTTATACAAAGTGGATCTCGAGTATTTCTCTCTCAGTGTCAAAATAATATCCATTTTAGCAAATATCTTTTAAAATAAATTTCTGCGAGACATACTGGCAAAATAATATATTTCATAACAAATTATATGCAAGTAATTGCATTATAACTCATCAGAAACCTTCAAATAATTGTATTACACATAACAATAATATACATATAGTAAATTGAAATGCAAATGTGGCTTTACATAAAATATATTCATCATATATATAATATAAGGATTAAAATATAATTAAGCAATGATCAATTTGTAATTATGCAAAATAAATCACTAAAATCATGTTAATGTCCACCGCAATGGAAAATGTTAATCTCTTTTTTTTAAATAATTTCTTATAATGAATCTCATAAAATTTATTGTAGGGTACAATTACTCAACCATTAATTAATCTTATTAACTTATGAGAATTAAAATAATTCAAAATTTATGAATTAAATTTAACTACTGTTTAATCTTATAAATTATAATTCTTGATTCATTCGAGCCGGATTATCGTAAACCACCGACTTTCAATAATCAATAAAGACGATTGTGCTGATAACGTATTATAAATAAAAGTAAAATCAAAATAAAATATATAGAAGAATCAAAAGCATTATTTCTCTATTATATTATTATATGTATCTAAAACAATAAGACTGAAAGTATTTATAGATAAAAACTTTGTATAAAAATAAATTTCTATTTAACGTGTACTAGATTAGTACTCTACCAGTAATAGATCAAGGCAAGTCAAAATAAAAAAAAAAAATGAAAAATATTTCTTTATACACAGAATACAGTGTAATAAATTAGTGGTATATTAACACTAAATTTTTTAAAAATATTAATATATCATTGAATTGATCGATTGTGCGCCTGAGCTAGGAAAGAAATTTCTAAAATAAATAGGTAAACAAATAAAAATATTAAAACAAATCTATTACAAATTCACATTTCAGAACTTTAAGTGTAAAGTGCAATGAATAACAGTTAATTCTTTTTTATTTTTTTTCATTGACAGTAAAATTGGAAAAAGTGTAATTAATTAAGTGAAAACGGAGATCTGAATAATGAAATTGTAAATAAAGTAAAATAAGAAAAAGATCATGATCTATTTTTCTTTTTCTTTGTGGAGATTATCATGTATTTATAGAATAAGATCATGATCTATTTTTCTTTTTCTTTTTGGAGTTCATCATGTATTTACATTGAACTAAAAAGTTAGAAGAAGCAGCTAAATAAAAAGAAAAGAATAAAAGCAAGAAAGAAAAAGAAAAGAAAAAGTAATTCAGATCTCTCTTCAAACCTAAAATAACCAAGAAACCAAAAAAGCTAAAATAAAAATAAGTTATAACAAAATCCTGAATAATAATTAGGCAGGAAAAGCAATTACTGTATATCCAAATCTGGAGAGGAACCAGTTTTTACAAGTGGCAACAGGGAATCTGCTCGATGCAGTGGTAATATTTATTTTTCCAACTAATTATAGTTACAATTTTATATAAGTATCTAGTAATTAGGTTTATTTATTTAAATTTATTGAATTAATTAATTATTCTAAAATCAAATACCCTAAAATGCATAATTAGGACTATGCATAATTAATTAATTTAAAATCAAATATTCTAAAATATTTAATAAAGTATATAATAAATAAAAAATATAAACTTATTTTTAAAATTTCAAAAAAAAATTTAAAAATAAAATTAAAAAAATAAATTTTTAAAATTAAACGAAAGGATATTTTATTTAAAAATATTAATTTTTTTACTGCTCGGACCAATAACAGTTGGTCATATAATAATAATAATAATTATTATTATTATTATTATTATTGGATAGGGGCAATACCCACTCTTTCACCTTGTTTGCCCCACCTCACCCCCTACTACCATTATAAATTCCCATGCAAACCACACCCATAAACTCCAACTTCTCATTTCTCTTCCTAATCAGAATTAAAATTCCCAATTTCTTTCCACCAACAATTTCCAATTTAGTTAAGTAGCTCAGCCATGGAGACTGAGGCCACCAAAGCTACCAAACAACCCTCTTCCCAACCTCCGCCCTTCTCACCACCGCAGCTGGCGGCGCCACCCAAACCTAGCCCCTTAAGAAAGATTGCCGTCGTTGCTGCTATTGCCGCCGGGATCCAATTTGGTTGGGCTTTGCAGCTTTCTCTGTTAACCCCATATGTTCAGCTCTTGGGCATTCCTCATACTTGGGCTGCATTTATCTGGCTTTGCGGTCCCATCTCCGGTATGCTTGTGCAACCAATTGTTGGCTACCACAGTGACCGCTGCACCTCCCGTTTCGGCCGCCGCCGCCCCTTCATTGCTGCCGGCTCGGCCTGTGTTGCTATTGCTGTTTTCCTTATAGGTTACGCTGCTGATATCGGTCATATCTCCGGTGATCCTACCGGGAAAAGCCCTAAAACGCGTGCCATTGCTGTGTTTGTGGTCGGATTTTGGATTCTTGATGTTGCTAATAACATGCTTCAAGGTCCTTGCCGCGCTCTTCTGGCCGATCTTTCCGGCTCCAACCATAAAAAGACACGTACTGCTAATACTCTTTTCTCCTTCTTCATGGCCGTCGGTAACGTTCTCGGCTTCGCCGCCGGTTCCTATACTCATTTATATAAAATCTTTCCCTTCACCAAAACTAAAGCCTGTGATGTTTACTGTGCAAATCTTAAGTCTTGCTTCTTTATCTCCATTGCTATGCTTTTAAGTCTCACCATATTAGCTCTCACTTACGTTTCTGAAAAGCCTTGGTCTCCTGATCAAGACAAGGCCGCCGTCGTTGACGGCGATGAGGACGAGGAGGAGGCAGTGGAAGCTGCTCCGATGCCCTTTTTCGGTGAAATTTTTGCTGCTTTGAAGAACTTAAAGAGACCTATGCGGATTTTGCTGCTTGTAACTTGCTTAAATTCGATTGCATGGTTCCCATTTTTGTTGTTTGATACTGACTGGATGGGGAGAGAGGTGTTCGGCGGCAATTCTAACGGCTCGGCCGAGGAGTTGAAGCTTTACTACCGCGGTGTCCGCGCCGGTGCACTTGGTCTCATGCTTAACTCCGTGGTTTTGGGCTTCACCTCCCTTGGAATAGAGGCGGTGGGAAGGAAGGTGGGCGGAGTTAAGAGATTGTGGGGTATTGTGAATTTCCTTCTTGCATTGTGCTTGGCACTCACCATTTTGATAACCAAATTGGCTGAATCGGGCCGCCAGTTCACCACCGGGCCCGGTGGTGCTAAAGTACCCTTGCCACCATCTGGCGGTGTTAAGGCTGGTGCACTCACCCTTTTTGCTGTGATGGGTATTCCTCAAGCTGTAAGTATTTTTCTTTTATTTATTATTATTATTATTATTTCAATTTGTGTTGAGCTATGTTTGGTGTCCTAAATCGTCACACACACACACACAACAAATTTATGTATATCTGCATTTCATTTACATCATTCCCATGTGATTTCTGTCTTTTATATTTTATTGTTCAGTCTCCTATATTGACTATTGTCATGTTTTATTGTCATGTTGTTTCACAGCATGAGTTATCTTATGTAATACTATCTTTCTTCTATCTTCATAACAACTCTTACTGGGAATTCACGTGCTCTATCCGAAAGTCTTGAGGGAATGATAGGCACGTGTATCGGTGGGTCTGCTACATCAAGTAGGTCATTATGTGGTTATTACCTCATAGTCATAACAATCCTGTTAAATTTATTTTGGATTTTCTTTTCAGGCGAAGCCCAATAAAAAAAAATAAAAAATTCCTTTTCCTTTTGCTGTAGATCAAAGAAAATAATTTTAATAAATGAGTTACTGTTACAGGTGTGATAACTTGAAATTTGTCTTCTTTTAATTATTAACATAATTATTTATAATTTAAACTATTGATAATTTAATTATTATTTCGATTAAAATTATAACCATAGGTTTTCCTGAATTGTAGAGTTTTATTAGCTTTAGGAAAAAGATATACTATGTGTGGCCCTATACTGCAGTTTTTACAAGTTTGCTTAATTTGGAATGTCAAATAGTTAGCACTTCTCTTTATCTACAGTAATATGCAGCTTTTTCTTATTATTGTCACTGTTGTTTATCCATAACAAAATAATAAATATAAAATTTTTTCCAATATTCTAATTAAAATACAATTTCCTTGATTTTTGCAGATAACTTACAGCGTTCCTTTTGCTTTGGCATCAATATTTTGTAACACTGCTGGTGCTGGTCAAGGTAAATCTTTTGCTTTTTGTAAATAAATAAATAAACAGTTAAAAAGGTTATGTTTCACCATCCGATTCATAGATGAAATGGTGTCCAGTCAAAAGATATTGACCAAAATTTCTTACCCATTTCAATGGTTTCTTTGTTTTAGGTCTTTCTTTGGGAGTTCTCAACCTTTCAATAGTGATACCACAGGTATGGTTGATTATTAATTAATATATGCATATTATTATTTTTATCAAAATTTGAATTTTCAAGCTCTTACATCACACAGGGATGCAGATAGTAACAAGTGAGAAACAATTATTTCAGAGGTATTGTTCTGCTTAGGAACAACCCAACAAATTAGATGAAAATTTCATCATGAAATAGGCAACTCTAAAATTTTGGACCCATATTTCCTATAATTATTACATGTGGTCAATTTTAGGTATGGGCTACAACGTCTACTTGCCTCTGAAATTATTCATTCATACATTACAAGTCAACACTGCACACTCTTTTTCCAATTAAAAACCCTACACACGTGTAAGCACTGCTGCAATAAAATGCTAGCTTTGGAAAAATATTATATATATATATATTTCCTTCAAACAAGCACAATGTCGCAATCTTTATTGTTCTAGCTGACTCATTGTGTGCTCAATTTACTCAAACAACAATGCTTAGCACATGATAAGATACAAAAATCCAAATTTATCTTTCTAAAAAGATATAATGTGTAATTACGCTTTTAAATTGTACATGAGATGTGATTATAATCGTGTTAATTAAACAGATGATAGTGTCCATGGCAAGTGGACCTTGGGATGCATTATTTGGAGGAGGAAATCTGCCAGCATTTGTGGTGGGGGCTATGGCTGCGGCGACGAGTGGAATATTTGCTCTCACAATGCTTCCATCACCGCCGCCGGATCTTCCCTCAGGCAAGGCTTCAAGGGCTGTTGCCGCCGGTTTCCATTGATCACCACCGCTGCATATATATATGGATCCATGCAATACTGTTTAACTTTCACCATTCTCTTTTGACCTTTGAAAAGTTCCTCAAGGACAAGGAGGGCTTTTTCTTAGAGAGAATTGTGTCAAATACCCCTTTTCTAGGTCAAATTTCAAAAATACTGCTTCTTTTAGTCAAACTTCATAAATAACTTAAAACATATATAAAGTATCTAGAAATTACATAAAAACATCAAAACAATCAATAAATGAATAAATCTATATTAAATGAATTAAATAAAAAAGATATAGATTTAATAAAACAGTTAGAAAAAAATAGATAATATAAATATGACAAATAGAAAATGAATACAAGAAATTAAAGTTCAATTAAGTCCTAGTGCTTATAAAATAAAAAATTTATTAAGTAAAATAGAAAATTTAGAATTAATTAAATATCGAATATTAAGTAAATTAAATTTAAAAAATCAAGTTCTAAATAAACTAAATCAAATAGAAAACTATTTAAAATATATAGCAAGTAAAATGGGATATAATTGATAAATTAAATGGAAGAAATAAGAAATATAAATTAATGGATATACATACGACGAACAATTTTATCAGATAGATAATAATTTAAAAATTTTAAATCAAAATATTAGAAAAATGAATAATAAGTCATATAGTTTTACAAGTACTTTATATGGAGATGACAAATACGGTGAAAAAAGTTTAAGTTTACCATCTAATATATTTAAAAAATCCAAAAAAAAAATATTGGAGATAAAATGGATAAAATATTTAATATGTTAAAAAAAATTAAAGACAAAGTTGGAGAATTAAAAACTAGAGTAGAAAAAATTGAAAAAGGAAAAGAAAAACTAAAAGAACATATCCAAGATGGAGTAACTATAAAAACTTATATGTTAACCTTAGAAGAAGGATTAAAGTTATATGAAAATAATGAAATAAATGAAGATGACATGTTAAATTTAACCTATGATTTAAAAAATTCAAAAATGAATGTTAATCCAACATCCACTCAAACAAAAGTAGAAACAGGAGAATATTTGGGAATAATAAATAAAATCGAAGAAGAAGTAATAAAAGGAAATATAGGTATAAGGGAATATGAAAAATATAAAAGCAAAACTCTTAGGCAAATACCAATGTATAATAATTCCAAATTTATAATAAAAACAAATGAGACATAACCTATATATCCAAATGGAATATTACTAAAAATAAACTGTGTAAAAGATATACAAAAAGAAATTGAAAATTGGATAAAAATGAATAATTTATCAATACTATTATACGGATACGATATGCAAAGAGCATATAATTTTTTAATTAGTACATTGATAGAAAATGTAAAAAAATGGTGGAATGCTATTAAAATATGGATTAAATAACGAAAAATTTGTAGCAACAGATACTATAAAAAATCTTTTACAAAGATTTGAATTTACAATAAAATGAGAATTTATAGGAGATTACTGGTTAGACTCAACAAATTCAGCAAACAAAATAGGACAGGAAAATTTATGGAAAATACAAAATCTAACGATATGTAATATGTGTTATTTAAAACAATATACCTGTGAATTTAATAAATACTACTATAACATACCAAAGACAGATATACTACAAAGATCAAAAATTAAATTATTAAAAGAATCTTATGTAACTAAATTACCAAAATCATAGGGATTAAAATTATTCAATAAAATCCAAAATAATAATGAAATATTAGAAGGAACATTAGGATCTTATCAAACATATATATTTAAAAGAATAAACAAAATGCGTAATCAAGCATATAAAAATAGAAAATTAAAGAGAGCAGTTAAAGGAGGATTATGTTGTCCAATTTTAGCCGAACCAACACATTGGAAATGTTATGATACAAATAAAATATATAATAAATATAAAATATCAAAAAGAAAAAATTATAAACCAAAGTTTAAAAATTTATATAAAAGAAAGTACCTTTCAAGAAGAATAAATTTAATAAAGATATTACAAAAAAAAAATCAAAGATATAGTAAGAAAAATCCTAAAGAATGTACTTATTGGATATGTAAAGAAAAATAATACTATGCAAATAAATTTTCTAAACGAAGAAATAAAGAAAATCATAAGACATATAGAATATATAAAGATCTGATAGAACAAAATTATGAACCAATAGAATATAGTGAAATATTAGAAAATGAAAGTATATATGAAATAGATTATCAATATAATTTAGATAATTATAACTCAGATAACTATTGCTCAGAATTAGAAAATAAATCAGGATCAGACTCTAAATTTGATTCAAAAACAGAAATTGAAGAAGAATGAGTACAGATAATGAAAATCACGAAATTATAAATAATAATAATAATATTTCTAGTTATAATAAAACATTTGACGAAGAATAATTTTGTCAATTAAATAATCATAGATTAAGCATTAAAGAGGAAGATATATTTAAAAAAAAGATGGTTTAATATATTATATAAAGCAATATGTATCGCTAAGCATTATTAATCCGCTATAGATATATATCAGATTAAAGAAAATACAGTAATACCATTAATTAAAAAGGATGAAATAAATAAATTTTTATCTAAATTACCAAATAAAAATAGATATAAAAATTTATATTTAGGAGCCATGCAAATAATAATTAAAGCACATTTTAGACAAGGAATAGATAGTCCTATTTAATTATTTTGTATGGATGATAGAATATTGAATAACCCAATAGATATCCATATTAGACATTATTTTGTATGGATGATAGAATATTAAAATATGATTTAATAACTGAAAAGGTAGTAATTCAAGTACAGTCTAATATACTTCAAATATCTAATGTCTT
The DNA here is from genome assembly GCA_037975025.1 of Excoecaria agallocha. Classification (NCBI taxonomy): domain Eukaryota; kingdom Viridiplantae; phylum Streptophyta; class Magnoliopsida; order Malpighiales; family Euphorbiaceae; genus Excoecaria; species Excoecaria agallocha. The sequence goes on along the minus strand of CM075806.1, from coordinate 122,520,349 downwards.
TCAATCTACAAATCATAGATGTGATATTTTATTAGGAAATGATTGGTTAACAAATTATTATCCTTCGAGCATAAGATCTCAATATATTCGATTAACAACTTCCTGTAAACATCAAATTATTTATCCTAGACTTCATTCAGCATTTAAATGGAAATCTTTACCTCTTATCCCTTGCATAGCGAATCGTGGTGAGAATATATAAAAAAAACCCATAAAAAATGTGACACCAATAATCAAATTATAGAAAATTTTACAACTTCAAAAGAAATTATCTTCTTATTAGAAAAATGTATAAGAACAAATCCTATAGAAAAATGAAATATATGCACTAATAAAGTTAAAACATAAAATACCTATAAGAAGTAAAAGGATATTTTATAGTAAAGAAGATGAGAAAGAATTTGATATACAGATAAAAGAATTATTAGAAAAATAATTGATTAGACCAAGTAAAAGTTCATATAGAGTCCGGCCTTTATAGTTAGGAATCATGCAAAAATAAAAAGAAATAAATCTCGAATGGTAATAAATTATAAAAGACTTAATGCTGCAATAGAATTCAATGGATATTTAATACCTAATAAAGAAATTTTAATAAATAGTATAAAAAGAAAAACTTGGTATTCAAAGTTTGATTGTAAATCAAAATTTTGGCAAATAAAAATACATCTAAAAAGTAGAAAAATATACAACATTTAGTACACTAAGAGGACTCTGTAATGCCCTTCAATTATTTCAAAGAAAAATGGACGATATGTTTAAAGATTTAAGATATTTTTGTTTAGTATATATTGATGATATAATAATTTTTAGTGAAAAACTAAAAGAACATTATAAACATATAAAACAATTCCTATTAAGATGTATCAAATATATATGGACTTATGCTATCAAAAGAAAAATCAAATATTGCAAAAAAAAATAGAATTTTTAGAATTTACTATATCAAAAGGTGAAATTGAATTACAACCACATATTGTGAAATCTTTATTAACGTTTTCAAATCAACTAGAAAGCAAAAAAAAAAATGGTCCAACAATTTTTAGGACACGTTACATATGCAAGCAACTTTATACAAGAGTTTGCTAAAAAGAGAAAAGTATTAAAGGATAAATTAAGAGGAGATAATTAAACCTTGGATATGGATAGATGTTGACACTAAATCAGTAAAAGAGATAAAGGAATATTGTAAAAAATTACCAAAACTACCCTTACCAGAAGAAAATGAAGAATTATTATTAAAAATAAATGCCTCAGATGACTACTGGGGAATAATCTTAAAAAGTAAATTTGGAAAGAAAATCTATGGATATGCTTTAGGAACATTTAAAAATTCAGAAAATAATTATCATAGTAATGAAAAAGAGCTATTGGCAATAAAATATGTTATAGAAAAATTGAATTAGTTTTATTACCAAAAAGATTTACAATTAAAAAATATAATATCCAAGTAAAATCTTTTATTACAAAAAATTATAATAGTAAATTAGCTCAAAGAAAGAGAATGGGATGGCAAGAATATTTTACTAACTTCAATTTTGATATTGTGTATATTTCAGGAAAGGACAACGTATTGACATATCTATTAAGCAGACCAATATCTAAAGAAGAAAATTAACCATTTTATTGCAAAAATATAATAGTTCATGGTTTTACAGTAAATAGTAACATATTTGATCAAAATTGAACATGATCAAAGTTTCCTAGGACATTGAAAAAATAAAACCAACCAATATGATGAGTTATATATGATGTCAATCATATATTTTAAGTAAGGAAATTGAAAAAGTCAAAGTTGATTTGAAACACATAATAGTTAAAATAGAACCAATTAAACAAAAAACTGAACTAAATACATTTAATTGCTTATTGTTTAATTTTTAGTTTCGGTACGATTTGTCAATTCTAATTGTGACCGAAAACTTGATCCAATTTCGCTTACAAAATAAGTGATCTAAAAAATCCAAACTCGAAAATAACTAATCCAAATCTAAATCCATCCGACTCGACTAGAGAACTTTTTTAATATTAGTGTGTTTTAAAAAAATAATTTGAGGATTGAAGTGTTTTAAAAACTATTTGAAAAAATGGGATGGTTTTCCATTTCTGCAATCCTTCCTTTGCGAAAATGGACTGGACCCCACACACACTCTCTATCCGTGCAACCCCTCCCCCCTACTCTCTCACTCTCCCTTTCTTATCCTACATTTTTCTATACCTCAATTTAAAATTTTAATACTATATTATTAAATTTAATTTTTATTATTTTAATAATATTTAATTATTTATTTTATATTTAAAATGATTATAATAGAATAATTATAAAAAAATTATTTTTTAACTACAATAAGTATATTTTTTAATTTAAATAAATAAATAAATAATCAATTAAAATTATGAAACAAAAAAGCATATTAAAAATCATTTATATTTTGAAAAAGAAAAAGAAATTAATTAGAGATAATGAAATCAAATGCGATATTAATATTTGATTAATAAATGCGATATTAGTATTTGATAAGTGTATAATTAATTAATTTTAATTGAATACTTAGGAAGAAACTAACTAATATTGAATTTGATTTTACTGTCTCCAATTAATTTCTTTTTCTTTTTTAGAGTATAAAAGATTTTTAATATGCTCTTATATTTCATAATTTTAGTTGATGTTTCTTTATTTAAATTGAAAAATATTAATTATTGTAGTTAAAAAATAAAAATTTTTATAATTATTCTATTATATCCATTTTAAACATAAAATAAATAATTAAATAATACAAATTTTAGTTAATATTATAGTATTAAAATTTTAAATTGAGGTTAGAAAAATATGGGAAAAGAGAGAGAGAGAGAGAGAGAGATAGAGAGAGGGTCCGTCTATTTCCGCAGGAAAGGATTAATGCAGAAATAGAAAAATATCTTGTTTTCTTTGAAAACACCCCAATTATCAAATTATTTTTTTAAAATACATTAATATTAAAAAAGTCCCTCCGACTCGGTTCTTTTGCTAGGCGTATTTACATGGTTTCACCATGATTACTGGAGTAATGATTAATGAATAAAAATCTCATAGTATCCTTTTTATAATTATTTAACTAATTCATTTTATATAAAAATATAAATATTAAATTTCTCATGTATTACGAATTCTTATAATATATTCTAGAAAATCATAGACCATCAATTACTACTCAGCTGATATTAAATTAATAAGTAATTTATCATTTAACCCAAAAAAAAAAATTGATGCACTATGATAAATTAATATAGTGTGAGCAGTTGGGTTCGAGTCCCCTGGTTCCCCTTCCCTTATATAAAAAAAAAAAATGAAGTTAGCATAAAAAATTATTTTGTTTAAGTTTCTAATTGGTGTGTCACTGTCTGCTACTTCTTGTAGTTCTAATTTTATCTTTATATGTAATTGTAAATTGCTCAAGAAATAGAATGGTGACCATTTTGGTTTTTTAGTTATTTTTATTATTTAAATTTAATTTTCAGAGGTGGTATGACTTATGAGCTTTTATGCTTATTTTCCACTTTTTTTTTATTTTTTTAGATTAACTATCTGATATCCGAATTCATTGGACCGACTAAATTTGAATTCGGGATGTTGTTGCAAGTTAAGATTTTTTGTTCCTCCCCATGTGAAGTGTCGGGAGTCGATCATGAAATCTTTCATTCCTAACCTAGTCTGTATCATCACCAGGCCACCACCCCATAAATTTTATTTTCCACTTCTTTATTTAACGCACCTTCATCACTTTAATTTGTTTATTTTTTAAGTTGAAAATATTATATCATTTTATTTGTTGCTTATTCATTTCTTCACAGTATATCGCAATGGAAATAACTTTGGAAGAGTTCTGATTAACCTAATATAGTCATGCAAGGAATTATTTATTTATTCTTATACTTCCTAATTATTCTGAGATTAGAGATGGCAAATTCTAATCCGATCTAATATGCCCATAAATATGTGATTTAAACCCACAAATTCTGTTTTTATCCAATCTTAGCCCCTTTTTGTTGGCAATTAAATTGGCCAAAGCCCTTTTAAAAATTTAAGACTATGGGTGTTGGGTCCAAATCCAAGTTAAAAGGAAAATTCAAATAATGGGCTTGAAAGCCTAAAATTCGAAATTAAAATGAAACCCTGACAATAGGCTTAGAGCCCAAATCCACCGAAAATGGATCCAAATCCAATTAAAAGAACCAAAGACCTTTTAAAAAAATGGTGGTGTTAAAGAAATAATGATTTAGGATATTTTAAGGGGATTTTTCATTTCTATCTACTTTTTCTTTATCCATTTTTAAAAATGCCACTTTTACTAAAGATAAAAGACTTTGTCTATGAAAAACTTTCTTTTTGATACTTATACTTCTTCTTTTTTCTTTATCCTTGTTGCCTTCTAAGATCATTTTTAATAGTAATTAATGTTGTTTTAATTCTTGCAATTAATCTTTCTTTTCTACACATTTCTTGTAAAAATGCTTGTCTAAAATTTTATGGTATATTTTCTTGAGATTAATATTCATTTTCATTATTATATAATGCTTCAAGTTATTCATCCATTTTTCCTATTATTTCGTTAATATTTTTTTTATAGAATTTAAATTTAACAAACTTAAGTATTCTCCAAATTTTTTTTATTATACTTGCCATTTTATTTACTTGTTTAATAAAGTTTGTAAATTCTGTTTAGAAAATTTTAGATCATCTATTAATAATTTTATTGTATTTTGATTTGCCTTTATTTTCTTTAAATAATTAATTCTTTTTATTATATTAGTTATATATTTTTTTTATTCTGTAATCTTATATTTATAATTCATTTATATTTCTTCTATTTTTATAATAGTTGTATTAATATCTTCTTTTATCTTTTCTAATTCTATTTTAAATTCGTTTTTAACTGTAATTAATTCTTCTTTTATTTCTTGTAATCTAGGTACTCTATAATCTTCTCTAGTATTATTTATTTCCATATATAAACATTCATTTTTTATCTTTCTTATTTTTTCTTTATAAAATCTTATTTTTTTCTGAAATTTCATAAAAAGATTTTAACATTTTATCTATAGTTTCTTTAATAGTAAAACTTACTATATATGATATTTTAATTTATTTTTAGTTTATTATTAATATAACTTCTATAAGTCTCTAATACCAATAAGGGTTAGAATTCTTTACGGATCATTCACAGAAATAATATTTTATTTTTACGCTTATTTTTAAACAAAATTTTTATTTTTACTAGAAATAATATTTTTATTTTCTTAACGGTACGTGGCAGAAGACCATGATAACCAAGTTATCCTTTAAAAATCAGTAGCTCATAGGCTTATCTTGCAGCCGATATACCTTTCAATATAAATTTATTTATTTTAATTTCTTCTTCTTCCTCTTTTGAAATTACTATTATTTGTATTTCTATTTACTTCTTAACAAATTTCTATTATTTCTAATATTATAGTATTTTTAACAAAATTATCTTTATATAAATTATCTATGATCTGTGTTTTTATATTATTTTCTAGATTCATGGGTCCTATTATATCTAAATTTTGTTGAAAATTGAGATTTATATTATTTTTTACCATATTCATATAATTAATAACTTGATTTATTTCTCTTTCTTCACTTAAATCTTTTGAGTTTAAATAATTAAATATATTCATCCTAGAGGTATTCTATTCACCGTATTTCTTAACATTCGAATTCTTGATTCATTTATTCTAAGCATATATTTTAAACTTTCTATTTTTTCTTTTATATTATATGTAGGATTCAAATTAAAATTTTCTATAAATCTTTTTATTCTTTCTTCCTATTTTAATTGTTCTTTTAATTGTTGATTATATCTAATTATATCATTTATAGTTGTTTGTAAATCACTAACTTGTTGTCTTAATCTTTCCATTAAGATTTTAAGAATTGAAACAATTTCATGTTTAAAAGATATTCTTTCTTTTCACCTTTTTCCTAGCATGCAAGATTACAAAATAAAAAATAGAATTGAAAATTATAACAATAACTAACAGAGATCAGAGTTTTGATATACCTTTAAATCTCTTTCAGAGGTCCACTATGCTTCCTTCAATCCTGCTAGACTTTTATTATCAACGATTTTCGATAACAGTTCACCCGTAGACTACTAACATTCTGGGTTAAGCTGAGTTTCTCCACACTGTACCCTTCTGCCCTATTTCACTCAAACATGGGCTTGGTAACATCAGGCGATATTATTGAACAAAATTCAGCTAACAACAAAGATTTAGACATGTGAATTTTCTGATGAGCATTTGTAGTATATGAGTGATCTGACTCTTTTAGTATATCGAAAATAATTTCCTATATTTCTTACTAGATTACAATTGCTAAGTACTATGGTTACTTAGAAAGAATGATTTCTGAAATTAGAATTTCATTTCTTGAAAATTTTTTTTTACAAAAAGATAAGCAGGCTCAAAGCTTTTGAGAGAAATTTTAAGCTTAGAGTTTTCAGTCGTGCCTATAACTGATACATAAATAGGTTTTTATAGAGGTTGCACCTTGCCTCTATTGAATTACATTATTACAGTCAATTATTGTTCTATTACATCATTGCTCATGTCTATATTTTTGTCTTCTTTTTTCAATTATTTCTTGATTTTCTTCAAAGGGGATCCAACTACACTAAACCTTGTCTCGAGCTTTTGCTTTCTGCTAGAGATTCCTTTTTTATCTGCTTTTTGAAAAGTTCTTTGGTTGTTTTTGCTATTGGTAAACTGCCTTCAATAATTGTGTCGAGATATCCTTCAAGAAGATATTTTTGATGCCATTTTGTAGATGGATTGGTGACAAGAACATTATCTTGAAAAATAGTATAATATTTTTTATTGTCAGTCAGAATTTCTTTTAATCCACGAACATTTGCTTCTATGGTCTTCATTCTCATTTTTGGGATATTTTTGAGAATTAATGGATGTAAATTGAAAGTTTTCTGTTCATCTAGAATAAGTTCCTATCTGGTAGTATCCATTTGGATGAAGGTTTCTGTAGGAATTTTCATATTTTTAACATCATCCCATTCAGGAATAATGCTGAAAATACGGACATAAATTTTATTTAATTTTGTAATTCCATTAAATATCTCAATTTGAGACTTGATGGTTGCTGGCAATTGCTGAATTTTTTCTAAGTTTTCTCTTGGATATATAGTGTAAATCAGTCCAAAACGATAAAGTTTTTGAACTGTTCTTGGATCTGCTCCTTTTCTAATTATTGCTTTATTGTAGGTACCGTTGATCGGAATAGTACTAATTACGACTGCATTAGTAACCTTTGCTAGATATTGCAGAGTTTTAAAAAAGTCTACTTCCTATTGCTTTCGAATTTCTGTATTATTTAATTGAGATCTCTCATCATCATTCCACTGCTGAGATAATAATGAAATATCTTTTGGAGTTATCAATCGAGAATTAATATTTCCAATTGAAGAAGTTTCCAAATTTCTCGAATTTACTTCTTGTAATGATTCAGGATTGTCCAAATATTGAACAAAACGTCTAATCATCATATTTCTCGAAATTTTTTGCTCTAGTTCTTTCTTAGCTGTAGTACCAAGAATAGTCATTTTTTTCAGAACTAGTGCTTTCTTCCTTAGATTCCTTTTGGCATAGAAGCGCCTGTGCATAATTCATTGAAATTTGACTAATCTCATTATCTATTTCTAGAATACGAGGTATAGCCTTTTTTTATAGATTCCATTATTTCTCTTTTCTCTGCAGTGAGTTTAGAAACTCTTTTTGCATTTTTTTCCATTAGATTTTTATTCTTGCAAGAAAATAGTTAATCTTCTTCCTTAGTCATTGGTCTGTTTAATAGATCTGCCAATACATTATCCTTTCCTGGCATATACTCAATATCGAAATTAAAGTTAGTAAAATATTCTTGCTATCCCATTTTCCTTTTTTGAGCTAATTTTTCATTATAATTCTTTGTAATAAAAGACTTTACCTATGTATTATCTGTCTTAACTATAAATTTTTTGGTTAATAAAACTAATTCAAATTTTTCTATGACATATTTTACTGTTAATAATTCCTTTTCATTACTACGATAATTTTTTCTGACTTTTTGAATGTACCTGAGGCATATCTATATATTTTTCCCCATCTTTACTTTTTAAAATTGCTCCCTAATAATCATACGAAGCATCTATTTCTAATAATAATTCTTCATTTTCTTCTAGTAAGGGTAGCTTTGGTAATTGCTTACAGTATTCTTTTATTTCTTTTATTGCCTTTATGTCTATGTCTGTCCAAATCCAAGGCTTATCACCTTTCAATTTGTCTTGTAATACTTCTCTTTTTTAGGGCACTCTTGTATAAAGTCATTGGCATATGTGACGTGTCCTAAAAATTATTGGACCATCTTTTTACTTTTTAATTGATCTGGAAACTTTAATAAAAAATTCCGCTATGTGTGGTTGTAATTCAATTTCTCCTTTTGATATTGTAAATCCTAAGAATTCTATCTTTCTTTTTGCTATATCTGATTTTTCTTTAGATGACATTAATCCATGTTTAATGCATCTTAATAAGAATTATTTTATATGCTTATAATGTTCTTCTAATATTTCACTAAAAATAATTATATCATCAATATATACTGGATAAAAATTTCTTAAATCTTTAAACATATCATCCATTTTTCTTTGAAATAATTGAGGGGCATTACCGAGTCCAAATGGCATAACTAATCATTCGTAGTTTCCTCTTGGTGTACTAAAGGCTATATATTTAATACTTTTTGGATGAATTTTTATTTGCCAAAATCCTGATTTGCAATCAAACTTGAAATACTATGCATTTCCTTTTATACTATTTATGAGAATTTCTTTATTAGGTATTAAGTATCCATCGAATTCTATTGCTTTGTTAAGTTTTTTTATAATTTATTATCATTATAGGTTTTTTTTTATTTCTGCATGATTCCTAACCATAAAGGTTGGACTACTATATGAACTTTTACTTGGTTTAATTAATCATTTTTCTAATAGATCTTGTATTTGTTTACCAAATTCTTCCATCTTCTTTATTATAAAACATTCATTTACTTCTTATGGGTATATTATGTATTAAATTTATTAAAGCATAAATACTATTTTTATCCCATTTTTCTATAGGATTTATTCCTACACATTTATCTAATAAAAAGATAATTTCTTGTGGGGTTGTGTTTTTCTCTATAATTTGAGTGTTTGTGTCACATTTTCTTATAGGTTCTTTTTCTATATTCTCACCACGGTTTACTGTGCGAGGAATTAATGGTGAAGATTTTCATTTATATGCGGCTGAAAGCCTAAGCCAAATAATCTTATGTTTACAAGGAGTTGTTAATCTTATATATTGCGATCCTATACTTAAAGGATAATAATTTGACAACCAATCATTGCCTAATAAAATATCACATCTATGATTTGTAGATTGAAACACTTTAGATATTTGAAGTATATTGGATTGTACTTGAATTATGACCTTTTTTGTGATTAAATCGTATTTTGTAGTATTACCTGTAATATCAATTCCTATTTTATAATTACTAGTTTTTTTCCATAAGTTTTCGGGAAACACATAAGGTTGTGCTAAAGTTGTTGCATATCTTATATCTATGAAAGCATGATATAAGGTTGTATGATAATCTTTATAAATAATTTCAATATTTATATATATACTATATGGACTAGTTTCTATACCTTGGAACTTTGTATTCATTTCCATCATAGTGAAGTGTAATATAATTATTAGTGAGATAATATGGAGATATATTTTCTAAAAGGTCTAACCTTAATAAAATTAGAATTTGAGTTGATGATATGGTATCAATATTTATTTTCATTGGTATAATTATTATTTTCCTTGAATATTTGTGATTGCTAAATTTATTCTGACATACTGATTAATTGTGTGCTTTTGTCCTGAATAATCTAAAAATTCATAGACTTCATCTAAATTATACTTTTTAAATGAAAAAACTAAACTTTCGGTTACATGACTCTTTGTTGCTCCAGTATTGATTAATATTTTTAACAACTTTCATTCTCCTCCAATATCTAATTCAACTTCAATATAATATTGCTTTGCTTTTAAAGATGGTCTCAAATCAATACTTCTTCTAGATCTTGTATGTATTTTTCCTTGTTCATCTATAAAAATGAGTTATTTTCTTTTTATGGCTTTTCTTTAGAACTTTCTCCTGGAGATATTAATGATCTTTCTCCTAGCTACATGTTGTATTCTAGGTATAATTCCTATATTTTTATTTCTTTATCTTGAATCCTTTGTTAGCTCATCTAGGATTGTTATACTAGATGGAGTTAATTGTTTAGGTGGTATATATTCAACTAAATCGGAAAATGTGTCTTCTATATCTACTTGTAAACATATATTATTCTTTTGTAATTTTTTATGATTACTAGTTGTAAATGCATATATCATTCTATATGTTACTGAAAATACTTTTGATCCACTTGTCATTTCTATTTTATGTAATTTATGATATAAATTAAAAGCTTGATCAATATTTTTATCTTGTAAACTTACTGAAAAGTTTGGAATTATTGTAAACTTTAACTTTTTATATATCAAATTTCCTGATACTGCTCCTAATAGGACATTTATTGGGTCATTTAATATTCTATCGTCCATACAAAATAATTGAATAGAATTATCTATTCCTTGTCTAAAATGTGCTTTAATTATTATTTGTATTGCTCATAAGTATAAATTTTTATATTTATTTTTATCTGGTAATTTTGCTAAAACTTTATTTATTTTAACCTTATTTATTAATGGTATTACTGTATTACCTTTAGCTTGGTATATATCTATAGCTGACTCATAATGTTTAGCAATATAAGTTGCTTTATATAGTCTATTAAAACATCTTCTTTTAATTATATCTTCTTTTTTTGATATTTAGTTTATGATTATTTAATTGACCAAAATTTTCTTCATCAAATATTTTATTATAACTGAAAATATTATTATTATCTATTATGTCAATATCTTCATTATCAGAGCTCATTTTATAACTTTTATTATGACCAATTTATTTTTATAAAATTTATTTTTATTCCTCAATTTCTTTTTCTAACTCCTTTTCAGAGTTTGACTCTAATTTTTTTTATCAAATTCTAAATAATTATCTGAAATATTATTATCAGAATTATATTGAGAATCTAGCTATTTCATATATACTTTCATTTTCTGATATTTCAGTAAACTCTATTGGTTCATAATTTTGTTCTATCAAATCTTCATATATTCTATATGCATTGTGATTTTCTTTATTTTTTCATTTAGGACATTCATTTGCATATTGTCCTTTTTCTTTACATATCCAAGAAGTACATGTTTTAGAATTTTTCTTACTATATCTTTTATTTTTTCTAAAATATCTTCCTTTATTAAATTTATTTTTATTAAAAGATTTAAACTTTTTTTTATAAAATTTTTTATATTTCGGTTTATAATTTTTTCTTGTTGATTTATTATATTTATTATATTTTTTATTTTTATTATAACATCCCTAATGTGTTGGTTCAGCTAATATTGGACAACATAATCCTTAATTAATTGCCTTTCTTATTTTACTATTTTCATATGTTTGATTACACATTTCATTTATTCGCTTAAATACATAAGTTTGCTATGATCCTAATGTTCCTTCTAATATTTCATTGCTATTCTATATTTCATTAAATAATTTTAATCTCTATAATTTTGGTAGTTTAGTTATATAAGATTGTTTTAATAACTTAATTTCTGATCTTTGTAATATATTTATTTTTGCTATATTATAATAATAGTTATTAAATTCACATGTATATTGTTTTAAATAGCACATGTTACATATTGTTAAATTTTGTATTTTCCATAAGTTTTCTTAGCCTACTTTGCTGATTCTGTTGAATCTCACCAATGATCTCCTATAAATTATTTTTTTATTGCAAATTCAAATCTTTGTAAAATATCTTTATAGTGTTTGTTGCTGTAAAATTTTCATTATTTAATCCATATTTTATAGTTTGTCTATCTTCAACTCTATTAGCATTTCACCATTTTTTCACATTTTTAGTTAATGCACTAATTAGGAAATTACTTACCCTTTGTAAATATATCCGTATAATAAGATTGTTAAATTATTCATTTTTATCCATTTTTCAATTTCTTTCTGTATATCTTCTTTATAATCTATATCTAATAATATTCTATTTGGATAAACAGGTTCCGTTTCTCCTATTTTTACTGTAAATTTTGAATTATTATACATAGATCTTTGTCAAAGAGTTTTTCGTTTATATTTCTCATATTATCTTATACCTATATTATCAGTCATTATATTTTCTTCAGTTTCATTTATTGTTCTAGAATATTCTCCTGTTTTTACTTTTGTTTGTGTAGATGTTGGATTAACATTCATTTTTAAATATTTTAAATCATAGGTTAAATTTAACATATCGTCTTCAATTATTTCATTATCTACATATAACTTTAATCCTTCTTCTGAAGTTAACATATGAGTTTTTATTGTTTCTCCTTTTTGTGTATGCTCTTTTAACTTTTCTTTTCCTTTTTCTATTGTTTCTACTCGAGTTTTTAATTTTGTAACTTTTTCTTTAATTTCTGTTAACATATTGAATATTTTATCCATTTTATCTTCAGTATTTTCTTGTTTATGTTTTTTAAACATAATAGAAGGTAAACTTAAACTTCCTTCTACGTATTTATTATCTCTATATAATGTACCTGTGAAACTATATTGTTTATTATTCATTTTTCTAATATTTTGATTTAATATTTTTAAATTTTTATTTATTTGATAAAATTGTTCATCATATGTATATTCATCTATATTTCTTATTTCTTCCATTTATTTTGTTCATTATATCCCATTTTACTAGCTACATATTTTAAATAATTTTCTATTTGACTTAATTTATCTAATATTTATTTTTTCAAATTTAGTTCACTTAATATTTTATATTTAATTAATTCTAAGTCATCTACACTTTCTATTTTATTTAGTAAATATTTTATTTTATCGGCTTTAGGCCTTAACTGAACTCCAATATCCTGTATTAATTTTTTATTATTCATATTTATAATATCTATTTTACTTAGTTGTTTAATTAATTTGATATTCTCTTCATTTAATTCATGTAATATAGATCTATACATTGTTTTGGGATTTTTATGTATGATTATTGTTAGTTGCTAAATTTGACTATAAGAATGGTGGTATTTTTGAAATTTGACCTTGAAAAAGAGTATACGGTATAATTATCTCTATTTTAAGAGCCTCTTGAGCCCAAACAAATATTTGAAAGTATAAGTCCAGAGAACCCAAAAGCCGAGCAAACACACACTCCACTTGCCCAAAAAGCAACACAGAGGTGTCCTCCGAGATGCCAAGTGCTACAGAAACAAGCTTCAAATTGGGTGACATATGTTGGATCCGATCCATGAATTTTTGATTGATATAATGAGTCATAGTTGATCCGAAACCCAAGCAAACACACATTCCAATTGTCCTAAAAGAAACATAGAATTGCCCTCCTTGCTGTTACAAGAACAATTAATATTTAAATGGGGTGACAGTTTTCTATGCTCAATGTCTCTGCCCTAAGATAATTTGTCATGTAATGGGGCAGAAGGAGTGGTCTTTTTTAAGCTTAACCTTTACACAAATTGCTTGGAACTCAAACCCAGCTAGCTAGAAAAGTGGTTTTTAGTAATTCGAATTAAATTATTCCCAATTCTGGAAATGTAAATGTCACAGCTAGGAACCACTTAGAAGAGAAATAAATAACCACTTGGATAAGCATATCTGCAGGTAAGATGTTTTTAGAGCTTTTTCATGCAGATGATGAAGGCTGATCCTAACATTGGCTGCCTTGTTACAACAACAATGAACACAAGCAACCATATTGAACCTTATTCTTTGGGAAATCTAATTTAAACATCCCTAACAGGATTACTTGCATCTGAAGACTCAACATTTAGGATTTTCATATGCTATTTAGATTCTTTATCTGTTTCAGATACAGAATCAGACTTTTCTCCATTGATGTGCTCCTCTTGTTCTACATTAGAAATAGTTTTTATCAGTTATTTGATAATAAAGATAATGCTATTGTCTTAATTCAAAAGGCACATGATCTTGTGTTTGCTTACCACCAACTGCAACCACCATTCCATCATCTGCAATATTCAAATATGGACCCTGATCAATAGAAATTTCCTCAGGCAAATGTGAGATAGAAGTCTGTTCCTGGAGAAGGGAAAAGATAAGTTCAGTGAAGTGAACCTTACATATGGAGAGTACTTCTAATAATTCAAGAATTTCCAAAGCCAAATTTATGCAAGTGCATCTGACTGTTATGTTAATTTATTAAGATTTTTCTATATACTCCATTAGTTATGCAGTAATTTATGGGATATTTTTGTATTTTTTGATTAACAAGGAATGGTTGTCCTTATTTTAAGGATCTATTTCTCTTTAAAGTCAGTAGTTATTATGTATTAGGTTTGACTTTTATTAGTTTGTAATGTCTTTCCCGTATAAAGAAAATCTGAATGAAATGAACTTCATGGTATGGTGGAGTTTTATTCAATTTTATTGAGTCTTTGTTTTTTGATATATGAGCAGAGCACTAACAAATGGTATCAGAGCTTAAATTCTTAAGGGTCTTGTGAGATGGTGAGTGAATTTTCTTGTGAGTGTTTGTAAGGTGAGTGATTAAACACCATAAAGAGTGGCAGGGATGGCTTCTAACAATTCACTAGGGACAGGTCCTCCTATTTTTATAGGTGAAAATTATCACATCTGGGCAATCAAGATGAAAACATACTTGAAAGCTCAGAGTTTATGGGATGTGGTGGAAAATGATATTGAATCACCAGCACTAAGAGCTAATCCAACTTTAGCTCAGATGAAGAAACATAAAGAAGATGTTGCACGAAAGCCAAAAGCATTAACTTGCTTGCATTCAGCCTTATCTGATGTAATCTTCACAAGGATTATGGCTTGTGAAAATCCTAAGAAAGCTTGGGATCAGTTGAAGGCAGAGTTTGAAGGAAGTGAAAGGGTGAAATCTGTGAAACTCTTAACGCTTAAAAGAGAGTTTGCAATGTTAAGAATGAAGGATGGGGAAACAATAAAGGAGTATTCTTCTAAACTCCTTGACATTGTAAACAAAATGAGGTTGTTTGGAGAAGATTTTGCAAATCTGAAAGTTGTAGAGAAGATGTTGATAAGCCTGCCTGCAAAATTTGAATCAAAAGTATCTGCAATAGAGGAGTCTTGTGACTTAAACACACTTTCTGTTATAGAACTGATTAGCAAATTTCAAGCATATGAACAATGATCTAAGGTGCGAGATGAAGAGGTGATTGAAGGTGCACTTCAAGCAAGGCACAAAGGAAAATCAGCTGCAAAAGAATGGAAGAAAAATAGTGGAAATAAATCTGGAAAAGGTAAAGCTCCATCCAACTCCAAGGAACCAGAAAAATCAAGAAAATTTCCTATTTGCAAGTTTTGTCAAAGGGATAATCATCTTGAAAAAGACTGCTGGTTCAAAGATAAAGGGCCAATTCAATGTAGATTCTGCAAAAAGATGGGTCATATAGAAAGAAATTGCAGAATGAAGCAAAAAAGGAGCTGGAACAACCCCAGCATCAGGCAAATTTCACAGACGAGCAGGAGGAAGCTGATGATAGATTGTTTATGGCATCATGTTCAAATAAAAATTGCAGTGATCAAATCTGGTTCATTGATAGTGGTTGCACTAGCCACATGTCTAAAGATGAAAATATGTTTAGCAGCATAGACAAAACTATCAAGCCTAAAGTAAGGCTTGGAGAGAGGGCTGTTGAAGCATAAGGAAAGGGCTCAGTAAAGGTGCACACTAAATATGGTATCAAATATATTAATGACGTTTTATTTATACCTTGTCTTGCACAAAATTTGCTGAGTGTTGCGCAGATGCTCATAAATGGATATTCACTTAATTTTAAAGGGAAATTTTGCTTCATTTATGATCAATTTGACTGTTTAATAGCAGAGGTTGTTATGCTTGATAGGAGTTTTTCCATAGATTGGCATGAGATGCATGATAAGGTTAATTTTATTGCCAAGAATGACTCTTTGCTTTGGCATAGAAGATATGGGCACTTCAATTTTGCAGCTTTAAAAGGCATGCAATCTAAGGGTTCAACAAGAGATTTGCCCGAAATCTCTATGGTTGATGAAGTTTGTGATTCATGTCAGTTCGAAAAGTTACATAAGATGTCTTTTCTTGCTAAAGCTTTATGGAGGGCAAGTGAAAAGCTTGAATTGGTTCATACAGATGTTTGTAGACCAATGGGCACAGAATCACTCAGCAAAAACAAATATTTTGTGCTCTTTATTGATGATTTTTCAAGAATGGCATGGGTGTATTTTATACACAGTAAATCACAAGTGTTTTCTGTGTTCAAAGGATTCAAGTCTAAGGTTGAGACTCAAAGTGGTTGCAAGCTAAAGTGGTTAAGGTCTGATAATGGAAAGGAGTACACTTCCAATGAGTTTGATAAGTTTTGTGCGAAAATAGGAATCAGTCTTCAGTTGATGGTTCCTTACTCACCTCAACAAAATGGAGTCTCAGAAAGGAAGAATAGAACGGTAGTGGAAATGGCAAGAAGTATGATGGCTGATAAGAAATTGCCCTTGAGTTTTTGGGTAGAGGCAGTTAATACTGCAGTATTTTTGTTAAACAGATTACCTTCAAAATCTATAGTGGGAATGACTCCAATTGAAGCATGGAGTGGTGTTAAACCTACTGCCAAGCACTTGAAGCTCTTTGGTTTAATATGTTACATGCATATTCCAACTGCAAAAAGAACCAAGCTCGATCAAAAGGCAGAACAAGGGATTTTTTTGGGTTATGCAGAGTTTTCAAAAGGTTATAGGGTGTACAATATGCAAACTCAAAAAGTTACAGTGAGTAGAGACATTGTGGTAGACGAAGACTCATATTGGAATTGGGAAAAAGGTTACGTGGACAAGGATGATAGGTGGAAAAGAAGTTTATCACTTCTAGCTCTGCAAGGAAAAGATTCAACAGCTGAACTTGATAAAAATGAACTTGATGACACCTCAACGGACTCACCTGTTCTCAAGACAAAATCTTTGTCTGAGATTTATGAAAAATGTAATTATGTTGCGATAGAGCCAAGCTCTTTTGATGAAGCTGCCATGTATGAGGAATGGAGAAAAGTTATGAAGGAAGAAATGGAGATGATTGAGAAGAACAACACCTGGAGTCTTGTGGACACACCAGACCACAAGAACATCATTGGTGTAAAGTGGGTTTTTAGGACCAAATTAAATCCGGATGGTTTGATACACAAGCATAAGGCTAGGTTGGTTGTTAAAGGGTACTCACAACAAGCTGGTATTGATTATGGAGATACTTATGCACCAGTTGCAAGACATGAAACCATAAGACTTCTTCTAGCTTTAGCAGCTCAAATGAGATGGGAAGTGTTCCGTTTAGATGTCAAATCTGCTTTCCTTAATGGTGAATTAGAAGAATAGCTGTTTGTAGAGCAACCAGATGGTTTTGTGGTTAAAGGTAATAAAGATAAAGTTTACAGATTGAACAAGGCTTTGTATGGCTTTAAACAAGCCCCTAGAGCTTGGTACAGCAAGGTTGACTCTCATTTGATAAAATGTGGTTTCATAAGGAGTGAAAATGAAGCAACCATGTATGTTAGAAAGCTTGATCCAGTAAAATTGCTGATTTTATCTATTTATGTAGATGATATGTTGGTGACAGGAAATGATGTTGAATTGATAAATGAATTTAAGAAGGAAATTGAGTCTGTTTTCGAAATGTCAGATTTGGGGCATATTACTCACTTTCTAGGAATGGAAATTAGCCAATTCAGCTCTGGGATTTTCATTTCTCAAAGAAAGTATGCTTTGGATTTGTTAAAAAAATTCAAAATGGAGAGAAGCAAATCAGTTGCAACTCCATTAGTGCATAATGAAAAGTTCTCTAAGATTGAGAAAGGGAATGATGTTGATCCAAGTCATTACATAAGTTTGGTGGGAAGTATATTGTATCTGACGTCTTCTAGACCAGATTTGATGTATGTTGCAGGGGTATTGTCGAGGTATTTGAAGGAACCGGGTCAAATTCACTTGGGTGCAGCAAAACGGGTATTGAGATACATTAAAGGGACTGCAGATTTTGGTATCTGGTATACAAGAGTTGATGAAGCAAAATTAATTGGATACTCAGATAGTGATTGGGCTGGATGTCTTGATGATATGAAGAGTACCACTGGTTATGTGTTTTCAATGGGGTCTGGAGTATTTTCCTGGCTATCTAAGAAGCAAGATGTAGTGGCACAATCTACTGCAGAGGCGGAATACATTGCCACTGCTACTGCAGCAAATCAAGCTCTATGGTTGAGGAAAATGTTGAATGATCTTCGTCAAACTCAAGAAGGTGCTACCGTAATAAGGGTGGACAATCAGTCTGCAATAGCTATGGCCAAAAATCCAGTTCATCATGGACGTACAAAGCACATCAACGTAAAGTTTCATGCTGTAAGGCAAGCAGAAAGGGAAGGGACTGTTCAACTTGTTTACTGCAAATCTGAAGAACAATTTGCTGATATTATGACTAAAAGTCTTTCAAGAGGAAGATTTGAATTTTTGAGAACTAAACTAGGAGTATTGAAGAAAAATCTTAAGGGGGAATGTTAATTTATTAAGATTTTTCTATATACTCCATTAGTTATGCAGTAATTTATGGGATATTTTTGTATTTTTTGATTAACAAGGAATGGTTGTCCTTATTTTAAGGATCTATTTCTCTTTAAAGTCAGTAGTTGTTATGTATTAGGTTTGACTTTTATTAGTTTGTAATGTCTTTCCCGTATAAAGAAAATCCGAATGAAATGAACTTCATGGTATGGTGGAGTTTTATTCAATTTTATTGAGTCTCTGTTTTTTGATATATGAGCAGAGCACTAACATGTTATTTTAGGGAAAAACATAAAAACACACCTGTAATTGGCGGAAGTTTCTAGTTAGACACCTTAACTTTATGAATGACATTCTATGCACATCAAGTTGGCAAAAATAACTTGGCAATATGTGCACATTAGCCTCTCGATGTTGATGAATGCAAACCTATTACCTCTGCAATTTTTTTTGTACATGTATTTTCTTTGTTGCATTTAAAGAGTAATAAATACTCTTTTGTTAAGATCAGGTGGATTTAAATAAGAAAATGCACATACTAAAAGAACTCAAGAGGGCGATAGGTATGCTTTTGTCAACTTCCAGGTTAATATGTACCTATACCAAGTTTAGGTGAATAATAAGTTATTTTTACCAACTTCAAGTGTAAAACGTGATTCATAAAGTTAAGCTGTAACTAGAAACTTTTGCCAACTTTGTTTTTATGTATTATCCCTTTATTCTATTGTTTTCATGAGCATAATGAGGGTTACAAACAAATGTTACCTTGTGTACGTGCATATGAGAACTGGAGCCGAGAACATCAAGAAATTCATCAACAGCCCTCACCCACCTGTGCACCGAGAAGAGACAGTAGACTTTAACAGGGCAGGAAAAGAAAAAGAGGGAGAGAAGAACACCTCTTGTACTAAGAGAAAGAAAAATAAAAACGGAACTGCACCCATTGTTCTTCCTCAAAAATCATAATTATGCAATAAGAGTTATAAGTACCACAAGCTGGTTGCAGTAAATCCTTCTAAGAATGCCAAATGTCCTCCATGCTTTGATGTCACCAAGACAATGTTTTTATTTGCTCTGACGAAAGGGAAATGAATGTAAAGATATATTTAATGCTTAATTGTGTATTTGGAAATGTATTAGGTCAAGTCCTAATATAATATCATAATGGGCTAATTGATAGGGAAAATAACTCGAAAATCATTGGCACCACCTGCATTCATCCCAAGGAATAGCTTCTGTGGTACACACAGGATCATCCAGAGCACTAATGCATAGTAGTGGTACAGACACATTGCCAATATATTGTGAACTGCTGCAGCGCCTATAGTATGTATCCACAGTCTGAGAACACAATATGAGAGTCCAGGTTACTGGAATAATACAATCTAGTGTGAAGAGCTAGATGAAGTTTCAGATAAGAATACCTCAAATTTCCCGACAAGGCAGGTTGCGTAGTGGTCAAAATCTCGAATGGAACGTGACTTTCATAACACAAAAAGATAACCAACCTTGTTAGAAAGAACAACATTTATGGCCTAGTGCATATCATAATTATGATGTTGTTTTTCAATCACCAATTGAAACACCCCAGGACAGATGATCGTAGGAACTAATGCTTTTTGTTCCAATATTATAGGACCAAGATTGTCACTCAAATTTTAGGAAGGCACTTGCCATAGGCCAGTGTGCTACTCATGTATAAATTTGTTGCCTCAATAATATGACTCTTAATGACTACAAACTAAATTCCTTTCATTGTGAAAGGTCATGGAGAACACGAGAAGAAGATTACCTTTTTTATGCCTTCCCAATTAGCAAGCCGCGTATATTGAGGCTCATGCCTGCAATGAGCATTTTAAATATTGTCATATCAAGTGAAAAATCTTGAAAAAAAGCTTATAATCATCCAAGGCTTCAGAACTGCCTTCTAAAATCATCCTATGATCCATTAAAAAGAAAAGCCGAAGGTGATAGGAGTGTTACAGACAAAGTGTGATTTCAACCCCCAATGACTCAGAAAGGTCAAATAGACACGTACAATTTTGCATAACTTTGAAGGCCAGTTGTTAGAGCTCTGTCATAGAACTTTTGCAACAGCCTGCGGCGTATAAACCTAACACCAATCTGCATAAAGACATAATCCATAATTACTTATGAAAGGAGCCAGATCTTCAATTTTAAATAACGAGCTATGTTTGAAATTGCTGTAACTTATTTGAAGTGACAACTATTTGTTACATTGTGATGGCCCCAATAAGAACACAATTTAAGATAACTTATTTCTTAAGATTTTATCCATGTTAAGCTGAACACTAACCAACAGATCCCATGGACTACAAATGGCTACGGCCCCAGCAACATGAGTACTCTCTCCTTCCTCCCCAAGATATTTTACCTGAAGCAAAGAATTCAGAATAAAGCTTCAAAGATGATATCAAGCTGCCATTAATGTAGACGGATGCAATCAAATTCAATTAAGTGACAACGGACAAATAGTTTCATAAAATAAAAGTTATTCTACATTTGAAGGTAACTCTTATTTGTTTGCCTCTCCATTAGAAACCAGCTAAGAATTCATTGCTATGCTGATTAAATACTTTTTTCATTATTGACTTTAACTCCATGGATATTTGTTGTTGTTTCCTCATGAGGAAATGAAACTTTCACGCAAGAAACAAATGCTACCCAAGCGCTGAAATAGGAAAGCCAGCATATATAGAAGGAAATACCCTGTGAAAGAATAAAATTCACCCAAAAACATACCAGTACATTGGCACCAATGCTTGTTCCAATAGTGAAAATTGGAGCCTTGGGGTACCTATGATGGAGATATTTAATGACATCTCTTATGTCTTCTGTCCATCCAGCATTGTAAAAGACATCAGACTGCAAAATGTAATTTAAAAAAAAAAAAAACTCATAAGTAATGCCAGAACTGTATCATTTGAAGCTTTAGTATTGTATCTCTTAAATTTTAATGCCAGGAGACGGCACATTACGACAAAGTAGATGATGCTTAATCCTCCACAAAAATTAGAGTCATAAATCCAAGAAGAAGATTGTTACCAACTCATGCCAAAATAGGAAAGAGTACTAATAGATTTCATTTACTTGTATTGAAAAATGTTAAGAATAAAATAATCTCACAAACACATATATACAATAATAGAATAACTTCATAATTGCTATATATCTTTAATTAAGGAGACAAAGAATACCATATAATATGCTTTAGATTTCATGACTTTGAATTCATTAAACTAAAATATAAACTTACAGTAACTGAAACTCCACCCAATCCTCGATGATTGTAAACAACAACGTTCCTCCCACTTTTTGCCATATCCAAGGCAAGATGCTTCACATACTGCAATTTATAGTGCATGAATGGACATAGATTTAAAAAAAAAAAAAGCATATATATTTATATCATGCACAAGATCGATGTTCATGTACCACACTTCATATCAAGATGCCAAATACAGTCGTAATACTGCATAGATGTGCAAATATATATGCATATACATACACACAATGCCCCTCTCTTCCATATACTAACAATTAATTAAACTGCATTAGCAAAAAATTCGGATTAATTTCATTTGTAGTTACTGAACTTATATCCTAATAACGATTTGATAAAAAAAAAAAAATATTTCACACAAATACCTAATTGCTTTAGCTAGAAAACCACAAAACCGGTGCTGGAGAAATGAAGTGGAAGTCACGTTAAACCATCGACATGAGATGTTCTTAAAGGCTCATATGGCATTTTTGAAATATTCCAAGCTAACGTAACTTGCCACATCATTGCTACGGTGCAAAATTTATGAGCCACATCAGCACTCCTATGTTGAATTTATGATTTTCAGCTAAAGTAATTTTTATGGTAAAATTTTAAAAATAGAGATCCTTTGAGAGATAAAAAATTCTTTTGTGACCAAGTTATTATGGTATAAATTCAGTAATCCAAGAATCCTTTACATCCAGAACCCAGCAGCAGGCTTACAGTTTCGCTTTCACTTACCATTTTCAAATTAATGAAGTTCACTCAATCACTCTCATCAAACAAACTAGAAAGAACCGAAGTCTAGCTTTTTGACAGCGCCTAATAAACAGAGTGCAATCCGGAAAAAGATCAAGAAATTAACAAAGTTTCTAACTTACAGCAGAAGCAGAGTCACTCGTTAAGCCAGGAACAACAATCACAAGTGGAGTTGTGTCATCTTTAGAAACGACATTATTCATACCACCAGAAACTGCAGCGAATGCAATTTTAATTGTTGGAAACTGATGAAATTTGGAAGGAAAAATGCTAAAATTAGAAAGTTCATACCATCACGATGTAACAGCCAGTCCAAAGCAATGGTTCCACCATCAGAAGCATGATAGATTTGTCTGAAAGTCCATATATAAGGATTAGCAGACATACAAATCAAGTAATAGCTAACAATTTCTATGCCATAATCATGCTGATTAACCTTATTAACTAACTATTTAAAGATTATCTTTCCAAACTTGAGTTCAGATTGAAAAAAAAAAAAAAAATGAAAGGCATGACCTTGTATAGCTGAAAACAGGTGGCCTCCCGAAGAAATTTAAGAAAATAGTCTGGAGATGAGGACTGGAAAGCCAAGGGGTGGCCACATACCTGAACAAACAGAACCAAAAAACATAATGAAAAATTAAGAGAAAAAGGCAACAAACTCAATGAAAAAGATAGAATATTTTTCACCTGCCGTGAAGGATTTTACATTTAGAGACGACAGAGTTGTAAATTGGAGAAGAAGGATGATAAGTGAGGTTAATGGAGCTGCCTCTGAAAAAGAGATCGTCAAAGAAATGGAACTCCAAGAAGTAGTACAAAAACACAATGGAGCAGATCGCAAAGGCTATTAAATAGTGGGAAATGGGTATCAGAAAGAAGCCATGGAAGAGAAGAGTGTAGGGATACAGAGAAGAAGAGCAATCCATGGCAGAGAGAAGATCAAAATGGAAAGAAAGGTACAAGATTTTGTTTTGATTGTGAGGTCTGATTCAACTCCCAAGAAATTTAGGTTCGTTTGATAGCGAGGTAGAGACAAATACGTTTCACGCTGGCGGTTATGGGCAGAGACAAAGCGTCGCAAGCTTGGCGCGCCTTTTTTTTTTTTAACTATCGTTGTCTTTTTTTTTTTTTTTTAAGGGGAATATCGTGATTATTGTTAAAAACGCTAAAATAGCTGATAAAATGACAATTTATTATAAAATAAAAAATTTTATGAAATATTATGATGATAAGAATATATACAATAAAATTGAGCAAGTCCAGAAAGAGATTGATTTCACGTGCATATCTTTTATGGAAAAAATCTATATTTATAAGTTTATGGATAACAGTTACATGAATAAATATAAATAAATAAATATAAATATTTAAGTTACAAATATTATTAAATGGAAGTTTTAAGTTATAAATTAAGAGTTTAAACTTGTTAAATTTATGGACATTCATAAATTAACACTTCCCTTATATGTCTATAAAAAATTTGTGTCTCGTTAAAACTTTAATAGGAAAATCCCAATGAGATAAAAATCTAGTGAAAGAAAAAAGTATATAATATTTATAATATATACAATAAGTTATCTAATTAAAAATCTTGTCAGAAAAATCAACTGGGATAAAATCTTGACTAAAAAAAAAGAATACAACGTGTATTTTACTCTCCTTCATAAAGACATCACTATACATCTAAGTTTAAACATTTCAATACTGTATCTCAACTTTTCAAATGATGCAGTGGATAATATTTTGATGAATAAATTTGCCAAGTTTTTCACTTGAACGAGTTTGTTAAACATTTATTTTACCTTTTTTTAAAGATCATGAGTGAAAAAAATTTGGTAAAATATATTTTGTTCTATCACATTTGATGTACCCTCTTTTTAGTTGAGTTATGCATAGTGTATTATCTTCATACAGTATTATTGGAATATTTTCTTCAAAATGCAATCCACACATCTTCTGGATATGCTAAATCAATGATCTTAGCCAAACACATTCTCAACTTGTTTCATGCATTGCAATTATTTATGCATGATTTGAAGAAGTAGCAACTAAAGTTTCCTTTTGTAAACCGCCGTGACATAGCTGTGCTTTCACAAGTAAATAGATAGTTTTTTGTGATTGAGTTTTATGTGGATTAGATAAATATCTTGTATTTGTATAACCAACTAAATGCAATATGGATTTATTAGAATACAATAACCATATATCAGTTGTTCCTCGGAGATATTGAAAAATATGCTTAATTCCATTCCAATATCTTCTTGTTGGAGAAAAACTTAATCTCGCCAATAGACTTACAACAAATTCTATATCTGATCTTGTATTATTAGCAAAATATATCAATGCACGTAAAATACTTAAATATGGTATTTTATGACCTAGAAGTTCTTCTTCATTCTCTCGAGAAGGAAATGGGTCTTTATTTACTGCTACCATATAAAATCACTTCAAGATCTTTTCCATATATATAAGTTGATTGATAAATAAAAATTCCATTATTTAAATGCTCGATCTGCAGACTAAGATAAAATTTTATATTTCCTAGATCTTTCATTTCATATTATTTCTTTAAGTAATCTATTATTTTTCTAAGCTCTTTAGGAGTTCCAATAATATTTAAATCATCAACATATACAACAATTATGAAAATTTTAATCCTGATCTTTTTATGAACATATATGGATAAATCGGATTATTATTATATCTTTTTTTAACAAATATTCATTAAGATGATTATACGACATTCATCCAGATTACTTTAATCCGTATAATGATAGTTGTAATTTTATTGAATAAATTTCCCAAAAATTTTATATGCTTGAAGCATTTTGAATCCTTCAAGGATTTTATATGATTTTCACTATTAAATGAGTCATATATATAGGTTTTAATAACATACATTAGTTGCATGTCAAACTTTTCACAAACTGCCATATTAATTAGATAACTAAAAGTACTTGCATACATTACTGGGAAATATATTTTTTTATAATCAATGATAGATCTTTGTGAAAATCTTTATGCAACCAAATCGTGCCTTATATCTTATAATTTCATTTTTCTTATTTCATTATTATACAAATATCCATTTGTACCCTACTAGCATTACACCTTTAGATGTTCGGACTACAGGTCCAAATAGTTCATGTTTTGAAAGTGAAATGAATTCTGCTTGAATTTCATATTTTCATTTTGCCCAATCATTTCTATTTTTACATTCTTCAATAAATGTTCGTTCAAGATTCTCAATTTCTTTTAAAATATCAATGACAACATTATATGCAAAAATATTATCGACAACTATATCTTTTCGATTTCATCTTTTTTTTTTCATGTTGACATAACTTATCGAGATATCTTCATTATCATTATTTTTAGGTACTTGGACCTCTTCTAGAATTTTATGACTAGTTAGTTTTGATTTTTTTCAAGAGTGCTCACCTCCATAATGTGGCCATCTTAGTTATTTGCTCCTTTACTTTTTTGAAGATTTTTATCTTTAGAATCAATTAGTCTAACACACTTCAAGCATAGGTTGCCAGAATTTGCAATATTAAATTATTTTACAGGGACATCAATTTGAATATGAGCATTTTCAGTTGGTATATGCAATTTAATAATTCTTCTTAAATCATTGAATGCATCTGGCAGTTGATTTACAATATTTTCCAAATGTATTATCTTTTGAACTTTTAGTTCATATTGTTTTATTTGAGAATTTAAATGAGATAATAATAATGCATTCTAAGTAACTTCTTTTTTTGGTTTCTTATTCTTTCCCCTCTAATGTTGGAAAAAGTGCTTTGTTAAAATGGTAATCAACAAATCTTACTGTAAATAAATTTTCAGTTAATGGTTCAAGATATTTAATTATTAAAGAAGATTCATACCCAACATATATTTCTAACCTCTTTTGAAGACCCATATTTATGCGTTGTGGTGGAGCAATTGGCACATATATCGTACAACCAAAAATTTAAGATGGATAATATTTGGTTCTTGATCAAAAGCTAATTGTAATGGGGAAAATTTAAAGGAAAACATGTTGCTTCTGAGAAGCATGTTGCAGAAGAATGCAATTCCATGATCCAGTATCGCCTAGGGCTGAAAAAAATGTGCAAACTAAAAGAAGTATAAACCTCTAGGAACTTCTAAAAGAATGGTGGGATAAATAAATATTAAGGCATCAAAGTGGATAACATGTTGCTAGATCAAGAGACCATGCATGTATTACAGTTGGTATTCAAAAGCACATCGTTGAACATTAGAAACCCACATTGGGGTACCATGTTGAGTTACGAATTTCTTTGAATGATCAACCGAATCAAGTAAACTTAAAAAAAGGTGCATTCGCCAACAAAGAACCTTAGTCAAGTCAAGATAAGAGTGTCAGCAAAGGCAGATCAACAATGGAGATCAAACTCTAAGCGATTTCTCAAAATAAGTCTCTAATTCTATCAAACTTATTGAATCTACTATTCTGTCTTTACAACTTGGATTGATTTGCTAGTGAAGTACTATTTGGCTTGGATTAGTTCTTTTTTTTTTTTCTAAGTACTTTTTAAGTACTATACAATTTAATGTATTTTTGTGATATTATATTTTTTAAAATAAAAGTATTGGAGATTTGTTATTTATATAAATTAATTTTTGTATGTTACAACAACAACAACAACAACAACAACATAATAATAATAATAACAACAACAACAACAACAACAACAAAATATTAAAACTAAATTGCAACAATATTTGCACTATTAGTAACAGAAGGGAATTCTTCGTTGCTAATTCCCTTTTTTATGTGTCAATTTAAAAATGTTATTTTGCAACGAAATTTAGCGACACATAACTCTATTGCTAATAATTTTTTTAAATATATGGACAACCAATTTTAGGGATTAATTAACAACGAATTTTTGCATAGCGATGATTTTGTGTTTTGGTCGATAATATGCTAGCGACAGTCAGAATTGCAACTTTTAGTCATTTTGTCACTATAAGCAATTAGCAATGGAAGTTTGACTATTAGCGACTGTTTTTGTCGTTGCTAATTCCCTTTTTTTTTCTTTTTGCAGTGAGATGAATATCTTATGATAAGCATATGTTGAATGTCCATGACCAAAGAAGCAAAAAGGGTCAAAATAGCAGAAATGAGGGAATCTCACAAGAGAACAAAAATACCAAGAAGCTAAGTGCAGGGAAAATTATCTTGAAATTCAGAAGAAGAACAAATGGTATTTGCTTAAATCACAAGAAGTATCAACAAAGATCACATGTTTACAACTTTCAATGGTTGGGCATGTTTATTTAACAAGGCCAATCAAGGAGCAAATTCATAAGGTATAACATGCAAGAAATAAATAAGTAGAATACCAAATGACAACAACTGATGGGGGTAGTTTTGTTAAGTTGGAGCTGAATGTAATAGAACACCCAAAAAATTTTAATTGTGTAATAATTTTTTTTTAAATTTTAGAATGTAAATTAGGCATTATATATTTTAGTTATAATGTTCACATGACATAGTAACTCATCTTTTACTACTAACTATATGCTCACAAGTGCTTAATTTTTATTTTTATAAGTTTCCCTTTCCTTTCTCCACTGTATTAAAAGATGCTTAGTTGATAAATCAAGTAAATGCAATAATCATCTATTAATTAATATTGTAATTACAATCGATAATTTTGACTTAATCTAAACTAAAGGATTTTGATAAAAAATAAATTGAATTATCTGAAACAAAAGTCACAATATATATATAGTCAAGAAAAGAAACATAGCTACTAATCTAGCACTAATGTAAGCAACACAAAAAGGAAATACAATCACCCAAATAAGAAAGTTACAAATAATAACATGAGAAAATATTCCTCATCAATTATGATCCTAATTTTGTGCTTCTATCATACCCCTGCAAGCGCAAAGGTCCATGAAGGACACTAAGCTTGGATTGATGAGTGAGAAAATGTTTGCAGGTAAGCGGTTTAGTAAGTGAGTCAGCAAGTTAGTCCTGAGAATGAACTTAGGAAATAAGAAGTAAGTGACGAAATACCTGATCACAAACAAAGTGGAAATTAATAGCAATGTGTTTCATCCGTGAATGGAAGATGGGATTAAAACATAGATAAGTGGTGCCAAAATTGTCATAGTAAATTGTGGGGGTGGAGATTGGAAAGTCTATAAGTTCACAAAGAAAATTCATAATGGCAGCAGTGATGGCATGATATTCAGCTTCTGTAGAGAATCATAGGATGGTGGATTAATTTTTAGAGCTTGAATTAACAGGATTAGAACCAAAAAATACAACATAGCTAGAAGTAGAGTGGCGCATGTCAGCATCACCTGCCCAATCTGCATAGGCAAAGGCATGAAGAGTAAGCGGAGAGCGGGTTGAAAAATACACACTATGGTCATAGCTCCATTGAGATGCCATAAGACTTTTTTAATAGCTAGCCAATGTGTAGTGGTAGGTGGATGCATGAATTTAGTGAGCTTGTTGACAATAAAGCTAACATCCGATAGTTTAAGACAGAGGTACTGAATAGAGCTAAAAACCTGGCAATATTCAATGGGATCATGACCAGGGGAACCATCATCAAGCTTGAGAGTTTTGAAAGAAGATAATAGAGTGATAAAAGCTTTAGAGTCTCGTATGTTTGTACATTGAAGAAGATCAAGTATATTTATGTTGAGAAATGAATAAGCCAAAGAAGGTTCGAGTAGCTTCAACACCCAAAAAGTAGCTGAGCTTGCCTAGATCTTTGAGAGAAAATCGATTCGACAATTGAGTGATGAAGCTATGAACTGTAGAAGGCTGGTTACCACTGAGTATTATGTCATTAACATACACAAGCAGATACATAAAATAAGTGCCCGAAGTGTAGATGAAAAAGATGCATCACTCTTGGAGTTGAAGAATCCAAATGTAAGCAGGAAGAAGCGAAGCTCTGTGTGCCAGGCTCGAGGTGCTTGACGAAAATCATAGATAGCTTTATTTAATTTGCAAACATGTGATGGAAATTTGGAATTAATAAAGCCCAGAGGCTGATGTATATAAACATAATCGGAGAAAATGCCTTGTAAAAATGCATTATTAACATCCAATTGATTCAAAAGCCAACCGTAGGACATAGCAATAGTAAGAACATGCCGAGTAGTGGTTGGTTTAATGATTGGGCTAAACATTTTAGTGAAATCTATGCCAAGACATTGATAAAATCCCTTGGTTATAAGGCACGCCTTTTAACGAGCAATGGAACCATCTGAATTTGTTTAATCTTATAGACCCATTTACATCCGATAATATTTTTTGTAGAGGAGGGAGGTACAAGAGACCAGGTATTATTATTATTATAGAGTGCAAGAAATTCCTTTTTCATGGCATCACGCCAATGAGAGTCCTTATTGGCCTTGGTGAAAGAGATGGGTTCTACTGAGGAGGATGTAGTTAAGATAATGGTATGAAGAGAAAATGGTATTTTGGATTTGTGAATATTGTTTTAGGCCTTTGTAACCATACATGTTGGTTGGGTTAGATGAGATGTAGGCAATGCGGCTGGGTCGATGGACTGAGCAGAGTGAGGAGTTTGGACTTGTGAGGAGGAGGGTTAAGTAGTGGATAAGTTTTAGGCTGGAAAAGTGGGGAAAGTAGGGTTATAAGATGAGGTAGGTGAGGTTGTGACATTGTGATTAGTAAAGGTAGAGGAGGAGATAGAGTTACTATGTACCTATGTTGAAGAATGTGGAGTAATAGCCTATAAAAGAGACGAAGATGATACAACCTATTGAGCCGGTGCAGAAGACGAGGAAAGATTGAGAGGAAATGGATTTTGTGTGAATGTAGGTTGTGGACTAAAATAATAGAATCGTCAGTCGGGATTAGGACTTTGTCAAGATTTTTACTTGTAAAAATAGAGATATGCTTGTATAAATTATGATGAGAAATGCTCAAATGAAATGAAGAGAGATTTTTGTAAGGAAAATTTTTTCAAATAAAACAACATGTCGAGAGACGAATAAACGATTGGACTGGATGTCAAAGCAGAGAAATGAATGATAAGGAATAGAAAAACCGAGATACACACATGATCGTGAGCGAGGTGCAAGTTTGTGAGTGTTGTATGGGCAAAGTCATGGGTAACATAGGCATCCAAATACACGGAGGGAGGTGTAGGTAGGTTTATGGCCAAATAATTTGCGATAGGGAGTGTCATGTTGGAGAACAGCGATAGGCATACAATTAATGAGATAAATTGCACTTTGGAATGTATGGGACCAAAATCAAAGAGAAATGGCAGTATGATGAATAAGTGTAAGACCAGTTTCCACGATGTGACAATGTTTGCATTCAGCGGAGCCAACATGTTCAGGAGTATGGGAGAAAATATGAGAGAATGTTTTGTATTCGCCTCCACCATTTGTATATATGGTTTTAATTATGGTGTAAAAGAAATTTTGTATAAGATTATTGAATTTGGTAAAGATAACAAGAATATCATATTTCAGTTCAAGAGGGTACAACTAAGTGTATTTGGTAAAATAATTAATAAAAATAATATAATAATGAAAGTTACCAAAATATTGCATAGGGGCAGGTCCTTAAACATCTGAGTACATAAATGGTCTATCACAATTGATAGAAAAAACTTTAATTTATGACTTTTGTTACACAGACAAGAGTCACACACATTGGATTTATCAAGGCATGAAATTTTATTGCTGGTTAAAATTTATTTTTGAGCTGGAGGAGAAGGATGGTCAAGACGTTGATGCCAAATTTTAAAGGACATAGTAGCTGATGTTGAGGGGTTGATAGGAAGCTTCTTGATGGATGGAGCAGCAGTTGACCACTCATACAGGTTGTGTCTACTCCAACCTTTTGCCAAGGATTCCCCCGCATTTAAATCCTTCGTAAAAAAAATAGTTAGAAAAAAACTCAATTGAGTTATCATTTTGCTTACAAAATTTAAAGACAGATATTAGATTTTTTTTATTAGGGGTGCACACAAAACATTATCCAATGTAAAAGATTCAATAGAAGAAGAACCAATATGAGAGATAGGAATTCCATTACGATTGCCAACAACAACATCTCCATTTCCAATGTAGTCAAAATGTATGGAGAGGTTTTAATTTGGAGATCAGAAGTGATGTGATGTGTAGCCCCTGAGTCAAGAACCCAATTGTTGGTAGTTGAGTTTCCATCAACAACATTAGCTTAAAGGCGTGAGAGGTGGGAGGATGGCTAGTCTCGAGAACAATAATTCTTTGCAATATGTCCGGGTTTATCACATAGTTGACAAATAATTCGAGATTGGTTTTGATTTCCTTGATATGAGTTTGAAGTCCATGTGGGTGGATAGTATTGTGGGTTTAAAGAATTCATACCTCGATTATAGGGAAGTTGCTGAGTGTTTTGTCCACTAGTATTACCTTTTGAAGTGTGGGTGAAATTATTGTAGGCACAACAATGTCCTCTACAACCACTACGCCTTTTATTGTTGGTTCGCTTTTGAGTCAGTTGTACTGTAATTTGTACTTCTTCTTTCAGCTCTCAATGATTGTGAATTAGTTCCTCATCTAGCAGTTTGTCATAAAATTCCTTAAAGTGATAAGAGTATCACGAACTCAAACTGCTGTTGTCAGTTATTTGAAATCATCAGCTAAACCATTCAAGGCGTAAGACATAATTTGAGAATCATTTAAGGGATGCCCAATCATTGCAAGCAGCAATATATTTTCCTTCCTATTTATTTTTCATAAGAGAATACATAAGAGATAGCATCCTGGTGTTGGATCTGTTAGCAAATCTAGTCTCTAATTTCTTCCATGCATCAGCTGAAGTAGCACAACTGTTTATTGTTGGACTGATTGTGCTGTTAACAATAGCTTGAATGCCAAAAAGAACAAGCCGATCTTGACAAGTCTAAAAGGAAAAGTCAGAATCAGTTTGAGGTGGACATGGGTGAGTTCCATCAACAAAACCAAGGAGTCCATAACCAAAGAGGATATTGGTCATTTGAGACTTCCATTATTCATAATTTCCACAATTTTTTGCAAGTTTGACTGGGATCTGAGAGGATGCATTAAGAGATATCGGATTTCCATATATTAAGAGGAAGAAGGTTACCTTAAGTCATGATATTTGTGGATGCTAAAACAATGGCCTGTTCTTTGGAGCTAGAAGAGTGTTCTTTAGGTGTTGTGTTAGATAGGGAAGTGTTCACCATTGCTGTTGAGAGATGAGAGAAAATTGAGGATGAGAATGGGAGGATCAACTCTATTGACAAATAGAGAAGCTTTGATACCATAAAGGATTTTGATGAAAAATGAATTGAATTATCTGATACAAAAGTCACAGCGTATATACTGCTAGGAGAAGAAACAGAGCCACTAATCTAGCACTAATGTAAGCTACAAAAAAGGAAATACAATCACCCAAATAAGGGAGTTACAAATAATAAAACGAGAAAATATTCTCCATTAATTATGATCCTGATTTCGTGCTTCTATCATGAACCCGCTAAAATATAGTGACTTGAATTCGGAAAAAAACCCGAATAACCCAACAGTTTTAGGATCGAACCTGAAGCCTAAAAAAAATTCGCTTAAAAATACTTCACAATAATAATTAAGTAGTGTGTAGTGTATATTATATTTCACTATTTTTATTCTTTGTATATTCCGTTTTTCAATTTTTCTTTGTATACCCTAATTCCTTGTTATTCTATTGCTCACCGTTCATCCGTCACTGCATTGTTACTGCTACTCAATGATGCTCTTTCTATTCTTCTCTCATCAAATCTTTGAATCTCAAACCTGAAACAAAATGCATCTTGCTCATTGCTCTAATAAAACTTTCTATTCTAATTACTATTTTAAAATTTAATTCAATTTATTATTCTTTTTGCCTATTGATAGGGAGAAGCGGTACACAAAATTATGAATTATTAGTTTTGTAATTTTACTAATAATTTGGATAGTTTGATTTTACTGGTTTTTGGATATTGAAAACTAAATCCATTAAGAAAAAAAGTGATCCGATTCGAAACTCCATTGTCCAACTCGACTTGATAGCATGGTCTAAGTGTAATGTATATTCTTCTTAATTACAAATTTAAATTCTATCAGAAATTCTACAAAAATTTAAACATACACATTCTAAAAAAAAATAAAAATAAAAATAAAAAAATTAAACATAAATTCTTCATACATAATAATAATACTGTCCCAAGAAGAACAGTTGACAGTTATCAGGATAACTGACAGTTATCAACAAACACATTCTTCAAAAAAAACTTGAATAAAAAGCTAAGCTTACTTGTTCAAAGAAAAAGCTTAGCTAAAGAACGTTGTCTCTGCCCATAACGCTATCAAATTAACGAAAATTTCTTTAATAGGTGGATATATAAGACCTTACAATCAAAGCAACATATTCCACCTTTCTTTTCATTGTTATCATCTCTCTGACATGGATTGCTCCTCCTCCTCCTCCTCTTCTTCTTCTTCTTCTTCTTCTTCTCTATACCCCTACACTCTTCTCTTCAATGGCTTCTCTCTGATACCCATTTCCCACTATTTAATAGCCTTTGCAATCTGCTCCATTGTGTTTTTTTACTATTTCTTGGAGTTCCATTTCTTTGACGATCTCTTTTCCAGAGGCAGCTCCATTGGCCTCACTTATCATCCTTCTTCTCCAATTTACAAATCTGTCGTTTCTAAATGTAAAATCCTTCAGGGCAGGTGACAAATATTTCTACCTTTTTCATTTAGTTTGTTCCCTTTTTCTCTTAATTTTTCATTATGTTTTTGGGTTCTGTTTGTTCAGGTATGTGGCCACCCCGTGGCTTTCCTGTCCTCATCTCCAGACTTCGTTCTTACATTTCTTCGGGAGGCCACCTTTTTTCAGCTATACAAGGTCATGCCTTCCATTTTCCTTTTTCAATCTGAACAAAGTTTTGGAATATAAGGTTTAGATAGTTAATAAGGTTGATGGTTATGGCATAGGAATTGTTAGCCATTACTTGATTTGAAAGTCTGCTAATCCTTATGTATGGTCTTTCAGACAAATCTATGATGCTTCTGATGGTGGAACCATTGCTTTGGACTGGCTGAAGCATCGTGATGGTAAACTCAAAAATTTTCTAACTTTTAGCATTTATCTTCCTAACCTCATCAGTTTCCGACCATTAAACTTGAATTCGCTGCAGTTTCTGGTGGTATGAATAATGTCATTTCTAAAGATGACACAACTCCTCTTGTGATTGTTGTTCCTGGCTTAAGTAATGACTCTGCTTCTGCTGTAAGTTGGAAACTTCGTTAATTTCTTTTAATCTTTCTCTAGATCCCATTCTGTCTATTGGACAATGTAACAAAGCTAGATTTTGATTCTTTCTGTTTTGTATGATGCAGAAGTGAACTTCACTTGAAATTTTCAGTGAAAGCTCGTGAAGTGTACAATGCAATATTTGATGTGATAAATATAATTTTCTATAAATATATTTTGTTTTTGTTATTTTTTTTATTGTAATTTAATAAATAACGATATAAAGTGTAAAAAAAATATGCTAATAATAAAAAAAATAACAATAAACTTTTACTGCATTATAAATACAACATACAATTTGATATTTGTTATTGAGTTTACCACCAAAAATAATAATATTTTCATTTTTCAACTATTCTTACTAAAAATATTTTTTATGAAAAGAAATTAATTCATAAATAATGTTTAAATTCTAATCCAAAGAGGAACTAAATTATAAAAATATCGACTATTTTAATCCTAGTTGAATTATAATAAGAACTAGCATAATTCTTCTAATTAATTTCTAAAAATTTAAATTAATAATAATAATAATAATAATAATAATAATAAATAAATAAATAAATAAATAAATAAATAAATAAATAAATAAATAATTTGATTACTGTTATGTTTGAGCACCATAAGATAAATTATAAAAATCTTTTATTTATAATCTTCTAGTCTACAACTACCAACTACAACAAACTCTTAGCTAGTAAAATTCACTCGCCTTTTTATTCCAATTAATAGCTTGTTTTTTAAACTTCCAATAAGTCTTCTTTTTTTTTTTACACCAAATTAAAAATATAAGGTTATTAAATAACATAGAATAATTAAATTAACAAATTCTAATTTCTCATAGAGTAATTAATTTTTTTGGCAATAAAAACATAGTCTTTGTGTGTTTCCCATATATAAGTATATTTTTATAATTAAGAGATATACTAAATACATTGGTTGCCTTTTTCTTAATCAAAGATAATTTTACTTTCAATCAAATTCTAAATATTCATTATGTAGAAAAAGATACATTAAAAAGAGTGATGGTGAAAAAATGGCCTCTAAATGTAGTCCCTCTACTTTGTTTCGGTTCAATTTTAAAAATTTAAGAGTAATATTGCACAGATTTCGAAATTTTAGAAATAATATTGTACAAATTTTGAAAGTCTAGGGCTAATATTGCATCAATTTTGAAAGTTTAGAGACAATATTATACTGAAAGTAAAGTAAAGACTTAACATTGCACTTTTTGCAAAATGAATGAAAATTGATCAACTTTAACAGGAGATTTTTTTTATATAAATAGTGCATTTGGAAAAATATTTTGGATTTTGGTGTGTTTTGAGAAATAATTGAAAAAATGAGATGTTTTAATTTATCCACAACTGGTAGCTGCGAAATCTATAGACCACCACAAAAACGGGACCGAAATAAAATTATATTTATTAGCTTGAATATATATATTAAATGAAGTGTTGTGACTTAATGGTAAGTGCACACATCATTCTTTGTAATGTCCCCGAGTTCAAATCCCATGAAATATATTGTTGTTCATAAGATTCGAATCCAAGACATTGCAGATAATAATGTGTACTTTACCATTAAGTCACAATACTTCATTTAGTACACATATTCAAACTAATAAATATGATTTTAAATTTTGAATCCATTTCCACGGTGATCAGCCTCGGAAATAAATAATCTTCTGCCAACCCTTTGCCTTTATCTACCAGTTGTGAAAATTATTCAAAACACCCTATTTTCCCAATTATTTTTCAAAACAGTTCAAAATTCAAAATATTTTTTTTCCAAATGCACTATTTATAACAAAAATCCCCTTTAACAGACCACTAATAGAGATTTAACGTTGCTTCAATTTTAGAAATTCATGAATAATATTACACCTAATGAAATAAAAGGGATTATATTTTGCCTTTAAAGAAAATATGGAGGCAAATTTTCTCACCTATACCCTTAAAAAAATATAAACATATATTTACTTCCACAAAATATTCATAGTTGAATATCAACAGCACATTGTGAAAAATATATTTTTATTTTAAAGAATTGCTGTTTTCCTAAGAAATATTATTTTTAATGATTTTCTATATATCTTTAGAAGTTTCGTGGATAACGCATGGGCAAACACAAGATATAATAAAGATGGAGCCAAAAATTAAATATGATAGAACATTAAAAAAAATTAAGTGGCCAAACAGTAAAAATAAGAAATTTGAAGAATAAATTTGGACTTTTTAAAGTAAAGAATTGAGGGGAAGGCACTCATGCTCTACTTGGTTTTATATGTATAAGATTCTCTTTCAAAAGTAGCTTAATTAATTGGTGGCTATATATATGGAGTATTAGAACTGTAGTTGGCATCTTGGTACATAAAACATGTTGTGCAATATTAATTGCAGTACGTGAAGCATCTTGCCTTCAATATGGCAAAAAGCGGGAGGAATGTTGTTGTTTTCAATCATCGAGGATTGGGTGGTATTTCAGTTACTGTAAGTTTTATCTTCGAGTTTAATCATTAATGAACTCAAAGCCATGAAATCTATAACATATTATATATGCTATTCTTCGTCTCCTTGAAGACATTTAGCAATTATGATGTTATTCTATTCTTGTATGTACTAGAATTCGGACACGATAAGTTGAAGTATGTATCTACACAGCAATAGCTTTTTGGCTTTATGACTGCAATTTTTTTTTTTTTAGGATTAAGCATCATTTACTTTGCTGTAATGAGCTGTCTCTTGGCATTAACATTTTAGATATACAGTTTTGAAGCTTCTCGTGATTAAGCATACTGCATATACCTTTAATGATATAATTGCCTGCTTTCTTATGGGTTCTTTTGTTTACGTTTTGTAGTCTGATTTCTTTTATGATGCTGGATGGACAGAAGACATAAGAGTTGTCATTAAATATCTCCATCATGAGTACCCCAAGGCTCCCATTTTTGCTATTGGAACAAGCGTTGGTGCCAACGTACTGGTATGTTTTTACGTACATAAGAGTCAATCTGCCCTAATGGCAACTTGATACTCACTTTGATGCTTTATTCTGAATTATTTGATTCAGGTAAAATATCTTGGGGAGGAAGGAGAGAGGACTTGTGTTGCTGGGGCTGTAGCCCTTTGTAGTCCATGGGATTTGTTGGTTAGTGTATAGCTTGACTTTAGTTGATTTAACTGGCTATTTTCTTAAGTAATTACTGATTATGTCTTTGTCCAGATTGGTGTTAGGTTTATATGCCGCAGGCCGTTGCAAAAAATCTATAATAGAGCTATAACATTTGGCCTTCAAGGTTATGCAAAATTGTATGCTTGTTTGACCTTTCATTAAGTTGACTTTAGAAAGCAGTATTAGAGGTTCCTGTCTGGATTTTTCACTTGGTATGACAATATTCAAAATGATCATTGCAGGCATAAGGATCGATATTCACGGCTTGCTAATTGGGAAGGCATAAAAAAGGTAATCTTCTTCTCATGTTCTCTGTGACGTTCCTCGTTGAAAGGATTTTGATTTATAGTTGTTAAGATTCATATTAGTGAGAGAGCAAATTTACAGATGAATAGCACATTGGCGGGTTTATTTGACCATCGTCACTTTTAACCAAATATTCGCAAAATTAAATTTTTTTATAAAAAAATATCTAACTTTAAAAAAAATATTTTTAAAAAAATTACTTTAGTCGGATTTCAGAAAAAATTTTATTGAAAATTTTTATTGACATGTGTTTCATCGTCCATTTTATCTAAATGTATGACCCACATATTACCATATTGGTTTGCCATATGAGATAGGTACTATGTCAGCCGCCACATCATGATCAATAAGAAAATATATGCCACGTGTAAAAATGTTTTAAAAATAAAAAAATTATAAAATTTTTTACACATACTAGCATTTCCTTATTGGTCATGATGTGCATGGCGGATGACATGACATCCATCGTATCCAACGAAAATTTACAGTGGGTTTTCTCTAAAACTCGACAAAATAACTTTTTTTTATTAAAACATTTCTTATATTGATCCATATATTTAAGTATGTTTAAATTGGTGATTTAAAAATAACATCTTTTTATGCACCGGGCCATGAATGTTGTTGTCTTTTCTAACGGATATTGATTATCTTTCTGTGTTCTGATAGTCCCGTTCCATTCGAGATTTTGACCACTATACGACCTGCCTTGTTGGAAAATTTGAGGTATAAGTATCTGAAACTTTCATCTAGTTCTTCACACTTGATTGTGTTATTCGAGTAACCAAGATTATGATACTGTGTTCTCCGACTGTAGATACGTACTACCGGCGCTGTAGCAGTTCGCAATATGTTAGCAAAGTGTCAGTGCCACTACTCTGCATTAGTGCTCTAGATGATCCAGTGTGCACCATGGAAGCCATTCCTTGGGATGAATGCAGGTGGTGCCACTGATTTTTGAATCATTTGCCCTCTTAATTGGCCATGTGATATTACGACTTGACGTAATATCTTTCCAAATACACAATTAAGAATTAATTATATCTTTGCATTCATTTTCTTTTTGTCAGAGCAAATCAAAACAGTCTTGGTGACATCAAAGCATGGAGGACATTTGGCATTTTTTGAAGGATTTGCTGCAACTAGCTTGTGGTATTCATGCTGTATTAGGATCCTAATAATGTTTGTTTTGATAACATTGCATTGAACTGTCATTTAGTTCCTAAATGCCTGAAGTGTTGTGGAAGATTTATGACTTGTCACTAAATTATGATTCTTAAGGAAGAAGAATTGAACTGTTAAATTCTACTATCTTCCTATTCCGATGTGTACAGGTGGGTGAGGGCTGTTGACGAATTTCTTGATGTTCTATGCTCCAGTCCTCATATGCTCTTACATAAGGTAACATTTGTTTGCCACCCTCGTTATGCTCATCAAACTAGCAAATAGAATAAAAAGTCAGACACCCTTTTTCTTGCATAAATTAGCTGTGAAAATTCTTGAATTATTAGAAGTACTCGCCATCTTTTAGTTTCACTTCAACAACCTTATCTTCTCCCTTCTCCAGGAACAGACTTCTAGCTCACAATTCCCTAAGGAAACGTCAATTGATCAGTGTCCACACTTGAATATTGCAGACGATGGAAGGGGGGCTGCAGTTGGTGGTAAGCAAACACAAGATCATCTGCCTTTTGAATTAAGACAATAGCATCATCTTTATTATCAAATAAATAATGGAAACTATTTCCAATATAGGGCAAGAAGAGCACATCAATGGAGAAAAGACTGATTCTGTATCGGAAACAGATAAATAATCTAAACAACACATGAAAGTCCCAAATGTCGAGTCTTCAGATGCAAGTAATGGTGTTAGAGATGTTTAAATCAGATTTCCCAACAGAATAAGGTCCAATATGCATGGTTGTTTTATATCTTTTGCGTTCATTGTTGTTGTACCAGGGTGGCCAATGTTAGGATCAGCCTTTATCATCTGCAGGAAAAAGCTTTAAAAACATCTTTACGTGAAGCTTTGCTCAGAAGATAATTATATGTTCAAGTGGTTATTTACTTCTGTTCTGAGTAATAAATTGGTTTCTAGCAGTGGCATTTACATTTCCATTATTGGAAGTATAAGGAAGAGAAACTAATGGAAAGACTCAAATTTTGTCTTCCGGTGTTGTGTTCAAATCTTCAAGTTCATGGGTATATATAGGCACTAAGACTTCTCTTAAGATAAACTTACATGTTCATGACTCCAAATTTTGTTTTTATAGTGATGCATTCTCCAATGAAGTGATACTTTCTATACATGGGAGGTTAATTTCATCAACATTAGACTATTCTCTTTTAAACTAAAAAAAATTAAAATATACATGTATTTAAACAAAATATTTCAAAATCACTTTAACCGAATGTGGAGCTCCACTGAAAATAACCGTTGGTTGTCACATCAGCTTACCACACCGGATAGATGTCATGTAGGCTGCTATATATATACCACGTGAAAATTTTATAATCATTTTGTTTTTAAAAGATTTTTATATATATCATTTTAATTTTAATTAGTCATGATGTGACGGTTGATACGACACTCATTCAAAATTGCAGTCTATATATCATACTTTTTGATAAGATAAATAGTGGGCCATGTCAACAAATTAAAATTTACAATTTTACTAAAAGCACTTTTAAATTGCAAATTTTTTAAAACATAAAGGGTTATATAATCACATATTATACTGATTTTTCAAATATGGTATTGTTAATATCATATTTTTTTTATACTCAACATTAATGAATCAGATCCAAACAAAGCCTTGGAAGCATAAGAAAGGCAAGAAGAAAATTAGGTAGCAATCAACTATACCAGCCAACAGATTCAATTAATATTCTTCAATCCGTTCTGTGGGAAACCCAAAAGAGAAAGAAAGGTAAATATCTTCCTATCTAATAATCCCAACTCTAGACAAGCAATAACTAACAAATTCTCACACCACCATGTAATATGCTATAAACCACCGAAATTAGAGGCCAATTTTTAAAAATACTGGCAAATAGACACATGAATCTAGGGATGCTCACGGGGCGGGGCGGGGCCGGGGATTGCATCCCCACTCCCTGCCCCGCGCGGGGTCGGGGATTCCCCGTCCCCGCCCCCGAATCTAGAACGGGGGAAAATCCCCCCCGTCCCCCGCCCCGCGGGGATCCCCATCCCCGAATTTTTTATTTTTTTAATTTTAAAATATAATATTTTATAAATATTTAAAATTAAAATATAACATTTAATAAATAAAAAATTTAAAATTAATCATAATATAAATTTTAATCATTCATAAATTTAAAATTAAGTAATAAAATTAAGTTATATTTTAATTATAATTATTTATAAAATATTATATTTTAAAATTAAAAAAAAATTTGCGGGGCGGGGATCCCCGCGGGGCGGATACCCCATTCCCCGTCCCCGATTTTATAACGGGGATTTTTTCCCCCCCGTCCCCGCCCCCACGGGGGGAAAATTCGGGGATTCCCCGCCCCGTTCGGGGCGGGTCCCCGCCGGGGCCGGGGAATCCCCTCCCCGTGATCATCCCTACATGAATCCCACGCCTGCATTCGCCAGTGAACGGGTGGCGGATCTCCTTTTACGTCGCAAGCTTTTTCCTATCTCTGCTTGTGTACTGATAAAGACATAAAAAGTTATCTCAAATGATATTTTAACGATTCAAGAGTTTGAAATAAAAATTCAGCTCTGTTATTTGCTTGTTAATTGGAATGGAACGGTGCGTATTGGAGCATTCGATGCGATAAGTGCACCGAAGAACCGCCAAAAAAAATATATTATTTTTCTTAAAAAAAAACAAATTATAAATTTCTGACGAATATTAGATGGGGGAAATCATTAACTTCTCCCCAACTGCCAACGGGAAAGGTATGGATTTGTCTCTCTCTCCCTCGCTATCGAAGGAGCCAAAATTTCTTGGTAGTTGCATCAGACCTTACAATTAAAACAAAATCTTTCACCTTTCTCTTCATGGTTATCTTCTCGCTGCCATGGATTGCTCTTCTTCTTCCTCTCTATATCCCTACACTCTTCTCTTCAATGCCTTCTCTCTGATACCCATTTCCCACTACTTATTAGCCTTTGTGATTTGCTCCATCTTGTTTTTGTACAACATCTTGGAGTTCCATTTCCTTCACGATCTCTTTTTCAGAGGCAGCTCCATTGGCCTCACTTATCATCCCTCTTCTCCGATTTACAACTATGTCGTCTCTAAATGTAGAATCCTTCATGGCAGGTGACAAATATTCTATCTTTTTCATTGGGATTCTTCCTTTTTGTCTAAATTCTTCATTATCTTTTTGGGTATTGTTTGTTCAGGTATTTGGCTACCCCTTGGCTTTCCAGTCCTCATATCCAGACTTGTTTCTTAAATTTCTTCGGGAGGCCACCTGTTTTCAGCTATACGAGGTCATGGCTTTCATATTCTTTTTTCAATCTGAACTAAATTTTGGAAATATAAGCTTTAAATAGTTAGTTAATAAGGTTAATCAGTATGATCATGGCATAGAAATTGTTAGCCACTACTCAATTTGAAATTCTGCTAATCCTGAATGCTGGCTGGGATAGTATCACTTAATGTTGTAGCATTTCAGGGTTGGCTGGTTTAAGGTGTTTGCTAACAGATAAAAATGTGTATGGTCTTTTAGACAAATCTATCATGCTTCTGATGGTGGAATCATTGCTTTGGACTGGCTGATGCATCGTGATGGTAAATTCAAAAATTTAAGCACTAATAAATTGCTTTCTTTCTCTATGTGCCTTGATTGCTTTCTCTCATGCATGCAGAAATATTTTAATGTGCATTTATAAGCTTTTATCTCTGACAATATGCATGTGCAATAGTGGTCTGCTGATAAATTTAGACAAATACTGTATTTAATATGCGATTGTGCTACACAGATATGGCAAGCAGTGCTTTCAATTTTCTAACTTTACCATTTATCCTTCCAAATTTCATCGGTTTCCAACCATTAAAATTGAATTCCCTGCAGTTTCTGGTGTTAATTGTGGTACGAATAATGTCATTTCTAAAGATGACACAACTCCTCTTGTGATTGTTGTTCCTGGCTTAACAAGTGACTCTTCTTCTGCTGTAAGTTAGAAGCTCTGTTAATTTCTTTTGATCTTTTTCCAGATTTCATTCTGTATATTGGGTGTTGTCAATAAGCTAGACTTCAATTCTTTCTAGTTTGGTTGATGCAGAAATTAACTTCATTTGAAAATTGACAATGAAAGCTCGGGAAATGTATAATGCAATGCTTGAACACACAAGGATAGCAGTGCAAGAGCTCTTAATAACCTTTTCTCATTATAAGGATCTTCTTTGAGGCCTTGTAAAACTATTTTATGAACTTGAGACTTTCTAGCTTAGTTAGTAAGACTTAAATAGCCTCTCTTAAGTTCTCAGCCTTAAATTTTTTTTTTTTTTTCGATTTTGCTTGCTTTTGTAAGATGTATGCTGAGCAACTATAACCTGATTTCTAATGGAGCAATGCGATTTACCTCATTGTGAACGATTAATTCAGCCCAAGATTAACTAATGTAAAGTTTTTGTTTAAAGCTTCATTTAGTTGATCCACAAATTCCTCGAAATCTTGTTGGTTCCTGGAAATTGGGCTAAATTGACCATAAGTCTCAATTGTGTGCTAATTTATTCATTTTTTTTTCTTTTCTGTCGTGCGAGTTTAGGGGTCAAAATTACCACATGTGGACATTTAAAGGTAAAACTAAAATTCTGAATAGTCTTCTGTTCTTTATTTAAACATCACAAAATTAACAAGAAATGGAGAGCAATGAATGGCACTGATAAATATAGAATTGAAAACGTAAATGCTCTACACTATTTGCTAATAATAATACTAATTTATTCTTCTTAGGTGCTTTAAATGCCTGCTGGATTCTGGATTTATAGGTTTCTCTTGTTAAACCAGCTTATTGGTTGCTAGTATGGATGAGAGTTGGATTATGTGTGTACATTAATATCTGTGCATCTATGTAGTACTACAACTGTAATTGGCATCTTGATATGAAGTATGCTACATAAACATCTTGTGCATGATGTACTTATTCTTTTTATCTGT
Organism: Excoecaria agallocha; assembly: GCA_037975025.1. Classification (NCBI taxonomy): domain Eukaryota; kingdom Viridiplantae; phylum Streptophyta; class Magnoliopsida; order Malpighiales; family Euphorbiaceae; genus Excoecaria; species Excoecaria agallocha. The sequence goes on along the minus strand of CM075806.1, from coordinate 122,475,547 downwards.
GTACATAAACATCTTGCGCATGATGTACATATGCCTTTTTACTTGTGTCCATGCTGTAAATATTGATGCAATATGAATTGCAGTATGTAAAGCATCTTGCCTTCAAGATGGCAAAAAGTGGGAGGAATATCGTTGTTTGCAATCATCGAGGACTGGGTGGTGTTTCAATTACTGTAAGTTTTATCTTTCAGTTTAATGAATTCAACATCATGAAATCTAAAACATATTATAAGCTTTTCTTTTTCTCCTTGAAGATAATTAGCAATTATGAAGTTATTTTATTCTTGTATTTTGTTAAGAGATTATTTTATTCTTGACATTTTGCTGCAGAAGTAACTCAGCTCTTTGCTATTTTCTATGTACCCACTCTATCTGGCTTAGTACTAAAGTGCATTTTCTGGTATTTGACCTCTAGAATTTATATTAGATTTCATTCTGTACAATGATTGTAGTTTCTCTCTATAACAAGGAACCTCTGTGAGCATGTTGATAGCAATTGATTGTTTATTCATAAATCTGCTTCAATGTAATGATATCATTGCAACTCACTAGAAACTCATTTATCAAGTGAATACTAATTATTAGGTAACTGCCCTGAGTAGTGGCCTTAACTGAATTATGCATTGTGTAAAAGTGGAATATTTAAATTTAATTTAACATGTACAATGGAAATTGGATTTTTAAGCTTGGAATCTTTTGAGTTACAAGAGTGCTGACTAGGATTTAGACTCAAGTCTCATATCTCAAGGTCAAGACAAGTACCGTTAAGCTACTACTCATTGGTTAAACTTCAAATTGTGATGCATCAAGAACAAGATCTACTAGAATTTGGTCATGGTGAAAGTATGTATAAAAATAAAATTAGCTACTGAAAGATTATGGTTAGATCATATAATGCTTAAGCTTCAAGCATGAAGCTTCTTAAAATAGTTTTTCAAGGACCCCAGGTGCCCTCAGCTTAAGTCTGATATAGTATCTTGTATGATTTACATTATCTGTTTTTGAGAATATAATGCTAGATTTTAAAGGTTTAATTTAATTTACTTCAAAAGTATTTCACATCATTCTATATTTGTTTAATTTTTTGTTTCTGTCTTTGTTGATTTTGTGATTAGTGTGTGTGTGCATGCCAATCCCTTTATATTGATCCTAGTATCTTCATTCTTTGATCAATGACTTAAGAGATAATTGCTTGGTTTTCAACCAATAGAAACTTTTTAATCTCAAAGATTAAAAGAATTAACAGCACTAAAAAAAAATCCATTATTACTCTTGAATGCTTCAAAGAAGGCTTTTGGTATGAGTTGGTAAGGATCAGCTTCTTGGCTTTATGACTGCAATTTTAATGTAGGATTAAGGATGATCTACTTTGCTGTAATGAGCTGTCTCCTGGCATTACAATTTGAGAGATACAGTTCTGAAGCTAGTAATTCATAATTGCGATCTCTGGAGCTTCTAATGATTGGCATATATTTGCCTACTGTCTTATTTATGTTTTTTTGTTTTTTTGTTTTTTTGTTTTGTTTTTTTTTTTTTTTTTTTTTTACGTTTTGCAGTCTGATTGCTTTTACAATGCTGGGTGGACAGAAGACATAAGAGTTGTCATTAAATATCTCCATCATGAGTACCCCAAGGCTCCCATTTTTGCTGTTGGAACAAGCATTGGTGCCAACATACTGGTATGTTTTTGGGTGAAGTTTATGCTTTTGAGACCTCAATTTCCTGGACTTCACAGGATATTTTCCTTCCATCCATGCTGGCTTTCCTCTTTCAATGCCTTGGTATCTAGAAGCTGTAGCATTTTGTTTCCTGTGGAAAAGGTTTCATTTCCCCATGAGGAAACAGAAAAAAAAAAAAAAAATCTCTGGGGTAATGTCAATATTGGAGTGAATGCAAATATTTAAGTTGCATAGCATTGAATTTTTAGCGGGTTTCTAGGGGAGAAGCAAACAAATAAGAGTTACCTTCAAATTTACAATAACTTCTATTTTAAGAGAAGAAAAAAGGAAAATGATTTGAGTCTGCTATTGACTATATTTGGTTCTTTTACCTGCTCATTTTCGCATAAGATATTCACTATTTAAGGTATGCCCTTTTCTTTCTTCCTCCCCAACTATGTTCATTTCGTATTCACTCCTAGGATGCATAAATTTCATCCCTGAAGGCCTTTTATATCCTAGCCTAGTACCATTTATCTTTTATAGCATATGTGTATTTATGGTGCTCAACGTTGTGAGTTAAGTTTTCAAATTAATAACCTTTTTGTTTGTGGTTGGAAGAATTCTCTAATAGAAGCTCTGTTTTCAGTTTATCAAATTTATTTTGGAGGCTAGGAGCCAAGTCCTTGGTAGAAGTATAAGCCTTTGCCTTACATTAGTTATTTAAGTGGAACTTCTGGAGGTTAAGTCTCTCCTTGCTGTAGTTGGGAAATTAGGAGATAACTACCGGGAACTGTTTCAATATGGAAGTAAAGAGTAGGTTTATAGTTCATGAAGCTCTTCTCTTTTCATATTGAATTGAAGTAGACAATTTTCTTTATATAAGAGTCAATCTGATGAGTACTTTGGTGTTATTAGTTAAGGATTTATTTGATTACTGTTACTAAATCAAGTTTGATTGCATCCATCTATGAGTACTTTGTTGCTGTCAGTTAAGGATCTATTTGTTCACCGTCACTAAATCAAATTTGATTGAATCCATCTAAACTAATTGCAGCTTGATATTTTCTCTGATGCTTTATTCTGAATTATTTACTTTCAGGTAAAATACCTTGGGGAGGAAGAAGAGAGGACTCATGTTTCTGGGGCTGTAGCAATTTCTAGTCCATGGGATCTGTTGGTTAGTGTTCAGCTTAACATGGATAAAATCTTAAGGAATTTAATGTTTCAAGTTGATTTAAAACCTCAACGGTAAAAATTTCCCACAATTCTTGCATATATCGGCCAATAACCTCGACTTTGCATTGAGCAGAGAAAAAAGTAAATAATCTGATACACAATCTTTAGCCACACATAATACTTGGAAAGAATTGTTATATGATGTATAAATATGTCCTTTTATCTTCAAACTTGACTACTTCCTTTTTCTTTTAGAGAAAATATGTTCTGAATGTATTTACATTCTGCTTGCTCCTCAGAATAAATAGTAATTAAGACATAAGCTTCTTTCAAATTTCATTTATGTGATACTTCAATCTATAGCTGAAAGGGATACATCTTTATCTGTTCTTATAGGGGCTATCACAAATGTAACAAATAGTTGTCATTTCAAATAAGTTATAGCTAGTTCAAGCATATCTTGTTATTTAAAATTGAAGATCCAACTCCTTGCATAAGCAATTACCGATTATGTCTTTTTGCAGATTGGTGATAGGTTTATATGCCGCAGGCTGTTGCAAAAATTCTACGACAGAGCTCTAACAATTGGCCTTCAAGGTTATGCAAAATTGTATGTGTCTATTTGATCTTTCTAAGTCCTTTGGGGTTCAAATCAGACTTAATCTGTAACACTCCTATCCTATCACCTTTCTTTCTTATGGATCATAATATGACTTTAAAAAGCAGTTCTGTAGCTTTAGATGATTGGAAGCTTCTGTCTGGAATTTTCTTTTGATATGACAATACCCAAAATGTTACTGCAGGCACGAGCCTCGATATACACGGCTTGCTAATTGGGAAGGCATAAAAAAGGTAAATATAATATTCTTCTCATGCTCTCCATGACCTTCCTCATTGAAAGGAATTTAGTTTGTAGTTGTCTAGAGTTATTTAATAAGAAAACAAATTAGTTAATTGCTTGAATTGCTCTATTCTGTTTTTAACTTCAGCTTTTTTGTGCTTGCTATGTGTTCCATCTCAATTTGTTCCCTATACGGCTAGATAACATAAAAGATATTTTGTTTTTGAAATCCTATTTTCAATTTAAGTTCTTGTCAGAGAAAGCCATATTTATTCAAAAAGAACTTTTCTTTTCTCTGTCAGCTTCAGTTCAAAAAAATTATTAATTCGTGTCTTTGTCCTCTTCCTTTCAGGCACGTTCATTTATTGTATTAAGTAGATGTTGCCTAGAAAATGACAATAGTAAGATGAGGTTCTTAGTAGTCTGACTGCTGCTAATATCTGGTTCTTGCCAAAATGTTTGGAATTCTAGGACAAGATCAAGGGAAAGTAATGTGCTTGGTGATCAATAAGACCAGTAAATCATGATGAAATTTTTTTCCTTTGAACATAAAAAGATCAATATATGTCATGCTATCACTTAAGATTTTCTCCTTTCTTCTGTCATGCGTCATAGTGAAGAACCTTATACATCGCTCAAACAAAACTGCTAGAAAAGAAATGCTACATTTGATGCCATCAAAACTTTCCTTTCATCAGTCATTTCTCTCAGGTTGGAAGCAATTTATACATGAATAGCACACCAACCTGTGGCAAGTGCCTTCCTAAATTTTGAGTTGCAATCTTGGTCCATTAATTTTTTTCATTTAAACTAGATCTAAGTGGAACAAGAAGCATCAATTCTTCTAGTATCATCTGTTCGGGGGTCTTTCAATTGGTGATTGAAAAATAACATCATATTTATGATGCACTGACCATGAATGTTGTCTTTTCTAACAAACAGTAATTATCTTTTTGTGTTTTGAAGTCACGTTCCATTCGAGATTTTGACAACTACGCTACCTGCCTTGTTGGGAAATTTGAGGTATCAGCATCTGAAGTTTTCATCTAGTTCTTCACACCTTCTTGTCTTATTCTAGTAACCGAGACTGATACTGTGTTCTCAGACTGTGGATACATACTACAGGCGCTGTAGCAGTTCGCATTATGTTGGCAATGTATCAGTACCTCTATTATGCATTAGTGCTCTGGATGATCCTGTGTGTACCATGGAAGCCATTCCTTGGGATGAATGCAGGTTGTGCTGCTGATTTTTGAGTTATTTGCCCTCTTAATGAACCCACTATGATGTTATATTAGGACTTGACACAATACATTTACAAAGACAATTAAGCATTAAATATATCTTTACATTCGTTTTCCTGCTGTCAGAGCAAATCAAAACATTGTCTTGGTGACGCCAAAGCATGGAGGACATTTGGCATTCTTTGAAAGATTTACTGCAACCAGCTTGTGGTACTTATAACTTCTATTGTACTAGGATCCTAATAATGTTGGTCTCGGCAACATTGCATTGAACTGTGAATGTGTTCCTAAATGCTTAAAGTGTAAATCATCAGTCTTGCGGAAGAACAGTGGATGGAGTCCCATTTTATTTTCCTTTTCCAAATACGAGATGTGTGTGTCTCTCCCTTTTTTTTTCCTTATCTTTTAATTTATACTATCATCTCTTTCCGGTGTACAGGTGGGTAAGGGCCGTTGATGAATTTCTTGATGTTCTACACTCCAGTTCTCATATGCACGTACAGAACGTAATGTTTGTTTGTCACTCTCTTTATGCTCTTCAAACTAATAGAATAAATAGTCAGACACCCTTTAGTTGCATAGATTGACTGAAAATTCTTGATTTATTAGATATACTCTCCATGTGTAAGTTTCACTTGCTGACTTTATCTTTTCCCTTCTACAGGAACGGACTTCCATCTCACATTTTCCTGAGGAAACGTCAATTGATCAGGGTCCATATTTGAACATTGCAGACGATGGAATGGTGGCTGCAGTTGGTGGTAAGCAAACACAAGATCGTGTGCCTTTTGAATTAAGACAATAGGCATTATCTTTAATATCAAATAACTAATGGAAACTATTTCCAATGTAGGACAAGAGGAGCACATCAATGAAGAAAAGACTGATTCTGTATTGGAAACATATAAACAATCTAAACAGCACATGAAAATCCCAGATGTTAGAAGGTGTTTAAATCAGATTTCCCGACAGAGTAGAGGTTCGATATGGTTGCTTGCGTTCGTTGCTGTTATAACAGGGTGGCCAATGATAGGATCAGCCTTTATCATCTGTAGGAAAAAGCTTAAAAACATCTTACCTGCAGCCTTGCTTAGAAGATAATTCCATGTTAGATTAAAAAGGATATAAATTAATGCACCTAAGTGGTTATTTATTTAAGAGTACTAAAGTAGCAGTGACATTTACATTTCCAGAATTGGGAATGATGTGGTGATGCACAATATGCTGCTGGAAGAGCTTTACTGTGGAGCTTGCCTATCTGATACTGTAAAGCTATGTATAGTTTTTAAAACTCGTACCAGACTGGCCAGTAAACGGTCAACTCAGGTGTCGAATCGATATTTAATTTGGATTACTATAAAAAACAACTTAAACAAAATGTTTCTGAATCCACTCAGGTATGGAGTCAATATTTCTAGCATTCGGTTATCTTAGTTAAATC